>VXBI01009579.1:16551-107371 GCA_013397375.1 Toxostoma redivivum
CTAGAGGAATGAGGAGAGCGGTGGTGGCCCAGCGTCTGAGGCAGCTCCTGGGGCAGGGAGGGCTGGGACGCGGAGATGAGCTTGATGTCCTGGCTGAGGCGGCCGGCGGGCAGCGCGGCGCGGCCCGGCAGCGGCGGGGCCGGGGGGCTGGCGGGCTGCGGCAGCAGCAGCGAGCCGTGCGAGCCCGAGGCCCCCGCGGCGCCGCACGGCAGAGTCCTGCTGGCCACCGGGCTCTGACCGGGAGGGCTAAGGCCAGAAGGGGTGTAACAGGGAGAGGCGATGCCGGGCTGCTGGAGCGGGGACGCGGAGGCGAAGGGAGGCCGCTCCTGGTGGAGCTGGGCTATCGTTCCAGTCAGAGATCCTAAAGCACTTGGATGTGTTTGGCACAGGCCTGCGGACGGCCCGCCCGAGGCCTGCGCCAGCTGGCTGAGGCTGGAGGATGGAGAGTTGGAAGAAGGAGGGGGCTGGAAGTGGTTCATTCCCCCGAGAGTCCCACTGCCCGAGAGCTGCTGCGACTGTCCCCCCTGCAGTGGTCTTGTGGTGGGCTGGAACTGGTTCAGGAGGCTGGGGGGGGAGTTTGAGGACAGCTGGGTGAGGGATGTCGATGGCGAGCTGGCTGTGGCTTGCTGGAAGTGCCCAAACCCACTGCTGGAGAGGGCTGGCTGCTGCTGCTGCTGCTGCTGCTGCTGCTGTTGTTGTTGCTGCTGTTGCTGCTGCTGTTGCTGTTGCTGCTGCTGCTGCTGCTGCTGCTGCTGCAGGGGCTGGGCTGCTCCTAAGGGTGACCCAGAGGGTGCGTTCTGGAACTGGCCCAGCCCCACCGAGGAGGTGCTGCTCAGCCCTGGCTGGCCGGAGCCGCCCGGAGGGGATCCCACCTGGAACTGGCCCAGGCCGGCGGCGGCCGAGAAGCCGGCGAGCTGCTGGATGTGGAAGGACGAGGACGAGGGGGTCTCTGCGCCCGGCGTGTGGAGCTGGGACGGGGTGCTGGACGGGGAGCCCACGGCAGAGGGGCCGGCGGACGGGATGAGCGACTGCAGCCTCTTCAGCTGCCTGGGCGTCTGGCTGGGCTGCTGGCCCAGGGAGCCCAGCACGGACACGGGAGGGCGGAAGATGGCCGTGGGCAGGCGCGGGTGGTGGGTCAGAGCGATGGCCACCGACGTGGTGGCGGCGGCCGCCTGCAGCGGGGCCTGGATCAGCGGCGTCCAGATGACCGGCGTGGGCGTGGAGGCGGCGGCGGCCGCGGCCTGCACGTTGTGGGCGCAGTGAGCCATCTCCCGGTCGTGCTGCACGATCTGCTGGATGATCTCGTTCTCCTGGTAGTTGAACACCCCCGAGTTGAGGTCGTGCTGCACTTTATGCAGCAGGATGGAGTTCTTCTTGCCTGCGGAGGAAGGGAGGAGAGAAAAGGTCACCGAGGTTTCCCCAGAGCTTCCTGCCCCTTTCCCTGGAGTGCCTCCCCTTGCTGCCCCTCACAGCCCTCAGGGGATCTGTGCACAGCCCCTGCCCCAGCAGCAAGAAGGCAAACACCACATCTGCTGCTTCTGGGGAGCAAACAGCCTCAGCTCCCACAGAACTCTGCCCAACAGGACGTGCATCCTTAGGCAATAACTCTTCTGGTAACCGTGGCAGCAAAACGCCGATAGATTTGGAAGATTCCCATTTTGCACCTGAGCCTTCATTAAAAAAAGATAATAAAACCTCAAAAATATAAATACAGTGAAGTCTTCAGCCTCTTTCCTTCAGCGTTGCCTTTTCCTCACCTGTCTCAGGTGCCTTGGTTGCTTTGGAGTTAGGGGCTCACTTGAAAGAAAATTTCTCTGTGAGTCAGGACTTGATGATCTTGGAGTCTTTTCCAACCCGAATGGTTCTGTGGTTCTATTCTATGACTTCATGAGCTGGAAAAGCTCAGCTGGGCCAGGTAGGACCCTCGGGCATCCTGCAGCTCCTGTCTGAACCCAACTGTGCCCTTGGAGCCCCAGCTTTAGGGAATGGCCCAGCTGGATTCCCAGCCAGCAGTCAAAGGTTAACTCAGCTCTTTGCCCTTGCAGTGGGCTGGAAAATGTGGTGGAATGATTTGTCCAGCCTGGGAGTGCACCTGGCACTGGAGGGATGCACTCCTGGGTTGAGGGTCAGAGCCAGCCAGGGTAGGGCAGAGGCACCAGAGGAATTTCCTTTTGATCCCACCCAGCCAGCTCTCAGATCTTTATGATCTGAGGCACATCTAGATGACATCCAGATGGTTGCTTGGTTTTTTTAGTGCATGATGTAGCTTTTAAGTGTGCAGCAGATAAAAGAGTAAGAGTTTAAGGACATGCCTCTTAGTCCAGGCAAATGGAAAATCAAACAATCTGGCAGAAGAGAGCTGGAATGCCACTGAAGAGGGAAGGTGGCACCCTTGTCTCCTAAAAAGCCGCTCTTAAACAGCAGAGTCTTGGATATAACTCACTGAGTTCCAAATTCACCACCAGAGAAAGGTGAAACAATTCTTGCACCAATGAAAAAGAAATTGTAAAATCAGGGGGAGATCCCAGTCACTCCCACCGTGATGCTGGCAAGGTAAAATGTGTTTATTTCTTGCTGCAAAGCGTGGAAAGTACAGAAAACATCCCCATGAAAACCATCAGTGAGTAAGTGGAGCACATTCAGAATAGAGGTGATTTCAGAGCAGCTGAGGAGGGAGCTCAGGGACAAAGGAAGCTGTTCCCAAGAATTCCCTTCCCTTGCAGGAGGAACCAGCAGAAACACATTTGAGCCAAGCCCGTAAAAAAGGAAGGAGCAATCTGACTGTAATTGCAGATACTGCAAGAACATGCTGAAGGTTTTTCCTTCCCTCCCCTTTTTCAAACCAAGCCTTTGTCACCCCACAAAGGGGGTGGCTCTGAGGGCTTTGTGGGTAAAGCTGCAGTGGGCTGAGCTGCACTTAAATGCTGCCAGAGTTCTGATCCTGGAGGTGCACCTGGGACCTGGCTGCTGTGGGGAATGGGATGGGATGCTCAAAGCTCTGCTGTTGTACCTACAGCCAATCACCCCCTGTGAGGAAAAAAAAAAAAAAAAAGGCTTTTGTTTCCCACTCAGAGCAAGATCCTAGCCTGGAAAGGACATGATCCTGAAGGCAAGCAGAGTTTGGAGCTGCTGAAGTCATTCCAGGGGCTGGAAGTGCACGTGTAGGAGTTCTCTAATGGCTGTTCATTGTATGCTGGACTGCAGTAGCTTTGGATACCCCTAAAGAGACAGAGCCCAGTCCTTCCCATGGCCAGACACAGCAGAGCTTGTGCAAGAACATGGGCTGTGCACGGAGCTGTCAGGCACACAGACCCCTGGGCAAAGAGCTGAGGTGCATCCTTGAACCTCTGCTCTTACTGGGAATTGATCCTGCTGTCCTGCCTGGACTGGACAGGAAGGGATTTATCTCCATGACTTGACAGAGGCTGGGATGCTACAAAGATCTGTGGCCCTGCTGAAGTCCGAGTAACTTCAGGCTCTGAGAACTCCTCAACCTGCAGAAGTCACACACAGGCTCGGGGCTGGAAGGCTGATGCTCAAAGAAATTGGGCTGATCACTGATTAACGATCATTTTATCCCTGATGAAATCAATCCCTGTTCCTTGTTGCTGCCGGGCTGTAAGGCTGTGTGTGGTGTCTGTGTGTTGCAGTGATGCTGTGCTTTGTGTAGTGAGTAATTCTCTGTCTGGCAGTGCTGCTGAAGCGCCCTGGTCTGCCGTGCCCCGTTACATAAGTCACACCATTCTGTTCCTGCCTGCCTTTGAAACTGGCTTCCAGTGACCACTGGAGCTTAAAATTAGATTTCCACAAGTATTTGCACTTGTAAAACACCACCACTTAAATGCTCATTGAAAGTAAGCCCAGCATAGCACAGGTGGTGAATGCTGTCAAACCCAGGGCTGCAGATGTGCTTGGGAACAGCAAGGATGATGTTTTTGCACTGCTCCGTGTGCTGTGACACATCCCAGAAATCCTGCCACCAGGTCCCCCCCACCCACAGCAATGTCACTGGTGAGAGCTGAAAGCCTCCTAGGAACCAGAGGAAGTTCTTGTTTTCATTTTCCTCAGGATTTTTTTTGCCATGTGGTTTGAAATGCAATTTCTTTGAATGCCACTTGCATATGTTTTGAAGCAAGGATCCCAGTTAAGTCAGGATTAAAGATGCCTTGAGTTTCCTCCAGGCATTGCAGATGTTAAAAAAACAAAGAAAAGCCACGACAACACAATTCCAGCCTCTAAATATAATTTGTGATATTATTGCAGTATGAGAGTGTCTGTTCAATATACTACAGTGGTAGAAATTTTAAAAGCTTTGTCTACAGATAAGCCACAAAAATAGCTGTGCCCAAACTTCTGGCCTGCCAGCTCCTGAGCACACTTGTGCAGCTGAGATGCTGTTGGGTTTGCAGCCCTGCTTGTCTCGTCCTGACTAATCCCCAGGGCTGTGCTGCCTCCAGGCAGGGCTGGCCAGGTGAGCCAGGGAGGAGAGCAGCTGGGAGCGGTGCCAAGCTCTGCCACAGACTCCCTGCCTGTCCTTGTGCTGCCTTTGCTCCCAGCCTCAGCTCCTCATCCCTTCTGCAGGGATAAGGGACAATGATGCTCACAAAGGGGGAGCTGGGATGTTTTGGGGCTGCTTCCTTGGGAATCTTGGGAATAGAAGACACTAAATGCAAATAACTCCAGCTATGAGTGCCCAGCACCAGTTTTGCACTTTAACCCAATAAAGCCCCAGGTTTGTTCCATGGACAGGTGAGTAACCCCCAGAGATCTGCACAGGTGAGAGGAGCAGGATGACCTGGCCATCAGGAGATAAATGCAGATAGAGATACAGAAACAGGTCTGATCTGAGGCTGCTGACCTCGTGGTGCAAGGAGAAAAGTGCCCAGCCCAGGAGTGCAGTGATAGAGGGTGTGTGCTCTGGCACAAAGCTTCCTTTCAAATTCCCAGCCCAGGCACACGTGGGGTTCCTTATCCAAGTCCTGAGAGGAACACAGCTGCTCCTGTGTCCTCTCTCATCACCTGAACAACCACAAATGTAACTGTCCATGAGGAATCAAAGTTCAAGTGCCACTTGTGCATTTCTCTGCCTGCAAACCCTCTCCCTTCAACACCACAGTGCGGGGATCTGGGTTTGCTCAGCAGAGAGAAAAAGGCACTCAGTGGTTTGTCTCTCCTGAGGTGGCTGTCTGAGGTGGGTCAGGTGAATCACACCTGGAAGTGCTCCCTAGCACAGGGTGGGAGCTTGGACTTCAGCAGGAACTGAGTGTCTGAATTTCCTTTTCTTTGGAAGCCAAGGCCCAGACTCAGAGTATTTTGTGTTTTAGCCTAAGGAAAGGGGTCAGGAGCTTACCAGCCATGGGAGAATGTAAATTACTTCAGCTTAATGAAGGGGACCTGGCAGCCCTGCTCACCTGCAGTGCCATTTCTCCTGTGACTCCAGAGGAAAACAGCCCCCCACACCCCAGGAGAAGGAGCAGTAGGGGTGCTGAGGAGATCTCAGGAGCCTCATCCCTGACCTTGACCTCGCTCTTTGCTGTCCACAAAGCTCTTTGCTGTCTGCCTCAAGATAAAACACCTGCTCAGGTAACATTTTACCATTCCAGCATCCTTATAAATAATTTTCAACCCTCTTTTTAATCTCATGAAGAAGGAGCTGCTCACCAGTGACACCTCTCCTCCTGGGGGCCTCTCTGTGCCTTGAAGGCACTCCAGGAGCTGTCTGCAGCCAGCCCACACTTCAGAGCAGCAGCTGACAGTGCCAGCACATCCAGAGTGCCCCAGAGTGTGTCCTGTCACAGCTATCAGCTACAGCAGGGCTCTGGGGAGGGTGTGCAGGGACCTTGGCACTGGTGCCACTCGAGGAGAAGGCACCTCTTGGCTTCAGTCTGCAGTGATGAGTGAGAGCCAGGAGCCCTGAGGGTGTCCCAGCCTCGGGAATGCCACAGCTCCTCACCCTCCATGGAGAGTCACAGCCTACCCAGCTCTAGATATTCCACTTTTTTCATTCTGCAAAGCTCTGTGTGAAGAGTGTGAGGGAAGAGCTTCAGTTATCTGGAGTGTAGCTGTGCTGAGACTCACCAGATAACATTATTCAGTGTGTGTTGGACCTGCAGCAGTGGGGCTGTGCTCTGGCTGTTAGACATCACGTATTTTGGGGGATAACTCAGTTTATGGAAGAGGGGAAGCAGTCAGAGGCAGGCCTGAGCTGTACAGGGAAGAAGGCTTCCACTGGGGAATAGAGGGAATTGTCCATTTCAAAGGGACCCCCAGAGTCGAGAGGAAGCAGCAAGGGAGAAAGGGAAGGACAGCACGCAGAGACAGCTGCCCTGGCAGCTGTCAGAGCTCACACCTCCATGGATTTACACAGCCAGGCTCTTGGGGAAGTCACTCTGAGTTTCCAGAGCAGGGTTGGGAAGTGTTCTGAGGATGCTCTTAGAGCTGATCCAGCTGGCTTTGCTGAGCTCTTTGCCGAGGGCTCCTTAATTCCAGGCAGAAACCTTCCCACAGCAGAGAATGCAGCTCACTGGGGGTTCACCTGCATTTCCCCCATACTCTGGGGGTTAAGAATCATTTTGAATTCCCTGTTCCAGTGCATTTCCCTGTGCTCTGGGAGCTGGAGCAGCTCGTCCCAGGCAGGAAATCCTGGGGCAGGCCACTGCCTGGATTGCCCCTCTGGGGCTGCATTCCTGCAGGAGACAGCTCAGGACACCAGGAACCCCTGGCAAGGGAGGCACAGTCCCAGGGCAGAGCTGGGCTGTGCAGCCAGGATCCAAACCCAGGAATAATCAGTGGAGACCTGAGAGAAGCACCCGTGTGGTGGGAGCAGCCACGCTGACAGCAGGCCAGGGCAGAAGGCAGCCTAATAAAATTAGATTCTTTCAAATACATGCAAATTCAAAAAGCAATTTAATGACCTGAATTCTTAAAGTGCAGCCAGTGGGCTCAGAGAGAACTGAAAGGAGAAAGGAACAGAAAGTCACAGCTAATTTCCCCTGTGTCTGGGCAGAATTTTAACAACAGAAAGCTAATTTTGATTGTTTGATAGAAGAATTATTGTTGAGTGCCTGCTCCTTTTATGAAACCACATGAGCCTTTCTCCCTGTTCTTTTGTGTGCTATCTACAGTTGAAGAAAATCTGACTTTGCAGTTCTTAATTAGGGGAGCAACATCTGTTTGCTTCGTTTCCATAATTTTACATACCCCACTCCACTTCAAAGCACCAGGAGCTTTGCTCTGAACATCTTCAAGGCTCTAAATATCTTCCTTTCCCCCTATATTTAGCCCATTGTTGCAGTGAGGCAAACAGGGAGTTTTCAGAGCCCAGAGGGTGTTCTAAAGGGAGGGAGGCAGGGGAGCTGGGGGGCTGCAGATGCTTCCTCTGCTCTGGGGTGTCTCAGGGAGTTCGTGTGGAGCCTTCAGCAGTGATTTTGGGTGGATTATTTATCTCAGGACCTTGCTCTGCCCAGCACTTTAATTTCTGTGGGATAAACATCCCAGAAGGACAAACTCAGCATCCCTGATTGGATTTTGCAGGGGAGCAGGAGCCCTTTTGCCTTCTCCTGCAGAAGCTCCCCCGTGGCTGAGCAGGAACACAGGAGTGACTCCCTGCGAGTCACTGGGGGCAGAACCTCATCCCAGGGGGCCCCCAGAGCCAAACTCAGCAGCTGCATCCCCCTCTCTCCTGGGCAGGGGCTGCAGCAAGGAATCCAGAGCAGGAAAAGGGGCTGGGAGCTGTTTCCTCAATCCCATGAGGAGGAGGAATAATCTCAGCACCAGTGTTGGCCCAAGCAAAGTCAGTGCCACTCCTCGTCCCACTGCTGGTTTCTGTCTTGTGCAGGACTCTGTCAGCCCGGCCAGGGAATGTCTGTCCCAGCAGGACTCTGCTCTGGGCCTGTTCCCATCTGGGGCTGGTGGGAAGCAGGATTTTCTCCAGAAGCAGACCATAGGGCTTATATTGGCATGTGGAAACATCATGTAAATGAGGCAATTCATTAGAATGGAGAAGTCGATTAATTTTTCAGTTTGCCAACCAGTTAAAATTTTGAAAAACTGTTTTGAAAAATTCCTCTCCCCTTCCATGGCTGGAAGAACGTTTTCAGTAATCTTCTGCAGTGTTCTGGAGGAGAAATTTGATATTTTCTTGGCAAAACAGAAGAGAAAAATGTGATCTAATGAAACAGTTAATAGAGGCAAGATGGGCTCAGGAAAACAGTGAAGTGTAATGCGATTTCAAAGGGAAAATTGAGTGTTCTGGTTTAAAAAACAACAAAAAAATCATTCCAAGGTTTTTACTGGTATTACTACATCAACTTGACACAAACCTAAGGAGCTTTGATCAAACCATTTCCAGTAAATATTAGGCACGTTTGGAAAGCCTCAGCATGGTGCCAGGGAAACTGGGGGCTGTGGAGACATCCAGGGTGATTTATCCCCTGCTTCTGCTGGGAATGAGCCCAGAGAGCACTCCCAGAGGCACAGGCAGGGACAGGGCACTGAAGAGGGGGTGAGGTTGGTGACCCCAGCACGGAGCAGTTGGGAAGCTGCTCCTGGCTCCCATGCTCCAGCCCGGTTTTATCTCGGGACAGCAGCTTTGTCCCCTGGCTGCTTTGAGCTCAGCATGTGTCCCCAGCCACAGGCTGACCTTGCAGTGCTGCAGGAGCTGCACATGGACCACGCTGGGATTTGTCCCTTCAGCTCTGCAAAGGGCAGCACTGCAAAGCTGCAGTCCGAGTCCCTCTGTGACTCTGGAGTGCTGCAGTCTGAATCCCTCCGGAATTTCCCAGCTGGCCACCTCCTCCCTCACCTTCCAGCTGTAGTCAGGCAGGTTCTCCTCTTCTCCACAGGCACTCTGTGTCTCTGAGTGTTTAAGGAGCTCTTTGGGAGCTCAGTTCCTGTGATTTTAGCAGGTCCAGGTGGGAATGACTCCATGTGTGTGTGTGTGTGTTCAGTGACCCCCTGTGCCAGTCACTGCCAAACCCCGTTCAAAGGTGACCCTGGTGAAAGCCCCTCTCCTCCCCTGGCCTCTGCTCACCCACTGCTCTGCCCTGGGAGTGCCTGATCCCACCTCCATCAACCATTCCTGCTGCTGTTGCTGCATGGGCTGAGCCCCTGCCTGCTCGTTCTGCTACCCACAGAGCTCAGACCACGCTCTGCAAACCCCCCCAGTGGCCAGAAATCCCATAAACATCTCTTCACGGGACTGGATGTGCTGAGATTTCCCTCCCTGCTCCCTCGATGCACAGGAGGAATATTGGATGGATCTAATCCTGGTACCAGAACAGTGACAGGGCCCTCTGAATAATCTCCTGTACTCACAAGGACATTGTCACCTGGGCAGAAGGGAGCCACTGAATGCACCACTGGCTTGGAAAGAGGCTTCCATTTCCTTCCTCCTTGTGCAAAGATGCTGAACTGGATGGGACAGAACAAAATTGGTCCTGCTTCTGTTCATCCCTGCTTTTCAAGAGCTGCTGTTCCTCAACTCCAGTCCTCCAGAATGATTCCTGCACTTCCTGAGAGTCTCAGCAGAATGCAGTAACCTTGAATTCTTTCAAAAGTCACACACTGGTACAGAACTACTGCACTGCTCCTTCTGGATGGTGCACATTCCAGAGGAAGGGAAGAAATGCCTTATTTATAAAGTCAGGGAATTCCATGGGATCTGGCAGCTCCAGCAGGGTGCCCAGAGCTCCCCTGGGCTCTGTGGGGCAATTACAGCCAAGGAGAGCTGGGCACCACGAAGGGCTGTGGAGGAGCCCTTTCACATAGTTCAGATGTAGAGTTAAGGGAGCAGCAGCTCTCGAGGGCGAGTGCCAGGGACAGCAGGGCACAGCAGGAGTGGCACGGGCACTGACACTGTCTCAGGCCAGCAGAACAGCAGAAGGAAGGGGGGGCAGTGGCAGAGCCCTGAAGCAAAGGGCCTGTTGTTCCACTTGCTCTGTGTCACCTCCTGACCTTTGCTGACATTTGCAGCTGTCTGTGGAAGGGCAGCTCTCTCGGGGAAGGAAGCATGTGAGGTACTTTGTGCTGGGTCAGAATTTTCCATGGATTTCAGTTACGTGTGCAGGGGCACAGAGCACAGGACAGGAAGCAGGGGATGCTCTGCCCACCTGATCCCACAGTGCCAGAGAGCAGCAGGCTGGAAAGCTGAGCCACACTGAGCACCCAGCCCTGCAGAACTTTAGATAAAGCCAAGCTGGCCCAACCCTGCATTGATTTTACATTTTCTCTGTGGTTTGTACAGCCTCATTGAAATAACCCAAGTGCTGGGCTTACTGCCACTTCCACCAGGGCCTCATTAGCCTGGGCTTTGCCAAACCGTGTCTTCAGCTCAGAGCCTTTTCCTCAGGGGTCGCACACAGGGGTGATTTGCAGCAGGTAATGAAGTGCACAGAATCCAATGTTCCTGGCAGGAGAAGCTGCAGAGGCACTGCACCCCTTGCTGGGATGTCAGCTTAGTCCCTACCCCCCTCACCTCATCACCTGCCTGGCCCTCTGTATTTTGCTCGGAGCTCTTCTGAGCTTTCCATGTGGAAAGCAGTGGGAATGCAAGCACTGTGAAGGGATGGATAAGGAGCTAAAGGAGTTAGACTGTGACTCCAAAATGCTCCTCAGTTCTGCAGCCTTTTTGCATGACCTTGCATAAGTCACTTCATCTCTCTCTGTTAAACACCTCTGGCTATGACCAAGGAATGTTATCCTGGTCCTTAGCTGGGGAAGAGACACTTGGACAAGGATGTTTGCAGCACAGGACAGGGAGCATCCTGGGATGGGTCACTGTGAGCTGTAACAATCACAGAATCCCAGAATAGTTTGGGTCAGAATGGACCTTATAGGTGATCTAGTCCAGACCCCCTACCATGGGCAGGGACACCTTCCCCTATCACAGCTCACTCCAAGCCCCAGTGTCCAGCCTGGCTTTGGACACTTCCAGGGATCCAGAGGCAGCCACAGCTGCTCTGGGCACCCTGTGCCTGGGCCTCCCACCCTCACAGGGAAGGATTTCTCTCTAATATCCAACCTGAGCTTACCTCCAGTAGGTTTAGATTGGGGTCCTTGAGGAAGCTGAAGTTGGACAAGGAGGGGCAAGCTGGGATCTCCTTCACTTCCCAACTCCAGCACAGAACTGAGCACCGAGCCTGGAGAAGGGCTGCCAAGGCAGCGGGTAAGGAAGGAAACTCTCCCCCTGTACTCACCAATCCTGTCCAGCCTGTCCAGAGCCACGGTCTCGAAGGCTCTCCTCATCATGGGGTACTCCTCCAGCACCTCGTTGAAGTTGTCCACGGACAGGGAGTAGAGGCGGCAGTAGGTGTCAGCGCGCACGCTGGCCGTGCGCCGGCCGCGGGTCAGCAGGCAGATCTCTGCGGGCAGAGAGAGGCTGAGACACGGCCTGGACAGCAGCACAGCCCCCCTGCAACCCTCCCTGCACTGCCCTGACAGCCTCCATCCCTGCTCTGCCCTCCCTGCACCACCCTGACAGCCTCCATCTCTGCACTGCCCCCCTGCACTGCCCTCAAAGCCTCCATCCCTGCACTGCCCTCCCCCAGAAAACACAGCCAGAGTTAACATTCTGTGTTAACATTCTGTGTGTGCACCAACATTTCAAAGTACCGGGGGCTCACTTGGGGCAGCTGCCTCACACAGCTGCCCTTCAGGGGTTCTGGTGGTCCAGTCAGCCAGACAAGGTTTGTTCTGGGGGATTATCAAAGGGCAGCATTGTGTGTTCACACTGGAGGAGCTGTGTTTCTCCAGCTCCTTGTGGGCACTGGGAGCAGAAGGTCAAAACGTGCTCTCATTGAAGCCGTTTCTCTCTAGATTTGTAGAGGCTCTGTGCTGATCTGTGCCTTTGGTGCCTGGCTGTAATTTTGATCCCTGTACCTGGAACATTTGTCTTTCCACAGTTTTCAAACATTTTCATGTCTACATTTTCATGCCACACCAGTGGCACCTCGTATTTACGCTGCTGTCATGCACTCCTCAGTGCTCAGCTGTTACAGAATACAAAGCCCTGCATTCAACCACAGCTCCTTGAACACTCAACAGAGAGCTCCCAAATCCTGCTTTTCCACTGCTTACAGAGTCTGGGCAGCAGGGACAGGCACTTCAGGACAGATGGTGTGAGCTGCAGAGTGACAGTGCTCTGCTCCCTGTGTGTGTTGGGTGCCAGTCCTCCTGCACCATTCCTTGGATTCATGCTGAGCCCCCCCAAAGCCCTGCTACAGCAGCACCACAAGGTTATGAGTGTGCTCCTAGGCTGCTTTCCCAAGGAAAGGATGCTTAGGAGACAGTGCCATGCATGTGAGGAGTTGTGATGGGATGTCATGGACAAGTTCAACCCATCTGTCAGTCAGGGTATCCTGACTCCAGCCCTACAACTCCAAATACCAGGCTGCAAAATCCTTGTACACAAGCAACGTGCAGACACCCACATGGACCAGGAGTAACAGGAGTGTGGGAAATGCATAATAGGAATTTTTTAGAGGAAAGGCCTCCCAGAAGGGAAGGCAAGGCAGGTTTTGCTCTGTTTCCCCTCAGCAGCTCATCAAAGGTGGTGCAGTCAGAGTTTGTCCTGCAATCTGTCCCCTGTCTGGGGCTGAGCTCTGCATGGGCTCTGACAGGAGAAGGGGCTTTGTGTTTCTCCTGAGAGCAATGCCCTAAATCCTTCCCAGCCTCCTGCTGGTCCCACTGCTCCAGAGCTCTGCTGCTCATACATTTTGCCTGCCTGCTGACCCCCAGGACACTTTGCTGAGCTGCAGGCAGGGCAGATGAGGGACTGTTTTTCCCTCCATGTTTATCCAGACCCTCACGTGGCAGAAGCCGGAGAGCAGGAGGAAGAATGTGCCTGCAGAACTGAGAACAGGCTGCTTTTTACCTTCAGCTTCTCAGCTTCACCAATCTGTCAGAAAGAAATGGAGCTGCAAGAACCAAGTTTCCCTGCTGTGTTTTGCTGTTATTTATCACCTAGGTTCTGCAGTGCCCACCAGCCACCTCCCCCTGCACCATCCCCTCCCTGGGAGACGCCCAGGGATGGAGGAGGAGGTACTGGAGGTCAGTCCCATGAGGATGCAGGAATGCCTGAGCAGAGCAGTGGAGTGGCTGCGGGAGGGTGAGTGACCAGCAGGACGGTGAGTGAGTGACCAGCACACACCTCCAAAGTAGGAGCCATCAGCCAGCTTGGTCTCCTTGTTGCCCTTGGTGAGCACGCTGACCACGCCGTGCTGGATGAAGTACATCTTCTTGCCGATGGTGCCCTCCCTGATGATGTAGTCCCCAGGCTGGAACACCTCGAACTTCAGCTTGGTCAGCATGGACGTCACAAAGTTGGGGTCAGCGTTGGCAAACAGGGGCATGGAGGCCACCAGCTTGCGGCAGTTGAAGTTGATGATTTCCTGACCACGTGGGGTGTGAAGGAGAGAGAGGGAGAGGAGAGAATACACAGATGGTCAGTCAACACCTAATGACTGTGAGGATCCCCCAGCTGATCTGTGCATTTAAATAAACTGGCTGTGCCTTGGTCTGGCTGCCCCCCTTGGTGCAGGCTGGACGGGCTCTGGATGCTCAGAGCGTGGAGTAGTGCTGGAGCCAGCACCACACTCACTGCCTTCACCCCTCTGCCTCCCCTGGCAGGGACAACACTGAAGCCTCCAAATACACCAGCATTCCTGTTTCTGCAGGAAACCTCGGGCTGTGAGGGAGCACAGCAGCAGTGGAATGCTGTCAGACAAAGCCCAGGCCTTTTCTCTGGGCAGGTGTCATAACTCACCTTGGCAGCCCCTCGTTCTCTGCTGCCCTTGCTTGTCAATGAGCTGTTAAATAGCACAAATGTGCCCAGGAGGAGAATGATCCCGGGCAGATGGGGACAGAGTCAGGAGAGGAGGGAGAGGTGCTCACCAGGCACTGGGCAGAGGCTGGATCACCAACTCCAGTGGAACAAAGGCCAGTCCAGCCGCTCAGCTGTCACCACAGCCGGGCTGTGCCTCCCCCAGGGCCCTGTGTCACTCGCAGAGGTGACAGCTCAGGAGCTGCTCTGTGCCTGGCAGGTCCCACTCAGGACATGGTGCTGAGCCTGTCACCCCAGCACGGCACTCCATGGGAATGGGGATAACTGGAGCAGGAAGGGAGAGAGCTGGGGAGGCTCTGCCTCCCCCCACGGGGGTTTTTAGGGCAGTGCCCTTTGAGTCTTCAGCAAACCCAGTTTTAAATTCTGGCTGGCACTTGCTCAGCTCTTCTCTCTTCCATGGAGAACATTTCTGGGGGACAAAGACAGAAGGCAGGGCCCTTCTGGAGCTGGTGGGTGACACACTGGTGACATACCAGGGACAGCCTGCACTGCCAGGCTTCAGCTAGGAAGGAAAGGGGGCTTCTCTGAAGGCTCCTTCTTCCTGTGACCCCCCTCTTACAGCTGTTAATGAGGCCAACACTCCACGCTGAGTTTTAGCCAAATCCACGAGATGGGAGATTCCTGAGCTCCTGCCCCGGGAGCTGCACAGCTGCCAGAGGTGCTGGGGATGTGCCCTGCCCGTTCCCTGCCCTCTTACCTCTCGCAGGGGCTCGCTCAGCTCTCCCAGGATGCTCTCCTCATCGAACATCTTGCCCTGGTAGCGGTGCTCGTAGTAGTCGTGGATGCGCTGCCGCATGTCGGCGGGCAGCTTGTGGAAGGACATGTACTGCTCCACCTGTTTGTACTGAGCAGGGAACACGAGGGCACAGTCACAGGACAATGCCATAAACAGGGCTGCTCAGCTTGTGCTAGCCCTGCTTCCTTCACCTCGAGCAGGGAGCCTGGAGCAGGAGGGAGGGCTTGTCCGATCCATGGGGAGTTTGCAGACTACCCTGCTGTGCTCCCCAAATCCCCCACGTTTTAACTTTTAAACTCTTCCTCAGCTGGGTGCCCTGGTCATTGCCTGGGTGCTGAGTCTTGGAATCTGTTTTGGTTTTTTCCCGAGATGTGTAAAAGTTCTTGTCTGGCAGTTCGTGTGCCCGAGCTGGAATCAATCTGAGCTCTTTAGTTTTCTCGCTCTCAAGGTTGTTTATTCTTTTCTTATCTGTAATATTTTCTCTCAGCCCAGCCAGGTCTGTCTTGCAGGGCAGCCATGGCACACTCTCTGCCCCTTCAGGGCCGTGTTATCTTTTTACATTAAAAACTACCTACATGATGTTTACAATTATTTCCCAATTACTATCATCTATATTAGACAGTGAACTTCTACTCTAAACCAATCCAAAAGTGCCAACTCCACAATAGAAAATGGAGATGAAGAAGAAGAACAAAGAAAGACCAAACACGTGCTTTTTCCTCCATCTTGTGTTCTAAAATCCCTATTCCCAAAAATCCTACAATCTATATTTTCACTTTATGATAACACTACTTAAACTTCTGTGACTTTTAAGTTCTCATCTAAAGCTGGTAATTAGTTTCAAGGGCTATAATCAAACCCACAGATGTTTTGGGCATCATTCCAGGGTCTCAGAGCCCCCTGACAGGGTCTCAGCAGCTCTGGACTCCCAAAGGGATGTCTTAGACTCCAACACTGAGCAGCCTGTGCTCCCCTCCACACTGGGAGCAGGGCTGAGGAAGGAGTGCCTGTCCTCCCAGCAAACAGTGCTGAGTGGGGACTGTGCAGGACGGGAGCAGGACAGCCCAAGGGTCCCCAAGGAAGGTTTTTCCATGGCACGTGGCAGGACAGTGGCCAGCTGGGCTCCAGAGCTGTCCCAGTAGCAGGGGAAGCACAGAACGTGCCCTGGGTGTGTGCTCACAGCCAAGCAGAGGGGCACACCCGGGATCAACATCCCGCTGATGTGGCTGAAGCTGCCTCTGCTTCTCCCCTCCGTGCTCCTGCCTGCCCTGCCACCATGCAACCTTTGCTTTCCAATGACTTTCTTCCCCTTTTCTTTGCTCCTGTGCCCCATGCACTCACCCTAATCCACCCACACTTTTACCTGATGGTTCACATTTCCAGTTGGAGCGGAATACAAGGGCACACGGACTGCTGGCAGAGCAGCTTTGGGGATGAATGGTGCTTTCTGTGAGTAAAGGACAGCTCCCCCAGGACCAGGGCTGTACCAGGGTCCTGTTGCCCTGCAGGTGCTGCAGGACAAGGTGTGTCTAGGGAATGGTCACTCTCCTTTCACTGGTGGCAGTACAGGACACAATCCTGCACTAACTGCTGACAAAAGGACCGTGCTGCTCCTTTCCCAGCCCTATTTCCCCTCTTCTCCCTGATAAACGTGTCCCTGAATGTCCCTTTAGTGCAGCTTGAGCTGGAGAGGCTGACTAGTGAAGTTGTGCTCTTTACAGCCCCAGGTCCTGCTCCAGGGACAGCCCGTGCTGGCACTACCAGCTCCATCTGCACCACGGAGGAAAGGGCATCACTCCAAGGAGCCAAGGTGGCAGAGGGGACACTCAGGGCTTCCTGGCATTCCCAAAGCACAGGAATTGCCTGGAAATATTCCTGATCCCTCCTGATCAAAGGCAAGGGAGTCACCACCTCCCACTGGCACCGGCGTGGCTCAGGCTCGGTAGGGACTGGCTGTGGCAGGACAGGGTGTGCTGGGTGCCCAGAGGAAATGAGGGAGGGAAAGGAAGTGGAAAGCAGCAGCAGAGTGGAAAACAGCAGCTCCCTTGTGGGCAACTCACCCAAAGAGAATTTTGGAGGTTATGGTCTTCCAAGCAGAAAGTCTCAGGGTTTTTGGCTCATCTAACCATAGATGTCTCCTGCCCCTGCAGCCTGAGACACCCATGGGTCCTGGCAAACCTGGCACAGGATATGTGAGACTCTCACTGTGGAAGGGGAAATCACTAGGCACAAGCTTCTGCTGACTCAGGTTTATTAAATTAACCTAAAATCCACAAAGAGCTCTGTTTGCTTTAATGCTGCATTTTTGTTGAATAAATGATTTGCCAAAAATATCCCCTTATGCTCTCAGCTTCGGTGCAGTGATTGATCTGGAGCAGTGACCAGTGTCAGCAGGTGCCTCTCCTCACCTGCTGCAGCCACCTGCCCCTGCCCCTGTCCCCTCCTGCACTGGCACTTGCTGTCCATCTCCAACTGCCCTTTGCTCCCAGGGAAAAACATCCCCACCCTCCCAAAATCCACCAGCACAGGCTGCATGGGGTGACTGGGACTCTGCTTATTCACCACTGAACGTGGATTTATGGCTTTGCAACAAAGAGCAATAAATTACTGCTCTGCAGTGTTGCTGGTGCTTGTCAGAGTCCCCTGCCACCACTGTCCCCAGATAGGGCTCCCGGGGAAAACAGGACAAATTCACTTCCCCACAAATAAAGGCGCTGCTTCCAATTCCAAATGAAAATCAGGCTTATAAAAGCAAATTTTGAAATGAGGAACCATCATTCTCTCTCACGGCTGAGGAGAGGGAGATCTTGTCCCTCCTGCCTCTGCTGGTGCTCCCTCCTGTCACCCAGGAGGGTTTTGGGGTGCTCAGCTCTCCCTTGTGCAGAGATGGAGTCAGAATTGAAAGCATCAGTCCCTTCTTCCCATGTCTGAGGAACTGAAGATTCACTGTGGGGTTTTCCCCCTTCCCTTGGAGCTGCTGAAGGCTCCACTCTTGGGGGTCAGGCAATGATGCCACACTCAGCTGGCCCTCTCTAAAGCCACCTGGTGTCCCTTTGCTGCCTTCCAGCCATGGCCAGGCCTCCCCTGACAGCCCCTTCCCCTCCTCCCTCCTCCCTCCTCCTCCTCCTCTGTGCAGCCTCTCACTTGTCTCCCTGTCCTCAGCCTGACCTGTGCTCAGAGCTTAGTGGCCTCTCTGAGTTCAACTAAAAACATTAATTTAGGAATTATTTAAATCTCTCTGAAGACAATTGAGCCCATTTAAATCCCAGCTCATTTTCTTAAGTCTGTTTTTCCTCAAATAGCCCTTGAAGGAGGTATTAATATATCAAAAGGAAACCATTTAGTATTTTTGCTTCTATAGCTGGCCACTTTCCCTCCTCTCTCACCACTTCCCTCCCCTTCTACCAAAGCTCTGATCCCACACAGCCCAAAGCAAACTAAATATTTTTAACTGCTTACATGCCCTCAACATCCATCAGGAATCCTCCTCTCTCTGGGAGGGATAAAACACTGAACAGGCTCAACCCTTTCCTTGCCCCAGTTCTGAAGATGAAAACCATACAGAGGGGAATTGTTGGGGTGCCCTGTGCAGAACATGATCCCTGAGGGTCCCTTCCAACCCAGCACAGTCCATGATTCTGGCACTGCCTGGATCCTTCCAGGATTAGGCTGAGATCACTGTGATACCAGGTTTAATTCCAATCACAAATATCTCCACCTCTGGAGCCCGTGGAAGTCACCAGAGATGCACCTGTGGAAGGAGGAGGAGGCTCCAGAGAGCATTTCAGCTCAGGGAAGGACTGTGGTGCTCTGCCAGCAGCATGTCCCTGGAGGACACCTGGAGCCACCCTGTCCAGTGCTGGGGCTCTCCAAGGGGATCAATGCTCCACAGGGAGAGATCAGCTCATGGGATTCACCACATGGAGGGTCCTGACAGGATACAGTGGATCTTTGTTTTGTTTTCCTTGATCTCTGATTAGGAGGCAAACAGTGCAGCTCCCCAGCATTCAGGAATCATCAAACCCAAGGAAATGCTGACTTCTGGGGTTTTTTTCTCTCTTAAGCCATTCATACTCCCACTCTCAGGATCTATTCTATCCTACATCTTACTCCACATGGTCATTCTCACTGAGTCACAGGACTGCAGGGAAGAACAAAAGCTCTGTCACAAAAATCTGGCTGCTACCTCCATTCTGCAAGAGCTTTATGTGATGTCTTGCTTGTGAGCCTTTCCAAAGGCTGGATTAATTTATTCCTGTACTATGGCCCTCACTCATTTTGCCACCAGAAAATGAGTTTAAAGTGTCACCTCGTGGAAAACCTGGAACACTCTTTCCCTTCTGCACAGTACCTTGAGAAATTCTCTTACCCAGAGTCAGGCTCCTGACCTCTTGCTGTGGCACAGACAATTCCTGGAGCTTTTCTCACACTTTCTGTCCACCATTCCTTGCACAGGGGATGGCTGTGAGCTGCCTCCCCTGGCTGGGCATCAGCTCCTGTTCAGGATTTTGGCAGGCAGGGATTTTGGACAATCCCATTCCCAGGCTGGGAGATGGCACCAGACTGAGCAGGATCCATAATGACCCTGATGAAACCCTTGTTTGCCTCCAACCATCTCTGCTGCCCTGGGCTCTGAGGAAAGCAGATCCAGGAGTTCTGGGACAAATCCCTCTGCATGAAATGTTGTGAGTGCTGAGCACAAAGGTCTAATCCTGTGCATCCCATGAGGAATGCAATATGGACAAACCTGCACATCATGGCTATATATAAATATAATAATGGAAACAGCCTGTTTTCCCTGGGAATGGCCCCTGAAGGGAATGCCTGGCTGGGCTGGAGAGGCCACATCCTGCCCTAAGGCACTTCTGGCCATGATTTAGAAATATCACAGGACATTGTGGAGATGTCAGGTCACTGGATGCACACATCTGGAATGGGACAGGGAAAAGGGCCCAGCAGTACTCTCCAGAAGAGAGGTGAGATGTGGCCCCAAAGGCTGGGGATGGGGACAGGGAGCAGGGAGTGTGTGCAAGGAGGGACAGCACTGCTGGGAGCAGCAGGACAGGCAGCTCTGGGGGGCGCTCCGTGCTGCAGCATCACCTCCCCATGTATTTATTCATTTAGTTATGGACAGCTCGAGTGCCAACATGAATTCCCAGACTGATAATGAAGTTTGAAAGCCGTCCCTGGGATGGGAAGAGCAGGGCCATGCCCTTGCCATGACAATGCAGGCAGCCCCAGCTCACAGCAGGTGTCACTGTGGTGGTCACAGGGCACAACCCTGTCTGCCTTCCAGGCCCAGGATGGAGATGACAGGATCTGAGTTGTAATCCCACTGTTTCTGACATGTTTTACAGCTTCAGAATGGGCCTCCTCTCAGGAATAGGTAAACCAAGTTTAAATTAACCAATGACATTCTTCTGCAAGAGCAGGAACTACTCGACTACTCTGGTTAAGGGAGTTTGCACCACAAGACATTCTGAAAAGAATCCATCAGGTTTTCATTAAACAAACATTTCTGTTTTATAACCAACCCAGGATTCTTTCAGGGAAAAGATTAAGTAAAGCTAAAACAACTGACACAATGTCTGAGTTTCTGGCTGAGATGAACACCCCATTACCTGCTCCTTACACTCTCTTGACTCTGCAGAGCAGCCAGAACCCCCTGATTGCAGAAAAGCAAGGCTGCCCTGGGGTAGTGCTGGTTCCCCAGGCCCAGGGCACACCAGAGGCCCTGACACAATCCCTGAAGGCCATCATTTATCATCATTTATCATCATTTATCATCATTTATTTGTTACCAAGCCTGGGTGTTTTGATTGACAGTAACGTGGGACACAACAGTGCTCAGGCCATCTCTACACAGAGGGAACAAAAAGCCAGTGCTGGCATGACAGGATAAAGCCAGGCTCTCCAAACTTTTTCCAATTAGGAAATTTGATTACATTTCTGTATTTGATTAAGTGCTGCAAACACCTTTAATTTCTGGAGTGCTGCACTCCCTGCCCTCTCCTTCACACACATTACCCAAGGAGTGAGTGAGCTCTGCAGCTTCCCTGACCTCCACCATGGGGGCTGGCTCAGGAGGAGACTTCTCCAGAATGCCTGTGAGCTCCAAGAATGTGGGGATGACCCCTGAGAACTTCCTGGTGACCAATCCTCTCAGGAATGTCCCTTCCACTCCTGCCCAGACTGGTAAAGGATGTGAAGTTCCCCTCCTGCCAGCTGTGTGGCAGGGCAGCAGAGGGGATTGTGGCCACTGCAGCTCCCAGGGCAGCTGCCAGAGGCACTGCAGTGTGTCTGTGTCCCTGTGAGCCAGCCCTGGAGCCCCAGCAATCACCACAGCTCCAGCACAGGGTTCAGTAGCTCATCAGCACGGGCTGGTGGATTATCCAGGAGCCCAGGTGGGATCTGTGCCCCTTTCCCTGCACAAGCTCAGAGCAGCCCAAACCCACGGAGGGCAGTGAGGGCTCCTCTGCCCCGTGCTGGGGCTGCTCCAGGTGCCTGGGGGAGCAGAGAAGGACTCCAGCTCCTGCCCACTGACAAAGGAGATCTGGGATTCCCACTGCCAGGGGCTGGATCTGCATCTGGGCACTCAGCAACACCTGAAAGGTTTTCCTCAAGTCAATTTGTCTAAATATTCTGAGGTTAATGAGACTCTGGAGCCCTGCAGCACCATGGAGCTGGGAGTTCCACAGTTTCCTCATGGACCATTAAAAAGCCCAAATCACCCTTTAAACTTGGTGCTAATAAAACTCTACTACTGGTCTCCAAGAAGGAGCAAGGACAGCCTGAGCCCCAGGACAGGTCCCCAGCTCTCAGAGCAGTGGGCAGGCCAAGATTTCCCTCCAACAAACACTGGTCCAACATCCCCAACAGGGACAGAACATTCCAGGTGTTTTATTTCAGCCTTTCCCATGACTAAACTTTCCCCAGTTTCTCTTTGCTGAATTCAGGGTGCTGACAGAAGGGCTGAAATGTGAAAGCTGCACACTGAAGAGCACAGGATGCACTGTGGGCACAGGGCTGTGCAGAGGTGTGAGGAGCTGGGGGGTGATGTCAGTGCTCTGCAGGGTTTCTGAAGTGATTCTCTCTTCAGCATTACCTGCTTGTCCCCCTGCAATCATGCTGCAGCACGTGCTGCTTCAGGATAATGACAAGGGAAAGTGCAAGTCCCTAGGCAGAGTCAAGAGGTATTTTAAGAACAAGAGGCACTGGATGGACTGCTCAGGGAGGAGGAGGAGCGAGGAAGGAGTGTGGAGAGCAGATCCTGAGGCTCTGGAAGGAGAGATTAGGGCTTTACTGGGCACTGCAGTGCTGACAGCAGCAATCCCTGCCTCTCATCACTCCCTGCTCTGGGTGTACCTGGGGAGCTGAGCCTCCCTGCACTGCTGGGATGGGAGAGTGAGCCCTGAGCACCCCTGCCCTGCTCCAAGGAGCTGCTGCGAGCAGCACCACCACCCTCCCCAGCCCTCAAGGGCGCTGGAGAAGAGGAGAGGGTGTGCATGGTGACTTGACAGAAATACTAATCCAGCTGAGCTGCAGGATTAGGGAAAGAAATTAATAGGAGAACCTGCAAAAAGCATGAAAATAACTGGCATATCTGCTAGTTTATTCGTCTCCTGGGCAGGGAACAGTCTCCCTCTGATGTGAGGCACAGTTACACAGGCTGGGGGGTCATTCTGCAGTCAGTGGTGAAGTTAAGGCTTGAGCTGATCCATGAACAGCTGCAGAGGGTCTTGTACCCCTGCTCCTGTCCTTGACCCCCTCCACCAGCACCTGCACCAGCTCTGGCACTCACTGGGCTCAAAAATAAGCTCCTGCAAAGTTTTTCATTAGAAAACGAATGTGGGAGAAGAAATGAGCTCAGCGAAGGTGTGGGAAGCCAGGAAGGCGTGGCCAGCTGAGCACAGCGGCAGGGAGCTCCGGGTGAGGAGGGACATGCTCTTGGTCAGAGCTGTGCCAGCCGCTCGGTCACAGCACCACACTGCACAGCAGCGCTTTGGGAAATGTGTCTGTCAGAACCCCTCAGGCTGGACCTGGGCTGGTGGCGTCTCCCATGCAGGAAGCAGATGCCAGTCCTGGGTGCCAGGATACGGTGGAGTTAACTCCAGGCTGAGGTTAAGAGAGAAGATCAGCTCCCCGTCCTGCCACTGACTCTGTGACCGCGGGAAGCTCTGATGGCATGGACAGGTCCCTTCTCACTTTGCTCCGGGGGCTGGAGGCCAAAGAATCCCTGCAGAGAGCCCCATCCAAAGAGCTGTTCCCAACTGGAGGAGGTCAGGGCTGGCTCTGCACCACGGCTGTGTCCCTCCATGTGCTGGGAGTGCCACAGGGGACTCTGCCTGGACTCAGGAATCTCAGCACCTCCCTGCCATGGAGGGGGGCATTCCCTGGGAATTCTCCATGGATCCTGCCACCCCATGGATCCCACCCAGCTTCCCTGCCTTGCACAACAGCACAGCATGAAGTGAGAGGCTCCAGGAGGAGATTTGGACAGGACAGGGATCAAATGTCCCAGTGTTCAGAGAATCCAAAGCAGAGTGACACAAGCCTGCTCCTGAAGCCAACAGACAGCACAGCTTGGCTTTTATTCCTCTTTTCCAAAGCCCTGCTTCTCCGAGTGGGTTGGCAGAGGTCAGGACAATCTGAAATCTCCCCAAAAACTCTCTCCTGAACCTTGTCCTGAGGGTTCCACACAGCAGAGCCTCCCAGGGCAGTTCCACCTACAAACTTCTCTCCTGCTTGTGTTCGTGGTGTTCTCCCCTCTCCACTGTGTCCCTTCCTTGGCCACTCCCAGCCCAGCTCCCGAGCCCCTGCAGGCTGAGCTGTGCTGAGCGACAGGCAGAGCTCTCAGGGTGCTCAGCAGAGGTCTCTCAATTGCTGCTGGCTTCTACCAATCGACCTCCAAACTTGTTGAGATTCTCTCTCCAATCTGCTTCACCAGGCACTTTGTCCCAGGAGGACTGAACTAAATTGAGTTGCAGGGCTGCAAATCACGCAGCAGCCTCATTTTAATCATGGCTATCCAAGTGCTAAGGAATGCAGAAAGTAAATACATATTTGTTTTTAAGCCATCACTTGTCCCATTTGCAAGAGGAAAATGAACGTGCTCAATCCCTGAGGCTTTGATCCTCGAAGGATAACAGGAAACGAACCTGCCATAGGAAACACACCCTTGGTTCAATCCTCTCCCTGCTGCCTTTGTCAGAGCTCTTCTCCTGGGTCTGTTAACCCTCCCACTCACATCCCCACATTCTCACAAGGCTTCAACACTTCCCACTGTGCCTGCCACCCCTCTACAGTCCCTGCTGGTTTCCTGGGCACTGATTTCCCTGAGCACTGACAGGAATGCACCTGCCAGGCTCGAGCCGTGCCCTTGTCTGAGCGCAGGCTCTGGAGTGCCCAGTGCTGCAGGTGCAGCCTTGGCTGTGCCAGGCTGGCCAGGTGCTCGGCTTTGCAGATCAGCCCTCGACTTCTGCTACTTCAAACACATTTGAATAAATACTCTGCATCCCGAGATTTGATCAGCCTGCATTCCCAGTGCTGCAGTGTCCTTCTCTTTGGCATGCCCTGCTCTCTGTCAGGATCAGCCCAGCTCAGCTGTAACACTGAGCTAAAACTCTGGATGCATCTCAGGCCTCCTCCATGCTCTCCTCTTGGGCATTCCCTCTCCTTTAGCTCTAGCTGTGGTTTGGGATCTTCCCTATGCTCCAAGCATGACTCAACCTCTGGTCTTTGCTCTCCCTCTCTGCCCTGCTCTCCTCCCATTGTAATCCCTGCATCTCAAACCTGTTCCAAGGTCATCCCACTTCCTCCCTGAACTCAAAATTCACCTGATCAGTGCATGCTGGTCACAGTTTCCCCACCTGAATCACAGCTCCCCTCTCACCTAAACTATACCTGGCAGGGTCAGAACAGGAACAATTCCTCTTTTTAATCTCCAGATCAAATGTACCCACAAGACCCTGGCCGTAACACCTCCCCAGCCCCACCAACTGAGCTCAGCCCAGCTCACAAATTCAGTGAATTCTGTGGCAGTGGCAACCTGATCAGATGTGACATTTCTGGCTGTGCCCTCCATTCTGCAATCCAACAACAGTGCCATTAATTCCACAGCTACCTGGGGAACCTGCTCCGAGCTCCCGAGCCTTGATCTAGGCTTTGGGGGTTGTTCTGCAGCTTCACTCAGGAGCACTGGAGTGAATAATCTGGACACTTTTAAAGAGAGCACTTGCTAAACAAAAGCTGCACGATCTGCAACATTCACTTGGGGGTTTGAAACAAGATGTGGGAAAGGAAGAAGTGACAATTCTAGCTACTGGTGACATTGATAACGTTGGTGTACAAAGACAGGCAGAGATAACAACAATCATTTCCGTGCCCTGCTGTTCACTGATCCTGCTGCTGTTTCTTCCTAAGGGGTGTTAGAGTGGATGGATGGGGATGAATGGCCAAGGAACAGCACCCTTGGCTTCTCACACTGAGAGTCCTGGCTAGCTGCACACAGCATGGAAGCCTCTGGACAGCACAGAGAGCACCCCGGGCTCCCTCTGGACAGCACAGAGAGCACCCCAGGCTCCCTCCAGACAGCACAGAGACCACCCTGGGCTCTTTCTGGACAGCACAGAGAGCACTCCAGGCTCCCTCTGGACAGCACAGAGAGCACTCCAGACCCAGCAGGGCTGTCCTTACCTTCTCCTGGTACTGGCGGCGCGAGGAGTCCAGGGACTGGATGAGGGCGGTGGCGTGGCCGATGAACATGGCGTAGCAGGTGGCCCCCACGATCATGCTGAGCATGGTGAGCCACACGTCCGACATCCCCACGGGTGCCTGCTGCCCGTAGCCGATGCACAGCATGTGGCTCATGGCCTTGAACAGGGCGTACGAGTACTGCTTCCCCCACGAGTCGTTCTGCAGGGACACAGGACACAGCTTCAGCACGGGGATGTGGCATTCAGGACATGGATAAGGGCAGGAAAGCACCCCTGGCACTGTGCCCAAATATCCCTGTTGGAGGCTCCACGACATGTTACACAATAATTTTAATTCTTTGGTGGCTTGGAGGGCTGGGGGGTGTTTGAAAGCTACGAGTGTCAACCCCCAAACCCCTCAGAGCCCCCATAACTCCTGTATCCCTCACAGAGCCCCCACACCTCAGTGCCCTCAGAGCCCTCACCACCCCACAAGCCCAGCTCATTCCATTTGGAAAAATAAGCCCAGAGCCTGTGATCTGAGATCACCACTTTGGCCCTGGTTTTTAGAGACTCTGTGTGCTTTTTGCAGCAGGGAATGCAGCCAGTCTGCCCTGCTGGTAACCTGGGATAAACCCACATGAAGCACTGGGAGATTTTCACAATGACCCACGTGTGGGAGAGGGAACTGAAGCAAATCATTTCCTCCCCTGGGAAATGGACTTTAACTGAGAACTGCAGCAGAAAGCCTGAGCAAGGCTGCCAGCAGCATGATCTGAGAGTGGGGAAAATCACTGCCCAGCAATTTAGGAAATGGCCAGGGTCTCTGCTCATTATCTGGAGAGATGAGAAGGGCAGAAAATGAAGTTGATAATGTCTGGACAGCAAGTTCTTCTCAGTGGAAAATTGGGCTTTTTCAGAGAGCTGAGGAATTACAAATGGTCTCATTTGAGAGCAGCAGCGTCCTGCCAGGAGAGGTATGCTGAGACCCCTTGTGCTCCTCACTGCAGCTCACACCTCAGGCAGCAGCTCAGCAGTGAGATCATGGCACAGGGAGAAAAACTGGCCCAAGTTTCCTGGTGATTCTGATTAGCTTGAGCTCATGGAGCAGCTCGAGGTGCATTTGCCATGCTGTGGGTGTTATCTGCCAGCAAGTTCTTGCTGTGAAACCTTGGCGAGTAACTGCCCTGTCATCACACATGGCTCTTGCAAGGATGTGAAAATGCCTCTGCTGGGTGACACTTGTGGCAGCACTGGGCATTCCTCAGCTGCTCCCTGCTCTTGGGAAGGGGCCAAGGTTATGGATGGTGCTCTGCAAGCACATATGCCATGGCACCTTGGAAGGTGACTGCACAGGCCTGCTGGTGGCTTGTCAATAAACAAAGAATTCTCCTGTGACCTCCATCCAGAGCACCAGGGGCCAGCAGTGCTGGGAGCTCTGGAGTTCACCTCCTGGAGGTATCTCATCAGGTCAGTGGGGTGGCTGGTGACCTCTCAGGGCCACTGATGCCCATGGAAACTTTTCACTGATCTTACAGGGAGCAAACAGTGACAAAGTTGTGGCACAGGGCTGGAACCTTTGCCAAGGGCTGATGCTTGGTTAGGAGATAAGCACGTGGACAAAGCCAGCTGATAGCATTACCTGGCCAGATTCAGCTCCATTGTGCAAGACAGGCCTGACTCCCAGTGCAACAAGAAGGGCAAAGCCACACAAGTGACAGCAGAGCTGACACAGGAGCAGTGGCACAGCCCAGGAGAGACTGCTCCTGTTCCCTGCCAGTGCCAGCCTGCCAACAGAGCAGGAACCTGGGAAAAACCACGCTGGAGCCAAGAGACAGGGGTGAGGGACAAAGTGACCATTGGTGACTACTGCTGGAGATGGAGCCCAAAGGAGCGGAGGACAGGACAGGACAGGGAGTTTGTCCCCTGGCTAGAGCAGGGGGTTTGTCCCCTGGTAGGGCAGGACAGGGGGTTTGTGCCCTGGCACGGCAGGACAGGGGTTTGTCCCCTGGCTAGGACAGGACAGGGGGTTTGTCCTCTGGCAGGACAGGGGGTTTGTCCCCTGCCAGGGCAGTATAGGGGTTTGTCCCCTGGCAGAGCAGGACAGGGGGTTTGTCCCCTGCCAGGGCAGTATAGGGGTTTGTCCCCTGGCAGAGCAGGACAGGGGGTTTGTCCCCTGCCAGGGCAGTATAGGGGTTTGTCCCCTGGCAGAGCAGGACAGGGGGTTTGTCCCCTGGCAGAGCACAGAAAGGGTCGTGCCACAGGAGCTGCCAGAGGTTCGAGGCCAAAGGAGTGACCCCTCCTGCTCCTCTGCCTCCAGGGCTGTGGCTCTGAGGCCTGGCCAAAGAAGTGCTGGGGACATTTTCCACCCCCAGATTTTGTGGCATTTTGCAGAGCCACTTCTGCTCCTTGTGGGAGCCTCTCACACCGCTCCCACAGGCATCCTGCACTCCCAGGAGCCCCCTTCCCTCGGCCCTGCACTCAGGGCATGGCAGCTGCTGTGACTGCCCTGGCTTGAGCCCATCTATTGTCCCTCACCCTGAGACAGCAGAAGGGAGCTGTCACACTCGGCCATGCTTTGCTTAAAATGCTGCATGCCTGCAAAGGTGGGCAGCACATTCCCAGTGGTACTGGGGCACAGGGAGCAGTGCAGCTGTCCTTCCCATCCCTTGATGAATTAATTCCTCCCTCATTCCTCACTGGGTGCTGCAGGAATGCTGCTGACCTCTGAGTTCAGTGTGGCAGGAGTTTAACAGGGCAGCACATCTCCACCACAGACCTGAGAGCAGGGACAAAGGAAGCTGAGCTGAAATTCCAAAGGGAATCTGGGCAGACAGAGCAATAATAGCTGAGCTGGAAAACTGGCTGCCAGGCTCTTTAGTGGCTGTGAACATCTGGGTACCAGGCAGGCTCGAGGTTTAAAAGCCATTCTTCCAGCAACTTGCTGCTCAGGAGTGCTGTTTACAAAGAAGCTTGCCAGTGTTTTGTAGGAATTAGTCATCCAAAACTGTAACATCCAATATGCTGAGCTCCTGCAGCCTGCACACACACTGCTGGCTCGCTGGGGATTGCACAGCTCTGAGTCCCAGCCCAATTCCCAGCAGCAGCAGCAGGGCTCCTGTGAGGACACGCTGGGGGTGCCAGACTGAGGAGACAGCTGAGGGGTGAGAGCTGCAGGAAAACACGGAGCTTTCCAAACAAACCACGAGCACCCAGCTCTGCTGGGAGAGCAGTCAAGGACTGCTCAGAGAGAGGCACTCCTGTGAAGGGGAAGCCTTTCAGAGCAATTACCTTTAGGATACCAAGTGTGAAGAGCACTGGATGCTCTGTGATGATTCTTCAGTTACAGGTCTCAGCACCTCTTTAGTTTTCAGGTGTTTTGTTTTCCACAGGATGAACAGACAGGTCAAGCCCACAGTACTTTAGGCCAGACTAGAAGAGGTTCCAAATGCAGTGTGGACACGGGTTCAGCAGCACCAGGTGCCTCACACAGCCACAGCTCATTCCTGTAAGAGCCATCCCCTATCTAATACCCAAGTACACCAGTCCCCAGGGCAGCAGGGCTGCACCACTCCACAGATACTGGAGTGGCTGAAATGGCCCATTAGAGGAGGGAAATGAGGCCTGAAACTGCAGAGGGAAGATGACTCCTCCTTATGCAAATCCCAAAGCAAGGAACTACAGATCTGTGCCTGTTCACAGTCAAGAGGGGGTTATCTCAGAGGCACCAAGAGACTTTGCAAAAAGGAGTGAAAAGATCTTTGAAGCAGTTTCTCAGGCTGGTTTGTTTTTAACATCCACACTGGCAGTGCTGGAAGGGCTTCTCTGGCATTAGAGTCTGGCCTGCTCAGATCCACCTTTGAATATTTGGAGACACTTCCCTGGAACACTTCAAAAGCACTGCTGGGTTTTGTAGTACCTACAGAAGCACCTGAAGGCAAACTGTGGTGTCTGACAGGGTATTCTGGTTCTGATGCACATGTGAGTGTGTCTGGTTGAATCCTCACTGGAGAGTGGGAGTGAGATGAGTAAAGACATGGAGAAGTACTGGAAGTTCTTGGGATAGGGCCATAGTCCTGGCTTACACCTGGCTTATGCCCAATTTACACCATTAACACTTGGAGAACTCAGGAGCTCTCTCTGACCATCCCTGCCCACCCCTGGAACTGCTGGGCTGGGAAAACACACCTCCAGATCCAGTTTAAAGGATGGGAAAAGTGGAGGTGGTGACACACGGAGATGACAGGTCAAAATTTACCTCAGGCAGAACCTGCCTGTTCTGGGCTTGTTTCCAGGGGAAGCTGGAAACATGGCCTTCACCTGACAGCAGGGATCTTCTCAGGGCTCTGAGTGTCCCTGTCCCAGTTGCTCCCAGGGTTCCTGGGAGCCCTCCCAAGCAGCCTGTGCTCCTGGAGATCCAGACTTGGGCACCCAGACCTCACTGGGCTCATGGTACCTGCACCCAGCCTGTGCATGGAGTGCCTTTGCCTCTTTTCCAGCCCTGCTGCTGTACCCATCCCATGCTGCTCCCAGCTGGGCTCCCTGGACAGCCCCTGGAGGTGCCTGTCACCCTGCCCTCCCTGGAAAGGCCAATATTCCCAGTTATGGGCCCTTCTGCCCTGCCCATCCTGGCTGGGACTGGTTTTGGCACCAGTCAGGGAGGGCACAGCCTGTGCCTGTCACCTCAGCTCCAGGTTCCCACCCCACTGGAGCAGCCCTGCTCCTGCCGCTCCTGCCAGACTTCACAGAACATGGAATCTCCTGCAGATTCCTGTGCCTGCTGAGGGAGGCCAGGAGGAGTTGGGAATCACAGCAGATCCATGCAGGGCTGCTCTGTTCCACACACTGCAGCCATTCCTCTTGCCCCTGTTCATCAGCACCCTCAGCAAGGCGCTGTGAGCAGGGAGGGCAGGGCTCCATGGCAATGAGCTCCCCTTGCCCTGGTGCAGGGGAGGCTGCTGAGACATTGCTGGGCAAGCAGCTGCACCGGCCTCAGGGATCTCTGCCCTCCCTGCAGGGCTCATGGGCTCAGCACAGCACCCAGGGGAGGAGGCCACGTGTTCCCAGCAGCTTTTGGGGCTCAGCACAGCTCAGATCCTGGGAGAGGAGCTGGCTCTGAGGGAGCAGCACACTCTGCAGCTGACTTACCAGGGTTTCCAGTTTTTAATAAAAGTGCACTGCAGGAAAGCTAATGCTGAAGCCCCTGGGATTTGGGCTCAGCAATTAAAACTGCAAACATCCTGCCCTGCCGTTTCAGGAGCCAGCCAGACACCCACTGCTTCCACGGCTGCTGAAGATGGAACATGAGGCAAGTGGAAAACACTGAGATGAACCAGACTCGGGGATTTATCGAGGCCCTGAGATGATTTTGGCAACACCAGACCCTTCACAAATCCCCTGGATGAGGATCAAACCTTTAAGAAGCAGATGGGAGGTGATGAATTTTCCTTCCCTGCAGCATGGAAATCAGGGCTGGTTTTATGGAGTGCTAAGTGGTGGGAAACCCCAGAGCAGAGGAAGAGCAGCACCAGCACACTCATGGACAAAGCCTGCAAAGCATCTGGACCTCACTTCCAACTCCCGTTGGCTGCAGCAGCTGCTCCTGTGTGTAATCAGGGCAGCCGTGCACCAAGGATATTTATTTATCTCCTCAGAGCTCTGACCAGGCCAGTACAGAATGTTCCAAAATCCTGGCATCCTGGCCTCTCCCCTCCCAGCCATGTCCATCACACAGAGCCATGCTGGAACCTTCCATCTACATCCTGCCACCAAAGCCTGAGAAGAGCCCAGAGCTCCAGTTTCTTATTTCCTGACTCTGTGGCCTCCCCTCTGGATTAGATGTAAATTGTTTCTCTGTTAATGCCATCCCCATCCACCACTGGTCCCAGTGACACACCTGGAAATCTTCTTATTGAGAGAAAAAAAACTATCTGGTTCCTCAAGAACTACTGCACTCTTTGATAAATATTCTAACCCCAGGCTATTTTGGGGCTGGCATATTCCTGTACAGCTTCTGGTGTGGAAGCCCCCTTGAACTATAGGTGGGGCATCTCTCTAGTTCTTCATCCCACTTTCTGAGGCTCCATTTTCAGAGATAATGGGGTTTTTTTCCACTTCTTTTTAGTGGAACAACAAAAAAAAGAAGGTGATTTAGCTGCAGGGAAGAAGCAGAAAAAAAATCCTCCAAGGCGAGCTTAATTCCCAGCTTCAGAGGCTCTCAAGGCTGGGAACACAAGGCTGCAGCATGAGGAAAGCTCTGCTCTGGATAGGAGCTCCCTCCCCTGCCCTCCTGGAGCCTGCTGAGCCTTCCTGCCTCTGGAATGCATCCTGCCCTCTCTCCCCAGCCTTGCTGCTAAGATTTGCCTTGGCTAAATCTTTTCTTCTTCTGTCCCATGTCCTGCCACTTTTGCAGAGCCTTCCCACTGGCAGTTCCAACCTCAGCAGCTTCAACCTCTTCCCCGAGGGATGGATGGGGAGAGCCAGGAGCTGCTGCTGCCAGATGTTGGGATGAGGGAATCATGGTCCAAAATGTGCTGCTCTGAAGCCATGCTGCAAGGACACCATGGCCAAGTCACCCCGGGATGGGGGTGAGGCCACCTGCACCTCTGAGCTCGCTGGCATGAGGAGCTGAGCATCCTCCTGGCCCTGAGCAGCACAGTGCTGCCCAATCTCTGGCTGCTCCTGCCACATAAATAATAAAAAGGCAGCACAGGGAAGCCCAGGCAGCTGCTGCACGGGTTGTTGTTGTTGTGCTGGAGATAAGCAGAGGGTTCCAGGCTCAGAACTGGCACCTTGCAGCAGCACAGGCACGGGCAGCCTGTGCCACAGCCCTGCACGGGGGAGGCAGGGCAGGCTGGCACATCTTTGATACATTTTGCATTTGTTCCGTTCTGCCCCAGCGCCTGATTATTTCCTTTATTCAAGAAGAAATTGGCTGGGGGAATCTGGAGGTTAAGAACTGCAAAAAGAGGCAATTTTTTAAGCTTTGTCAGTTTTTGCTGCTTAATCAGCTGGACATTGTCCCTTTGAATAAAAGCTCCTGAATTCTCAGCAAGATGGTTGAAAGGTACCATGAATTCGCTGTGCCTTTGCCATATGGTGTCAAACTCCCCCCAGCAGCAGGGCACAGCTTGGGATGGCACTGGGCAGTCTGGATCCTCATCACTCCGGGATGGGGGTGGTCACACCGCCCCTTTCAGGAGGCGTGGGGCAAAGGGACCAGCAATGGGAATTATGGTTCAACCCCAGCCCTGTCTCTGGGACTCCATATACTCTGATTTCAGCGGGAAGTTTCCATCCCTGCTCCTTGCTGCTCGGTGCCAGGAGAGGGAGCCTGGCTCCTGCCTTCTGTGGCTCTGCCGGGGCCGGTCCTGCTCTGAGCCCCGGGACTGACCCTGCAGGATGTGCCTCCAAACCCGGGACTGTGTCCCTGCCGGATCTGCCCCCAAACCCGGGACTGTGTCCCTGCAGGATCTGCCCCCAAACCCGGGACTGTGTCCCTGCAGGAACTCTCTCCAAACCCGGGACTGTGTCCCTGCAGGATCTCCCTGTCCCGGGACTGTGTCCCTGCAGGATCTGCCCCCAAACCCGGGACTGTGTCCCTGCAGGAACTCCCTGTCCCGGGACTGTGTCCCTGCAGGATCTGCCTCCCTGTTCCTGCAGGATGTGCCTTGGTGCTCACAGCCCTGGAAAGCGGTGGGAGCTCCCTGCGGGATGCAAGGAGGAACGGGAAGCGCTGGGATGCTGCGGATGCTGCAGGGATGTCGCCCAGGGGCTGGGTTTAAGGCTGAGAGGTGGCACGGGGAGCACGGCATGAGGGATGCTCCAGAGGAGACACTCCCTCCACCATCTCTGAGCCGGTAATTTATAATTATTTATTATGAGCCGATCAAGGGGATGAAAAACACAACACCTGGCGAGGGCTCTGCTCATCGACCTTGCTCTTTGGAAAGAGGCAGTGGGAAGAGAGTGGAAACAGTGGGAAAAGATAAAATAGGAAAGGAAGGAGGAAACAAAAGCAGGTGTTGTCTGCTCGGCACTCACCACCATGCGGTTGAGGGACACCCAGCAGTCGTCGGGGAAGTCCTGGAGCATGGGCACCAGGAACTGCAGGCAGCCGTCCCAGTGGCACAGCAGCAGCATCATCCCGATGAGGTTGACGATCCTCACCACGGCGCTGGCCAGGTCGTAGGTCATGTGGAAGATCTGCGGACCACAGGAGCAGGTTAGATGGCAGCTCCCCCAAACACCCCCCAGTGTAATTACACACAGTGTCAGAGTCCAGGACCCTGCTGAAGGCACAGAGGAGCTGCACCAGCTCAGGTCTGGCACAGTGTGCAAGCAGAACAGCTGATAAACAGCTTAAAAACAAAATTCAAAATCATCATCAGTCACCCCTCCTGTCCTGCGACTTTGCCTTCTAATTTACAATTAAAATCTCCATAACTCCTTCTATAAAATAAGCTGGTTGCAAATATTTCTGGACCATCAGCCACTCCTCAGGAATCAACTCTTATCATTCCATCTTTTAGCTGCAATGCCCTTCTTTGATTTCTGTTCTTGCTGGATGCATGTTCCACAGTGACCCATGGTGGCAGCTGCCTTTGTACTGGATGTCAGCTGCAGTCTCTGCATGCATCAAATGCAACAAGGAATGGCCTCCAGCTCAGCAGAGGCTTCTGGAAGAGGATCTGATTCATCTCTTTCCTTGTGTTCCTTGTATTCTGCTGCTACACCCCTGCCCAGGTGGGGAAAAAGAGAACCATGGCAGAGAGGGCTGGTTTTCCTCATTGTCAGTTCTTCACATGGAAAATGAAGCTGCAAACACAAGTTTCTTACAGTCCAGAAGCGACACAGCACCTGATCCAGGGGGGTTCAAGTGCCTCACCTGGGCATCACCTTCCAAGGAACATGAGTGTCAGGGAGGTTTGTGACACAGGGGACAGGCTGTGTGATGTGTCACCAAATCCATACACCTCCTGGCTGCTCCAACAGGGATAATCCTGCTCCTCCCACCACCATGGCACTGTGTGCCTACCACCTTTGCCCACACCAGGGATGGGCCTCTCATCCCACAGGAAGGCAGCTCAACAGCCCAAAGCAGCAGAAAGCTTTTGTTATCAGGCAAAGGAATCCCATTTTTCCAGCTGGAATTGCTGCTGTCCAGTTGGAATGCCTGTTTCCACACCAGCCATCCCCACCTCAGGGTCACATGCCCACAGCAATGCCCAGGTGCCCAACCCTTGCCAGGAGAGAGCACAAAGAATGCTGGAATCCAGAAGGATGAATGATTTGGATAACTGCTGCTAACTCCATTATTTCCCTGTATCCAGGCTGCAGCCCACACTGCTGGTGTGAGAAAGGCCATTCGAGTGATCTTTCAAGGCTGAAAAGAAGAATATCTCCAAAATCCAGCATGAAAGGCTGTTCTAGGAAATCCAGCTCTCACTGCTGACTCAATAGGTCAGTATGAAAGCTGAGCACATAATTCATACAGAATAATTCCTCCTGGTTTCCTCTTTTTTCCTCCCCCTGCAGAAATGATCATTCTCATTTAGATAACCCAGAGCGAATCCATCCTGTTGGAATGAGAGCCCGGGGCTGTGCTTTTAATGAAGCTGGAGCAGCAGTTTGCAGAAGGATCTTTCGAGCTACCAGGGTTTTTCTGTGCTAATGACTTTTCCTCTCACACCTCCGGGTGTTTTTCAAAGAGCTCCAGCCCTGCTGTAACCCAGGGAGCTCCAGCCAGGGGCAGGGAGAAGCCCTGTCAGATTGAGGAAGCGCCTTCCTTCCTTTGATAAATGAAAAGCAGACAGCGAAGAGCCCGAGGGTATGGATGGCTCAGGGACCAGGTGATGGATCTGGAGCTTGTGAGAGGAAGGTTGGGATCTGTCCGAGTCAGGGTAGGGCAGAGAGCCTTTATTTGGTGCATGCAGAGAGAGGAGAGGGTGGATTCAGCTCCTGCTCTGCACCTTGGGATCTGGACTGTAACACCAGAGCCCCGGGATGGGAACAGACCCCTGAGGGTGACACACTTGGGCTGTGGCGCCTGAGAAGGAGCCACAGCATGGCTCAGGGATTCCCAGGAGTAATTGTGATTATGAACTGCAAATGTCTGAGCTGCACGTGAGACAACTCCAGTTCCAAATGTCTCAGGATTCCCAGCTCCTGCCCATTCCTTGGAATACATTTGCATTCCCATGCAAGAGAAAAGCAGGAAGCACTCCCGGTGCAGCACACAGGATAACTGCAGGGCTGGGAGCAAACACCTTCCATGAGGAGCTCCTACTGCAAAGAGGTGCTGGTGTCACAGGGAATTCTGATCCAGGGATGTGCTGCAGTGCCCTCCAGCACCTCCCTGGCTCACCAGGGAGAGGAGGACCAGGAACATTCTAGAAGAGCTGGCCCGTGCACGAGCCCAGGAACGTGAGTGGTAACTGCAACTTCTCTGGTTTCCATCAGGAACACTCGGGACTTTGTGTCCTGTTGTAACATAACCCAGGCTGGGTCCCAGAGCACCACAGCTCCTTCCACCCCAGCACTGCCTGTGCTTCCTGTCCTCCTGCTTCCTGCTACTTTTCCACTGGGAAAAAGGTAGCCAGGAGAAGAGCCGAGTATGGATTCACATTTAAAGGATTTTCTTGGATAGAATTAATATCCCTGTTTTTTGACAGACCAAAACAAGCTCTGGTTTCAGCATCCCTGCTACAAAATCAGTGCTGTCCTTCCAGTCAAAGGACATCTTGCAATTCCTGTGGAAAGCACAGTTTGGGAAAGTGGGAGGACCAAAACTTCCCTCAAAAAGTCATTTCTGGTTATGTAAGAGCTCCATCTTGGAAACTCCACTTATATGGAACGAGCTATCGGGATCCTATCAGAAGGAATCTGCAATCCTGTCAGCCCCAATAACTGTGCAGCCCTCCTCCATCCTGGGCTGCAGCAGCTTTCCTCCAACCCCAGCACCTGAGCTGCAAGGAATCAAGGACACCTTGGAGAAGTGGGGCCTGGCTCTGGCAGTGGCTCCAATCAAGGCTGTGTGTTTAATTAGGCATGCTGGTCTGTGCTGGCACAAGGCTCAGGCACTGTCCAAACCACAGCCACCACATCCCTCTGCTCCAGCTGGGGCCACCACAATCCTTCTGCTCCAGCTGGGACCACCACTATCCCTCTGCTCCAGCTGGGGCCACCACAGTCCTTCTGCTCCAGCTCAGGCCACCACAATCCTGCTGCTCCAGCTCAGGCCACCACCATCCCTCTGGTCCAGTTGGGGCCACCACAATCCCTCTGCTTTGATCAGCTGGGGCCACCACAATCCCTCTGCTCTGATCAGCTGGGGCCACTACAATCCTTCTGCTCCAGCTGAGGCCACCACCATCCCTCTGTTCCAGCTCAGGCCACCACATTCCTCTGCTCCAGCTGGGGCCACCACAGTCCTTCTGCTCCAGCTCAGGCCACCACAATCCTGCTGCTCCAGGCTGGCCACCACAATCCCTCTGCTCCAGGCTGGCCACCCCAGTCTCTCTGCTGTGGCCAGTTGGTGCCCTGGGGCTGCCCTGTCCATGGGGACATCAGAGCTGGGCAGGGCAGCAGCTGCTCCAGCACACCCTGCCAGGCCCAGCCCTCGGCACAGCCCCTTGTCCCCAGCTCTGCTGGCACAGCTGGCCTGGGATCTGACTGCACATCCAGGCTGGGATCTGATGCACATCCCTGCTGGTTTTTCACGCTCTGGAGGTGCTGTGCCTGGAACCAAGGGGCTTTCTTGTGGCTTTGGGGGCCCTGCTGCAGAGGCTGAGGCAGGGTGAGCCAGCAGCATCTGAGCACTGACTCCAGCAGGACTCTGCCATCCACAGGGCTCCTGAACAGATTCTGCTCCACAGGAAAGCACTGAAACTGCTTGTTGTCCTTCCCTATTGCACTGCCAGCATGGCAGGAATTCTGTAGCTCCACATCCTAGCTGGTCCTGAGCCAGTGCTGGTGTCTGTGCCCACAGCATGGTTAATATACAACTGTGATAAATCCCCTGGGGATAATCAAGGAGCTGTGACACTGCTCCAGCTTAATAGAAAGCAAAGAATTTACTCTTCATTTATGGCTTAAAAAGCCCACAGACTTGAGAAGGAAATACAAATCTCAAAAGAGAATCAAAACAGCCACATATGCTGTAGTGAGTGCTCCAGGGTCAGAGCTAAGGTTTTTCTGCTGTGAGGAAAAACGTGTTTACTTACATTTAAGAAGAGTATTTGTGGGCTGTGGGGAAGAAAGTTGACATGTCTTTCAGTCTGCCTTTCTCTCCTTGGCTTTTGAAGATAACAGAGGTAAAGATCCATTTTCCTCACAGAGGCATTAGTTGCCTTTTCAAACCCCAGTGTTAATCTCCTGATATACTGGGGATAGGTGGCTGCTGCAAAGAGCTTTTCTGAGCCTAAAATCCAGTTTAGCCAGATAACTGAGGGTGGCTGTGCTGAGGCCCTGCAGCAGCAGCTGCTGTGGCTCTGGATCACCCCAAACCACTCATCCTGTGGAGTCTTGAGACCAGCCTGGACAAAAAGCTCATTGCAGCCAATGTGCAAACTGAAGGCAGCTCACTGAGAAAGCAGTGGTTTGGGTGATTTGGGGAACAGGGCCAGTCCTAGTGGCAAATGTCACCTTCTCCACACCCAGGGTGAGCCCTGACTGAAACAACTCACATAAGGGAAGGGTTTGGGAACCCTGATGTGCAGAGGCTGCAGTGAGGGAGAGACAGAGAACACGGAACTGGCAGGGTGGGCTTGTCCAGGGGAAAAACCTGCCTGGGGACACACAGAGCACTGAGGCATGGGAGCCCTGAGCATGGCCAGGGCACACAGAGCAGCTCTGAGCACACCCAGGGCACACAGAGCACACCCAGGCACACAGAGCAGCCCTGAGCACACCCAGGCACACAGAGCCAGGCACACAGAGCCAGGCACACAGAGCAGCTCTGAGCACACCCAGGGCACACCCAGGGCACCCATGGCAGCCCTGAGCACACACAGAGCAGCTCTGAGCACACCCAGGGCACCCAGGGCAGCCCTGAGCACACCCAGGGCAGCCCTGAACACACCCAGGCACACAGAGCAGCTCTGAGCACACCCAGGGCAGTACTGAGCACACCCAGGGCAGCTCTGAGCACATTCAGGCACACAGAGCACACCCAGGGCACACAGAGCACACGCAGGGCACACAGAGCAGCTCTGAGCACATTCAGGCACACAGAACAGCTCTGACCCATCCTGAACACGCACAGCAATCAGGGCTGGCAGGGAAAGGGCAGCTCCCCCAGGAATTCCACCTGTGGATTGGAGCCACCTCCCTGGCCCACCCAGTGTTTCAGCAAGGAAAAGCAAATCTCAGCTGCTCTTTTCCCTCTCCTCATGCTGCTGTGGGAAATGCATCATCCCCCACTCGTTGCTCCTTTCTCACCCTCCCCAACTTCCTATTTATTCTCTTAGTGATGTCACATTTAAACTGCATCAAAATATAATCTAATTTGATTCCAAGAGGTTTCCTGAGCAACTCCAAAGGTTTTGTTCTTTAGGAAAAATGGATTTTTACACATTTTTTTCTTTTGAAGAGTGGACAAAATGCTATTCTAGCCACCAACTTATACAAAGATAGACACTCCAAATTTCCAAGGCAACTGTTGCTGCACACAGGCTGAGCTGAGGAAGAAGAAGAACACAGTTGGGTTTATTGACACTTTGGGAAGCAGGATCCCGTGGGAAGGAGCAGCTCTGGGTCAGACAGCTCTGGGCTGTGCTGATGACAGCGTGCCTGGCAGGAGCAGGGAGCTGGATCCAGATTGTCTGGGGCAGGGCTGGGAGCAGCAGGCAGCAGATGGGCTGGAGCTGGATGGGCTGTGCAGCACAGCTACATCTGCAGGCTGTGTGCACACTCCAGCCCGGGCTGGGGCGGGGTGCCTGCCTGCATTCTGCTGTGCCAGCACACACACACACACAGCCAGATCAAGTTTTAGATGAAGGCAAGAGTTTGGGGTTGATTCTCTTTTTCTGCTTGCTTTGCACCCCGTGACAGAGGCAATGTCAGCAGAGTTGCTGATGCTGCCTTGAGTCAGGGCTGTGATTCACCCGTGCTGCAGGAGCAGCCACTCAGAGGGGAGCACTCCCAGGCCCAGGTGTTAGCAGAGATAGCCAAGCACATTTTACACTCAAAACACAATAATCCTTTGTGCTGCCGTGGCAGTTTTGCTCTGCAGGTCTCGGGGGGCTGTGCTGACATTCCTCTCCACGGAGCACCTCAGCTCTGCTATTCCAGAGGGGCCAGCAGGGCACAGAACAGGGGAAAAGCCTCTGGAACTGGAAGCTGAGGGCAAAGTTTTCAGCCCAAGCTGGGGCTGGCAGCTCTGAGCTCATGGGCTGTCGGTGAGCCAGGCCCAAGGAGCCGCCCCAGAGTGAGTGTGCAGGCAGGGCAGCACAGCCACTGCTCCTGGGGCTGGGAAGCTCTGTAAGGTCACCATGCAAGCCTCCACCTCCTCCTCAGATGATTGAACTCTTCCCAGGCACCTTGCTCCTGGCCACTGGAAGTTCTTCCCCAGGCAGGAGCTCAGGGAACAGAGAGAGAACAGCAGAAAGCCTGTGCAAAAGGGAAGAGGGTGGGGAAATGGCATTTTCTTCTCCCTCTGAGACTTGTGTCTACTGGAAAATATTTACAGCAGAGAAAGGTGAAATAGCAGGACTAATTAGCACTGAGAAGGCTGGCATAGCTGGCAGATGTTTATGGATATATATAAACCCCAAAGATCCTGCCACCACCGTGTGTTTTGCCTCTTGCACTCTCAGAGTTGAGGTTGTCATGACAGCAGCCCCCCTTCCTCTCCCCATGCCACCATTCCCAGCCTAGACTTTAATCTTCATCATTTTAAGAACTTTTGTCACCACGGCAACGTGACACAGACTTTTAAAAATATTTTCTAGCACAACTCAAATGACTGTCTTTCCTGCACAGTTCCCTTTAAACCTCCAGGAGAAAACATTTGGGGTTGGGTTGTGCCACCAGGGAAGGAGTGTGAGACTGCCCTGGGTGTGAGACAGCAGCGGCAGGAGCTGCTGGAGCACAGGGACAGTGCCATTGTCACCTCCAGGAACAGCAAGGACTGGGGCCAGGGCTTTTTCCAGAGGCCTGTGACTTTGGAGGAAGCTCTCCTTTGCTTTTCCATGGGGTTTATGTTCCCACACGCCCCCAGCTCAGGTTTTGCACAGGATCTCTCGTGCCTTTGGGAAAGGGAAGGAAAACAAGCCCCCAGAGCTGTAAATAGGTTGGGTGTCTCGTTCTCAAGGGGAATTAGATCTCTTACCTGGCTCTAATCTTCCGGGGCTCTTATCTGCATCTTTGGGAATTGTAGTCCTTCTGAGAAGCTTGCAATGAATCACTGCTGGAAATAGGTCATGGGCTTTTTTGGATGTTTAAGAATGACCACAGTCACCAGACAAAAGGTCTGCCCTGCTCAGGAGCTATACATAGCTGTGCCCAGGAAAAGGAATATTTGGGATGCTGAAGGGAAAGGAGGCTTAAATCCCTGAGAAAGGGACAAGACATACAAGTGGTTGGAAACTGGAGCCTGCAGGCCTGGAAATGGCTCCAGAAGGAGCACTGAGAGGTGCAGGGGGGTCCCAGGTCCAGGGCAGGATTCCCCCTGGAACAGCAGCAGGGGGAGGTGATGGATGCCTGGCCCAGGTTCTGTGGGGGATGCTGCAGCCTGTGCATGAGCAAACCCTGCCTGGGTTAATGGGAAAACAGCCAGGAATAATGCACTGAGCCCCCAGGCCCACAGTCAGTGCAGGCAGCAGGCTGGGAGCAGCACGGAGCAAACGCTGCTGGGAGCACTGCCCAGGCTGTGCCAGTGCCCAGGCTGTGCCAGCCTTGTCCCCTGACTGGGCAGTGCCAGCCTTGTCCCCTGCTCAGGCTGTGCCAGTGCCCAGGCTGTGCCAGCCTTGTCCCCTGACTGGGCAGTGCCAGCCTTGTCCCCTGCTCAGGCTGTGCCAGTGCCCAGGCTGTGCCAGCCTTGTCCCCTGACTGGGCAGTGCCAGCCTTGTCCCCTGCTCAGGCTGTGCCAGTGCCCAGGCTGTGCCAGCCTTGTCCCCTGACTGGGCTTTGCCAATGCCTTGCCCCTGGACGTGTTTCCAGCCAGGCCATTAAGAAGCTGTGCTAAGGAAGGGGATCCCAGCCCTTTTTCCTCCCAGCTCCCAAAGCTGGGCTGTGCTATGGCTCTTAGGGAGCTGTTTGGCTTCAGCACAGTCTGAAGGTCCCTGGTGAGGCAGTAGAAGTTACAGACCAGTAAATTCAATCACTTATTGTTTCAGAGCTGTTGTCTTGGATGCCCATCTGCTGCTCCTCTGATGCTCCCTCTGCAGCATTGGAGAGCGGATTCTATGAATGTCTGGTGTGCCACAGGTGCCTCCCTGTCCCCAGCCCAGAGCCTGACCTGGGAACCAGGGACTGCCAGCTCTGTTTGTATCCAGAAACACATCACCAGGACACGGCAGAAACACAATCACATCGAGAACAGACTCTTCAATGAGAAAGAGAATTGTCTTCTCAGAATTCCAACTGCCAATTTCAGAAAGAAATCAGCAGTAACCTCTGTTTTCTTATTCCTTTGAGTCCCACATGAATTTTTTTGTTTAAAATTCAGAATAGATGTTATAAAAATCCAAACTTGATCCCCAGGGATCCATACAATTAACAGCTGAGATTGAATATGAACTCATGAGATCCCACCCTGGAACTGCCAACTTGCTGAAGAACCAAAGAACTCCTGCAGTTTGCTCTTGACCAATTAACATTATTTCTTTAATGTTACCTGTATTTCAATCAAGACAGCAAAGCACACACTTGTTCTCCCTCTGCTAACCCAGTCTGGGTTTTTGTGGGAGCACAGGGGAAGAAGAGAGCCAAAAATACACTCCCCAAAAGGAGCACGTGCCTGTTTGCCTGTGAAAGGTTCTCTCTGCTGGGCATGGCAGGGCAGCACGGGCAGGTGAGGTCCTGGCACAGCCCTGGGGTTGTATTTGATTATTTCCTGTCCCAAAGCAGGGCCTGTGGTGCTCCAGCCTGGCACAGCCCTGGGGTTGTATTTGATTATTTTCTATCCCAAAGCAGGGCCTGTGGTGCTCCAGCCTGGCACAGCCTGCAAGGATGCTCCGTGCTCTGCAGGGACACTGAGCACTCTCACCTAACTCAATCCTGGGCTCTAATTCCATTACAGCCACAGCAACCAGGAACAACTTCCAGCCTGGACCCCTGGGATGCTGTACCATCCATGGAGGAAGGTCCTGGCAGGCCTGGAACTGGGGATGGTTCCTGGGGCAGATCACAGGAGCAGAGGATGCTCAGCCCAAAGCCTGGCTGTCACAGGGGCTGAGCCCTCCCGTGCAAAGGGATCCACTCTGGGCACTCCTGGCTTTTCCTGCATTTCAGAGAGGGCAGAAAAAAGGACTGGGGCACTTCCCAGCCCAGGGACAGAATCCTTGGCTGCAGCCCTGGAGGGGTTGGGAAGAGCTGTGCCAGGCTGTGGGCACAGGGAGCACAAAGTCCCCTGGCTTTGTCAGTGCTGGGTTTTGCCTGAATTGCTCTGACAGACACCAGTGTGAGAACACCCAGCAAGGATGGAATCATCTCGGGGGACCTCAGCAATGACAATTTCCCTGCCCAGACTGACATAAATGTATTTTAATGCAGTGTCACACGTCAGTGACAGGGACACAAATGTGCTCCCACTCTGCTGAGGCAACAACAGCAATGGAACACTTCCCTGCTGCACTGAGAGGGAACAAATCCCACGGGAACAGCTCTGGGAAAGTGAATCCTGAGAAGCTGCACCTCCCATAACCTTGGGATGCACACCCGAGGTGCTCCAATCCCAGCAGGAAAGCAAAGGGGGAAGTTCTAGGTGAATTCTTTATTTCCTTGAAGAATCAGGGCAGGAAAAACTGGTTTTTAACTAAGAAGCAGCCTAGATGATATTTATGAAAGTATGAGGGATTAATACCAGCTGTAGTTGTATATAGATTTCATAGATTATATAAAAATGTACTCAGGCAGAACAAAGACAAGCAGTGTTTAAACTTTACCAAAAATATTCTAACCCCTCCATAAATTTATGCTGGGCAGGAAAAGAGTCCCCATAGGCTGAAATTTTAATTAGAAATCCGACAGGAAATGCTGCCTGATGACAGCTATCAGGGCAAGAATCCCAGGAGCCACAGCTAGGGACAAGGAGGAGATTTGCAAAGGAGTGTAACATCCCAAAATCCCAGTGATAACAACAGCAGGGCAGGGGGCTGTAGGTTCAGGAAAAATTCAGGGGTTATAAAAAATCCCTTAATCCCTGCAGACCTGTCTCAGAGATGGGACTGGGAAAGGACAGGGATCCCCCAAATTCCCTGGATTTCTGTCCTGGAGCTCATCTTCCAGCATGGCCATTCTGTTCATGTAGCAAACCAGAGCCCCATCCCAAACCTACAGCCCCCCCCCAAACCTACAGCATCATCCCAAACCTACAGCATCACCCCAAACCTACAGCCCCACCCCAAACCTACAGCTCCATCCCAAACCTACAGCTCCATCCCAAACCTACAGCCCCATCCCAAACCTACAGCATCATCCCAAACCTACAGCTCCATCCCAAACCTACAGCATCATCCCAAACCTACAGCATCACCCCAAACCTACAGCATCACCCCAAACCTACAGCTCCATCCCAAACCTACAGCCCCATCCCAAACCTACAGCCCCATCCCAAACCTACAGCATCATCCCAAACCTACAGCCCCATCCCAAACCTACAGCAACACTCCAAACCTACAGCATCATCCCAAACCTACAGCATCACCCCAAACCTACAGCTCCATCCCAAACCTACAGCCCCACCCCAAACCTACAGCTCCATCCCAAACCTACAGCTCCATTCTAAACTTACACCCCTCAACCCAAAATTCCAAATTTCAAGAGGTGTTCTGTAAAGGCCACACCCTCCTATTGGCAGGTTTTCATCCTTTGCCCCCAAAGCAATTGGGGTTCTGCAGCACGTCGGTGTGTGCTGGAGCAGCCCCAGGCACCACCAGAGCATGGCTGCATGTTCCCACAAATGCTAATGAAATCCTAATCAAACCTTCTCTTCTGGCTGCACCACGTGAGCAGAAAGCATTTTATTGGTGATTGTGCCCAAAAGCACGCTGTGGGACAGAATTATTGAACAAAGCTGCTTGCTGCCACCCTGTCTTTGCTATTTTCCTCCTGAAATGCCTTTTCTGCTGCATCTCTTGGAGTTTTGCTTTTAATCCTGCTGGGAATTGAAATGCTGGGATTCACTCCTCTCCTGGCCTGACCTCCCTCACCCACTGCATCCATGGAATAATTTATTTTGTGTATCTGATAGGCCTGATAACCTCCCAGGAGCCCCCAAAGTGGAGCCCTTGGAAGCAGTTCCCTGTGGAAGGATTTCCAGGAACCCCCAAAGTGCCCTTGGAAGGAGCTCCCAGGAGCCCCCAAAGTGAGCCCTTGGAAGGGGTTCCCTGTGGAAGCAGCTCCCATGGCTGAATAGCTACTGTTTCAAGGAATGTTTTCCTTTTGGAATTTGCTTTTTTTTTTTGGAATTTTGCTTTTCAGTTTCATTGGCTGCCCCTATCTTTGCTGAATATAGCAGAACAATTAATACAGGCTCATCTTTTTCTAGCTGACTTATTAGTTTACAGTTTGTTTTTTTTTCTTTTTATCTCTCCTCTTTAAAGGAAAGAATACCAAGCTTTTCCTTTCTTCCAGGTTGTTCTCATCCGATTTCTCTGAATTCACTTTATTCTCTGGTGTAGAAGTAGCCCAAGCAACTAAAATTGGAGTATTTTTAGACTCAGCTAACCTACAATGGCCATTTATATTATTTTTAGTGCCTGTCTCCACCCTGTGCTCCCTCAATCCCTGTTCTCTTTTCATCCTCTCCAGCAGAGGAGCAGAAGGGAAAAAGTTATAAAGAAGCAGATTCTATAGAGAAGCTTCACTACAAAACACAAATGGAGCTGCTTTGTGTACCTGTGTTTACTCTGCTTGGTTCTTGTTCAGTTTAAAGGAAACTCAGTCTTGTGGGAATTCAAAACCTGCTCACTGCACCTGTCCTGCCTTGCCCTCCACAGTCTGAGTCATTCTCCAGCTTCAAGCTGATTTAATGACACCTCATTGCTGTGAACCCCCAGGCCAGCAGCAGGAAAATTTGTCCCCTGCCATAAAATCAGGAAAAAAATGATGGTAGCAGTACTGAGAAATGAGCAGGGGGAGTGAAGTCCTCAAGGATGGCAGCAGTGATCCTTCCTTGGAGCCTCTGGGTGTTCATTCACATTCCAGGGGAGAGGCTGCTCCAGCTCTGAGCCTTGCAGAGCCACCCTGGCTGTGCCTCCAGGGGTTCCAGGCTGTGCCAGCATGGCTGCACCTGCCCTGGAACACAGCAAAGGGTTCACTGAGCCCTGGGGATGTGGAGCACAGCCTGGTCCAGCCCTGGCACTGCCTGCAGCACTGGCTCACAGCAGCAGCAGCAGGGGATGTGGGAGGGCTCAGGGTCCCAGGGAATCTCTCCTGGCTGCAGCACTGGCTCACAGCAGCAGCAGGGGATTTGGGAGGGCTCAGGGCCTCAGGGAATTGCTCCTGCCTGCTCCAGCCTCAGTGCTGAGCTCTCCAGACCTGTGACTGAGAGCACTCAGCCCATTCACCAAGTGCAGGTGTCCTGTCCTTGGCAGGGGGGTTGGAACTGCATGATCTTTAAGGTCCTGTCCAACCCAAGCATTCTGTGATTCCATAATTCCATGAAGCCTGTGGGCTGCTCCGTGTCTGTGTTTGTACTGACACAGTGCAGATCCCACACTAGCTGGGACTGCCCACAGCAGGAATCGAGGAAAGCTGACACTGCCTTTTCTCCCCATAAAAAGTCCTACTGGAGTGGTCAAACTGCAGCAGGGCTGGATCTGTGCCCTTGAGAGCAAGCCCTGCTGGAAGAGGGATGGAGAAGGCAGCAGTGCAGTGCTCCAGTGCTTTGCATTTCCCATAGTGGGTGTCTTTTCCAACCCAAGGTGAACTATAATTCAGTGTCAGATGGTTGTGAATGAAGCTGGATCCCTGACCCTGGAAAGCTTTGGCAGAGCAAGAAATGGGAGCAGCTGCACTCTATGGGATCAGCAAGGGAACCTCCTAGGCAACATTAAATACTCCTTTGGGAAAGCTTTGGCACTCAGTGATTTCCTGTTCCAAACAGCACCACCAAGTTCTTTCTTTGTCCTTACAGTGCTGTCCCCTGCACAAACAGAACTGGGATTAAGCTGCACACAAGGAGCTCTGCCAGAGTAACACAGGGTGAGCAAGCTGGGTGTTCCAAAAGGCAGAACTCCAGCGTTTCTCAGCAGCATGTGAAGGCTCTGGACATGGAAAAACAAGGGTTAAACTGAGCATGAGATGAGGCAAATGCAGGGCACTAAACTTGACCTCTTCAGATTTCCAAGCCTGGGTGGGAGACCCCAGATGTGAGTCTGCCCTGACAGTTTAGGGCTCAGAACCCTGAGATCCCAAGTCTGTGCCCCATACCCTTGAAATCTGACAGGACATGAGAGTTTGCCTCCTTCCACTAAACCTGGATTCACAGCACCATCACACTCCAGAGTTCAGTGTCCGTGGTGGTGAGACCTGGGAATTCAGTGAAGTTTCTCTTCATGACCACCAAGGAACTAGTGACTTCCTCCAGGGAATTTGCTTGGAAGCACACAGATGGGTGTGGGCACTCCCAAGGGCAGTAAACAAAATAATCTGAGGGATGAAATTGCACAGCCCCCAGTGGGAAGACTGAAAATGGAGTCAGGAACAGATGTCTGATATCCCAGTTATTTGTCTGGATCTCCCTAAATCACCAGGAGCCTCAAGCTCTGGAAGGACTGGAGCGGTGTTCAAATGTTCAATGGGTGATTGGTGTTTGAAGCAGAGCTTTGTAACTCCCTGGTACAAAGACAAGAGATGATCTGAACATCAGGATTTCATTATGGATTCCAGCTGTGCTCCAGATACCATGGGGGATATTGTGGACTTCTGACAAGACAAAGAATTTGGTGATTGTCTCTTCTTCAGATCTGCTGGATGGTGAAAGGGAGGTGAGGAGCTGAGGTGAAGTGTTGAGGAACATGACAGATGAGTTGAAGGGGCTGGAGCAGAATGTATTAGGATGTAATCAGAGAAAACCCTAAACTGAACCCCAAGGGAAAAAACTGACTGGAAAGGGTTTTGCCCCATCCCTGGCAGTGCCAAGGCCAGGCTGGACAGGGCTTGGAGCTACCTGGGTAGAGGAAGGTGTCCCTGCCCATGGCAGGAGGTGGAGTGAGATGAGCTTTAAGGTCCCTTCTGACCCAAACCAGTCTGGAATTCCATGATTCCATGACAAGCAGCATGCCTTTGCTAAAGGAAAGGCAGGAGCCCACATATTTAGGGTGCTGGGGAGCACAGGAGGCTCCTGTGGGCAGCAGTGGCTGCACCTGGATCTGCCCAACCCAAGCACATCCTGGCTGTGACTCAGAGCAGCCAAGGTGACCTGGCAAACGTGGCAAAGCCACCAAGGGAAGGCCAGCAGTGGCAGGCAGGGCCAGCTCAGGCCAGCACACAGCTGAGGGTGGCCAGTCTGTGCTGTCCCCTGCAGCAGGGCCAGCGGGGCTGTGCTGAGGGTCAGCCCCACATCCCCAGGGCAGGATGTCCTGCTCTCAGCAGTGACCACGGCTCCAGGAAGCAGCAGGACATGTCCTGGCCATGCCAGGAAGCAGTGGCCATGTCCCTGCTGTGGGAGCCGAGCCCAGCCCAGCTGGCTCCCAGCGCTGCCAGCAGGAAGCAGGGGATGGCACAGCTTTGCTGTCCCTGTCCCAGGAGGCTCCAAGGACTTGGACACTGCTGCTCTTGCAGGGTAACCTCACCTTCCCAGGCTTCCACCCAGAGTCAGGCACTAGCCACTCTCATGGGGCTGTCCTGGGCTCTTCCCCCACTTGCTCCTGGATCCTGGATCCGTGTCCTGTCACTCCTGTGATGCCAGTGCTGGCATCTGAAGCTGGCAGCCGCCTGCCATCCATCAGCACATCCCCTGCTCCGTGCCAGCTGTCAATTAAGCTGGCACAGGGGTGCAGCCTTCCCACCTTCCTGGCTCCAGAGAGCAGGAAGTGCCAGCCTCAGGCAAGGGAGGCACAGCCAGCTCTGCACCAGCTGCAAACCAGAGCTGATGGCAGCAGGAAGAAGCCCCTGTGAGGTAAATCCAGCTCTCCTGCTGAGGAAATGCCTTGGCTGGGATAAAATGTTCTCCAGCCCTTTGAGCTTGGGATTACCACTTCAATCACTGTGGAAAGAGCCTCACCCCACAGAACAGCTTCTCCCCAGTTCCCAAACAGCAGAGGGAGTTCTGGGGTGCTATCCAACAGCTCATGTCCCCCCCAGGAAGGAGGGAGCACGAGGGAGCATAGGCAGGCAAATTTTGTTCTCCAAATGACCAGAAAAATTGCTGGCTAATCAAAACAGGCACTGCTTCACTGATTGTGGCAGCAGCTCCTCTCCCTTCCCAATCCCCCATTAGCTGATCAGGGTCAACTGCTGGGCCCTGCAGCTCTTCCCCTGTGCCTGGAGAGCCTGCAGAGTGGGAAGGGAAGGCTGGAGGAGCAGAACATCCTGGGGATCCGTTCCTCAGGCAGGGAAGCTGCAGAGCCCTCCAGCACTGTCACCCTTGGGAGCTCCCCCCTGCTCCCTGAGCCTTGGGTGTGCTGGCACCTGGAAGCAGGAGGATGCAGGAGGATGCAGGAGGATGCAGGAGGAAGCAGGAGGATGCAGAAAGGTGCAGGAGGATGCAGGAGGAAGCAGAAGGATGCAGGAGGATGCAGGAGGATGCAGAAGGATGCAGGAGGATGCAGGAGGATGCAGGAGGAAGCAGGAGGATGCAGAAAGGTGCAGGAGGATGCAGGAGGATGCAGGAAGATGCAGAAGGATGCAGGAGGATGCAGAAGGATGCAGCAGGATGCAGGAGGACGCAGGAGGATGCAGAAGGATGCAGGAGGATGCAGGAGGATGCAGGAGGATGCAGGAGGATGCAGAAGGATGCAGGAGGATGCAGAAGGATGCAGGAGGATGCAGGAGGATGCAGGAGGATGCAGAAGGATGCAGGAGGCCCTGGCTGTGCAGGGGCTGTCACCTGCTCAGGTGTTTGAGGTCCATGCTCTGTGATGTCACTGACACCCAAAGGGACAGAGATCAGCCCGGTTTTCCACAGTGCTGGGTGTTATAAATACATATTATGATAATAGCTTTTTGTAAATATTAGGGTGGGTACTACATGTGTGGTGTTGAAATGTTTTCTTAAGATATAGTTTTCTTTAGGAGCAATGTAAGCTAATCAAGTGTCTTTGTAGGAAGTGTTTAGATAACACTTAGTGAAAACACCTGCTACTGATACATCAGTTACTAGCACTGACCATCTGTAAAAATTGAAGATTGCAACCTAAATTAAGACTGATAAGAAAAATAATTTAAAATCACAGCTAAGAAACGCATGCTCTAAAAAGGGGCACTCAAGAGTGGCCATGTAAAACAGTTCCTGGAATATGGAAAACAGGTTATAGAAAAGTTTGAAAATGTATGACAGGTCTATGATTATGCAAGGGGCTGATGAATTTAAGGGGTGTTTCCAAAACAGCAAGTGTGCTCTTAGCTGAATGCCAAGCACCCGACCATTATAACCTTTTACTGTTTGTCTCTTACTGTCTTTTATTAAACCTTTTAAAATCCACAGGAAAGCAAACCTCGTTTTTCCCACTGGGGAACCTCCAAGAGCAGCAGGGATCGCTGTGCCCGGGCTGTGCACTGCCCACGGGCTGGGGGAGGGTCCAGCCAGCTCCCCCTTCCCAGCAGCTGATGGGAGCTGCACAGGATGGGTCAGCACTGTGCAGCACAGCCAGCCTGGAGGCTGCAGATAAGGGGAGAGTGCTTGGAGATAAGGCTCCTTCCAAAGGTAGGGGCTCCTGGAGGAGCTTGCTGCGTGCTGTGGCTCGGGGAGGGGAGGAGGGACAGGCTAAAGGCCAGGGGAACACGTTCCAGCCTGGCTCCAGCACTCACTGCCTGCATTCCCAGCACTCCCAGCCAGCCAGGATGGAACTGAAGGGTTTTTTCCATCTTCCCAAAGTGGGCTGTGTTCTTCCTTCCCTGCCAGCTGCTCAAATGACCTTGAAGAGGAAAAGGAGAGGGGCAAAAATCCGTGTATGAGAAGAATCATCGTGGTGTGCCTGTACCTCATGTCCAGCAATGTTACTGCCATGGGACACAAGAGGGGATCCAGGGAGTATCCCTCAAATTCCCTGGAGTGTAGCTGTGCTTTTCCCACCACATTGTGGGGTGAACTGCTGCATGGATAGCCCAAAAAATGTGACAAATATTGCTGCTTGGAATATCTGACAACAGCTCCTAAAGATCAAACAATCCCATGGCAGGACAGACTGGGGGTGCCACAGGCCTTCCCCAGCTCTCCCTCCTCCTGTCTCTTTAAAGGGGAGCCCCCTTTATCCTGCTGCCCTCCCCTCCTGCATCTCTTTCCCATTCCATCTCTTTCCCCCAGAGCTGCATTATGTCCAACACAAAATACTAACATGTCTTTCAAGTCTGGAGGGAAGAGAGCTAAAGTGGAAGTTCTTATCTGTGCTTCCTACGAGCCTGAGGTGATTTATCTGCTGAAGAGGCTCCTAGTGGGATGTCTGTGGCTGCTGGCAGGGAACAGACCTGGGAGGGAGCTCAGAGTGCAGAGGGACAAGGCTCACCCCCATTCCAGTGAGGGGGAACACTGGAGAAGGAACAACCAGCCTGGATCATGGATTTTTCACTTGAATCATGAATTTTTTGTCTCTCTCTTTGTATGCAAAGGACAGCTCTCGTCATCCTTCATGTGCATGCAAAAGTAGATGGGAATGGAGAGTAAGGTGCTGGCTCCACTCTGCACCTCCCATGGATGCTCCAGCACAGGGCAGGGACAGGGGGAGATGGAGGCAGAGGGAAGTGCTGGCTCACATGACACCCAGAGTTCAGCAGTGCATTCATTTACTCCAAGCCACCAGAGGAGCATCCCTTCCAGCTGGGCACAGGGCCTGACAGAACCTCTGGGCTTTGGCTACCCCAAGTTTGTGTAATTAACTGCACAATTCCAGCCTAATTCCCTGCAGCCTCAGCAAGAGGCACACAGTTGGGATAAAGTGTGATTAGTGGCTGTTTGGGTGATGCACACTGGAGAGGAGGCTAATCAGCCCTATTCCAGGGACAGCCTCTCCAAACTGGGCTGCACTGAGCAAATCAAGAGGAATTAACACCCTGCACTTTGCTGGGGGGAAAAAATATATAAATGAAGAAAAAACAAACACAGCTGCTGCGTCTTAACTGCTCTCCATCCTCTCCAGGGACTTGAGGAAAAGCAGGCCTGTCAGCTACTTTAAGGGACATTATCCTCCCAGTTTCTCTGCAGTGTTTACAAGGAAGCCCTGCTGCTGCTAGTTTGGGTGTTTATCAGTGCCAGCACAGAGAGGCTCTCCCAGAGCTGACCCTCCTGCTGGAGCAGAGCTCAGGTGATCCCAGGGGAGGGCAGACTCCAGCTGCTCCCTGCAGCTTCTGATCATCCCTTACCTCTAGGTCTGCCCTCAGACCAGCCTCCTTCTGCTCCAAGTCCATTTACACACACACAGACCCTGATTCTTTCTTGATGCCCCATCCTGGCTGGATCCAAACCTCAGAAACAGCCTCCCCAAATTTCTGCCTCTCTCCAAAGCTGCAGGAACTGGACACCCAGAGAAACCACGATCCCACCCTCACTCTGCTCATGTCCCCAAGCCCACTGGGTATGTCCCAGACTGATGAGCCTGAGACAAAGATGTGAATGTCCTCCCCTTGTTAAATTAGCAACAGTTGTAAGAGCTTTTCAGCTCTTTCCAGAACCTTTCAACCTAATCACTACTTCGGCATACATTGCCAATATTATTAAGAAAATTGAAGGATCTGTTTTAAAAGATGTGAACAACGACAAATCGTGTCTTTGGCTCACCTGTCTCTACCAAATTCTATCACACAAAACTAATCCTTATTTTATTTCTCACATTAAAGCTCATTCAAGTCTTCCAGAATTTATGGCAAAAAGAAATGCATGAGCTGATTGTATTGGCATCAGCAATATCTAATAAAGAAGTTGCAGCAGGCATTAAAAATGTTACCTCAGTACTTGCTGCAACTACCCTGCCTAACACTATTGAACAAGCCAAACTAAGCCATGCATTTTTTCACCAAAATGCACAGGCAATCAAACAAAATTTTCACATTACCTTAAAGCAAGCACAAAATATTGTACGAGCTTACCCAAACTGTCAACTTGTACAACCTCTCCCTTCTTCAAGAGCCACCAACCCACAAGGGCTGGAGAGTTTGCAAAAATAACAAACAAATGTTACCAAGTACCCCTCCTTTAAAAAATTTTAAAATATCCATGTCTCTGTTGATGTATTCTCAAATGCAGTTTTTGCTTCTGTACATACAGGAAAAACAGCTAAGCATGTTTGCCAGACAATCATATTTCATCTTCCCCAACACCCCCTGGCTCTGGGCTCTGTTTTATCAAGGAGAGCAAACAGCATCCCCCAGCCCTGGGGACACCCTGCAGAGAGGTGTCACAGCTCGGTGGATGGCTCAGGGTGCCTGGTGGCTCCTCAGGGGGTGAATGAAGGAGCTGATTCCTGTGAGGTGATGCATTATTGCCTTCATTCCCTGGCAGGAAACACTGTGGCACTGTGGCTCAGCCCGAGCCCAGACAGGAGCCACGAGAATTCTGGTGTTTCTGTTTTCACATCACATCTCTCACTTTCTCTTCCCAGCTGTCACCAAAGGCAGAATGTTCCCCCTGATGAGGCCTTCCCTGATTCCTGGCTTCTCCCTCATAAATACTGGATGAGCAAATGGCAAAGATACCATCAGCAGCAGCTCCGTGGGGGCAGGACTTTGCATGTGTCACTGACACTCTCCTTGTGTCAGGGGGTGCCAGGGCTTGGACAGGGGGCATTTACCTGCAATTACCTGCCCTCTTCAATTTTGTGCACAGTCTTGTTGGGGAGCTCCTAGACAAACATTACCCAGCTCCCAGCTCTGGCAGCTGCTGCTCTGCAGGATTTCTGGCTTGGGAAGGGGACACAAGGGAAGAACAGGTACCAAAATAGTCCTGACCATGTGGGAGCAGAGAGGGTGAGAAGCACTGGCATAGCAGAGAACAGGGGCCATGCAGTCCTTGGAATGAAAAACTGGGGGGAAGATCAGCACTGTTAAAATCCTTCCTGGGTGAAGTGGTGCTCAGATGAAATGAATGAAAAAGTGCTTGTATTGAAGTTCTAAAGTCCTTTACCAAGAAGGAAAAATTTTCCATGTATTGCAAGGAGATTTCAGAAACATTTTCCATTCTAATTTGACTCTGGGAATGTGGAAATTGCCTCACTCTTTCTCTAGCCCTTGGAGTATTCCTGCTTAAGCAAAAGTGGGAGAGGGAGGAGTTACAGCAGAAAATTAAGCTTAAAAATATGCCTCCTTATGAGAGAAGCAATAATAAAATATCATCTCTTAGCCCTGAAAAAGTTACCACATTGATTTCTGCTTCATAAAAATGAGGTTAAGTTGAATGCATTAAGCTGGCAAACTGGATAATTGCATGTCCTGAAACTGTCTTCCAAACAGCTCTTTTCACAGCAGGGCTCAGAAAATAACTTCATCAATGAGGCTGCTGCCCATTAAACCCTCACACACCTCTCTGGGTCGGGCTTTTGTCCTTCCTGAGAAAGATTTCTCCTTCCCTCACCTCAGGCTGGTGGGGAAAGCAAAGCTGTTTTCTTCCATTGCCATATTTCTGGCAGGGAGAAAAGTGGGTCAAAACCAAAGCTGTCCTCTGAGGGGATTTGGTGGCCTGTGGAAGAGCATCCCTCCCCTTTCAGTGTGAGGGCAGGAGGAGACTGGGCCCTTGTGCAGGGCTGGCACTGCCCTGTGCCCCTTCCCTGTGCTCACAGCACGGGAGCATGTGGGGAGAGGAGCTGACTTCAATCTCCCCTGGCACAGAGCAACCCCACACTGCCTTGCTTCTCAAAATCCCCTTCTCCTCCCCCAGCCAATCTGATTTTTGTCCATGGTGCTATCTGGGCCAAGCTCCTGCCTCATTCACACAACTCACAGATCTGGCACCCTCCTCTCCAGCCCTGCCTTGCTGAACACAACAAGTGAGGCAGGGAAATGCTGTTCTCTCCAGCTGTCTCATTAAAGTTTCCCACTTGATAAGAATGCAATCAATAGTGCCTTCCTGGAAGAGGCTTTGAAGAGGAGCCATTAATTTGCACCCACTTGCCAGGGCTAATGTGCTTTATAGAAACTGGCCTCCAAGTCTGGGCTGAGGCTGGCAGAACACGACTCTAAGGGACAAAACTAGACTTGGCATTGGACCAGGAGCCCCAAGTGGTGAGAGGAGTCTCCCTGTGGAAGGTTCAAAACTGCCTGAGCTGTCCCCAGCACGAGCACTGTGTGTGTGTGCATCACAGATGATGTGAGGGCTGGGGGGCACGTACACACCCTGGGGTGCTCAGCTCCAGCTCCAGGGAGGGTGCAGCCCTTCCAGAGGCTTTCACAGTGCTCTTCCTACAGAACACAGCCCTGCTGAGTGGTAAATCTGTGCTCCCACACATCTCAGGGAATGGGCACCGCCCTTGCTGCTTCCTGAGCTCACGGCACTTAGATGTCATTAGAAGTTCCCCTAAACTTTGCCATTGGAACACAGGGCTGTCAAGACCCCTGTGCCTGTGACAAACACAGCTGCTGCCCCTGTGCTCAGACCTGGGGTGCTGTGTCCAGCTCTGGGCTCCTCAGGACAACAGGAATACGGTGCTCTGCAGGCTTCAGAGATGAGGAAGGGCCTGGAGAGGCTGAGGGAGCTGGGGCTGTTCAGCCTCGAGAGGAGCCCCAGCTGAGAGGGGCCCTCAGCCCTGTCTGTCCCTGTCTGTCCCTGTCTGTCCCTGGCTGTCCCTGGCTGTCCCTGGGTGCAACTCTGGAGGGGCAGAGCAGTCCCAGGCTCTGCTCAGGGGGCACCAGAGCCGGGGCAGGGACTGAGCCCAGCAATTCCCCCTGCACAGGAGGCAGAATTTCTGCCCTGGGCAGTGCCCAGCCCTGAACAGACACCAGAGAGGCTGCGGAGTCTCCTCCCTGGGGACATTCCAGAGCCCTGGGGACACAATCCTGTGCCGGGGTGGTCCCTTCCAGGCTGACCCACCCTGTGACTCTGGGGTAGGTGACAACTCCTCAGCTGTCCCCTGTGTGCCAGCCCCAGCAGGCTGGGCCCAGGGCAGCAGCTGGGACAAACCCCAACAGTAAAGCTCCATCAAACCTTGGGAGGTGGCAGTGGCAGGAGGGGCCCTGGTGCCAGGCTGCAGGACATCTGCTGTAACACAGCAGCCATAATGAAGCCTCCAAACACAGTGGCCTGGGGCAAATGCCAGGCAGCTGGCACCACCTGGGCACGGAGCTGAGGCAGCTGGAGCTGGCAGGGCACAGGGGACGTGAGCTCCCTGAGACAGCAAACCCACAGAGGCCAGGGCCCAGCTCTCCCAGGGATTAGGGATCACCAGGAGAGCAGCCTCTGCCTTTTGGACACCTCCACAAGCCCAGCCCAGCAGGAATGCCCAGACTGAGGGACCCTGTGACCCCAAGGCAGAGCTGGGCACAGGCAGCACGCTGTCATTGCACTCCTGAGCCCTGCTCAGTGGGGACCTGACTGCAGGAGGGAGGGTTTGACCCACTGCTGCTGCCTGGGACAGTGCCCCAGGCACCTCTGTGGTGGGAACACAAAACCATCCTCCAGACACCAAATGGCTTTCACTGCCCACAGACTGGCTCTGAGCTCCTGTCCTACAGACAGCTCTGTGCCCTAGTCCCAAATCCCAAACCCCAAACCAAGTATTCCTACAGACAGCTCTGGGCCCTAATCCCAAACCAGGTATTCCTACAGACAGGCAGCTCTGTGCCCTAATCCCCCAAACCAGGTATTCCCTGCTCATTCCCTGCTGTTGACACAAGACACGTTAAGCACTGCCAGAAGGTGACTGTAAAAAAACTAAAAGCTTTCTCCTTTTCATGGCAACCTCCATGGCTGCACAGCTATTCAAATATTTGCCTGGCTCCTTATAATTCATTAGAAGCCATTTTTGATGATATTCTCTTTGAAACTGTATTCCCAGTGCCCAGGTGGGGAGCTGAATTTGCATTAGAGCAGTAGAACTTCCTGCCAAAGACCAACTCCTCCAAAAAAACTTCTCTGGGTTCTTTCTCCCGGCACAGGGCAGGGGATGGATCACTGGGGATGCCCATGGTCAGGAGAGGGAAAATTCAATGTACAGGGATGAAGAACATGTGTCTTGTGTTGTCTGCTCTCCCTCCACAAGGATGTTGTGCTGCACAAGTGACAACAGTTCCATGTGAAAGGCTATGGTAAAATCTTGAAAAACCTCTGACTAATATTCCTACAATAGGGTTTTGCCATTTGTTTCGGGGCAGCCAGGATTTTCTCTGAGAGGAAAAGATGTCTCAAATTTGGTGTCACTTTGTGCAGTGAGAATGGCAATTCCTGTAACTTGCATTATGGTTTTAATAAGCTCCTGCAAGCACATTAAAGACCAGTGCTTAATAATGCTTCAGAAATGAGGTAATGCAAATTGTAATGCAAATTTAGGAAGAAGCTCAGCCCCTCATCCCCCTCCTGGCCACACTGCCAGTGTTTGTTGAGTCTGATTTTACCCAAGGGTGGCCAGAGGTTTTAATGAGTTACTCTCCTGGGCCTGCCTTGCTGTTTAATGGGACAGAATTGCAAATCCTGTCCATAAAGGATCTGTTCAGCCCCTTGGAAGTGCCTGTGCCACGGGACCCTGCTGTGCTGCCTGGGAACAGTCACTCTGCCCAGCTCCTCCCCTCCCAGGATCCACTTAGGATTTGGCCCAACACTCCATCCCCCAGGCCACTAGCCACCTTATTTTAATGGAATTTGGGAAAGGCTACAGATAGGTCAGAAGAAACAAAGGGAATTAGCAAATCAAAAGGACAATCCGTTGGGACTCATATTCTCACAGCCTCTGGAAGCTCTTTCCTGGTCCTTCCACACAGCCCCTCTAGCTTTGGGTCCATTTTCTGAATAGCTAAAGCTTCTAAAAAGTGACATTATCTTTCAGATGGTCTGATCTGTGCCCAGCTGTTACTGGGAAGTTGTTACTGGGACCGGAGAGGATGCATTCCCTCCCTCCTAAAGCTTCTCTGTAATGTGGAAACTCAAGGGAAGAAAAGGACAGCACTCAGACAAGCTTGCAAGGTTTCAATAAAATAGCCTGAAAATCACCAAATCGTCCTTTGCTTCAGGTTTCAGCTGCAAAAACCAAAAGGTGTATTTTTCTTCCTGAAAAAAATTTCATTTATGGTAGTGTTATCATTGTGATATATATCAAACCCAGATAGTTCCTTTCCTTCCCATCATAATCCCTCCCACAGAGTCTGCAATCAAAACATTTTGGTTATCTTGGCCTATGTGCTATTTGGAAACCAATTTATGGGAGCAGGATTGTGCTGTTGTTCCAATGAATGCTCATAAGTCAAAACAGTTTGATGTTAAATACAGGTCACTGCACCCCAGCACCAACCATGGGGTTGATGCTGTGCATACAACAGGGAACACTCAGAAAATTGAGGGGTTTTGGACTCCCAGTCTGACCTGGATGGTTCACCCTGATTGAATCCATGGGTTCTGTGGTGTTTCTACCATTTTTCTTTCTGCTGGGGAACCTTGGCATGAGGTTTGTAGGATGCTCATGTTTAGATCTCTTTTCCCTGGACACTCAGCCCAGCAGTGGGGAGACCCAACTCCCTAACCCTGGGACAGTGGGACAATGGGACAGTGGGACAATGGGACAGCTGACCCTGGGACAATGTGCTGCAGGTCCAGGAAACACTGACCAAGCTGGGTACCCCAAAGAGCTGCTGGAGCAGCTCAAAGGCTGAGATAACCAGAGTTCCTCTGGGGGAGGACAAGGCCTGGCTGGAGCAGCCCTGTTTGCTCTGACCCTCCTGGACCTGTGCTCCTGCCTGGGGAACTCCCAGACACTGGGGCAAGAGATATGGATTTGAGGCAAGCCAGGCCCCAGCCAGTGTGAGTGCAGCTGCCTACATTGCAATCAAGCTCCCAACTGCAGGGGAGACACGGCAGACACTTCAAAAAGACTCTATTTATATTCTTCCCTCCTGGTAAATTCATTCGTGGGACCACTCATGCAAAATGCATCATGCAAATGAAACTGCTACATTTGGAATTAAGTTTATTTTCGTACTCCAGTGAACATGAGTGCATTAGATGTTTTTCTTGCCTTTTGCCTTCCTTTTCTCTTCAGGTTGTTTGCCCAGCTGTATCCCCAGAGCACCTCTGTGGGATGTGGGAGGATGGCAGAGGCTCGGAGCCACGCCAGTGCAGGCACTGGCAGCCCCAGCTCTGGAGCCCACAGCCTCCTGAGCAGTGCTGATGTGGAACTAACGAGTGCCTGGCTGCTTTACAGCACTGCAGCCTCGGGAAGGCTGCTGCCTGCTCACTGCAGCCTTGGTGATAAATTCATGCAGAGCATGGACAATTGCAGGAGAACGAAGGGAGAGGCTGCTGGCAGCTGAGGAAATGCCCCTTGTTGTGCCCTGGGGAGGAGGGCACTGTGTGTGCTGGAGCCCTGCCTCCATGGAAGGGGCTGCCCCAGCTCTGTGCACTGAGGGGATGCTCTGCCTACACACAGGGATCCCTCTCTGATCCCTCATGTCCAGGCACCTTGGCTAAATGCCCCTAGTGCACCCTGCTCACATTTCAGCTGATCTGGTCCTAAGCAAAGAGCTAAAGAGACACTGCCAGCTGATGAGGCATGGAGTGGGGTGGGGGGGACCACAGAGATGAGACCTGCAGCACCCCCTCTCCTCCTTCTTTAGCTGTGCACAGCAGCCTCTTGCACACTCAGAGTGAGTCTGGTCCAGCTCTGCTCTGTCCTGGCACTCCCAGAGCAGCACTGATGGGTGCAGGGAGGAAAGATGAATGTGGCCTTTCAGACAGGGATCATCTGTAGGCACTTCAGAGGAAGAGAGCTGCCAGGGTGGCTGCAGGGAGCACAACTCCCATGCAAGGATGAAGCAGCACTCCCCTTCCCTGACTCCCTGCTGCTCTGTGGCAGCCACTGCACCAATGACAGGGGATCACCCCTTCCCCCTGCCTCCCTCCCCGGTGTGGAAGGTGGAGAAGCTCCCAGTGTCAAACTCTCTTCAGGAACTGCAGCTCGGGCCAGGCCTGTTTGACACAGCCAGTGGTGTTTGCTGTTTGGGCTCTGCAGTGCACAGCAGAGTCTGCATTGCAGTCCCAAACTGCAACCACACCATCCCTGCCCTGCCTTGGCAGCACTGCCTCATCCTGGGGAGCCTGTGCCCCCAGAGCCAGCACCCAGGGCCCAGGGCAGCAGCACAGGAACAGCACCCCAGGAATCCCATTATGAGACACAAACTGGGAGTGGCTGCTCGCTCAAACGACGAGAAGTGAGAGAGGGAAAAATGCTGAGCTGCTTCCATCTCATCATTTTTAAAATTCAGTACAATCAACAGCAAATATACTTCAGTCCTCTTCAAGCACCTCCTGGAAGGAAGTCAAGGAGCAGAGGGAAACAAGCAGGGAGCTGGGCACTGCTGTGGGTGCCTGTGAATCTGGGTGAAGAGCCTGAGCCACCACCTCACCTTTGCTGAGCCATTCAGATTAGAGGAGAGGGAAGCAAAGCAACCACAGGCCAACACACCTGGAGAGATTTCAGTGCTCTGCTCAGTCCCTGACTCACTGAGTCACCCCAGAAGGACACTCCTGCTTTATTCATCTCCACCTCTCTGTGCACTCCTGCCTGCACCATGAAGTGAACGAACACAGCAGTGAATCCTGAGGGCTGTGGCTGCCTCTGCCCAGCACCTGCCCAGCACCTTGCTCAATGTCATCCTAGACCTCAACAAGGCTCTGCTCTGTTCTAAGTGAAGCCTTACAAATGATAACACTGCAAGGATGAAGCCTGGGATCTGTGAGGCATGCCTCAGTGCTCTCCCTGTGAGTGTGGGCTGCTTGGAGGAGGGAAGGGCTCAGCTCTGTCATGAATTAGTGTTGTGACAGCTCGCTGCAATCGAGCCATGACTTGCATGGCTGCTTCCCCTTCACATTCCCAGGAGCACGCTCTGCATTAGATCATGCTCTGCAGCAGGCTCTGCTCCAAAGCACAACACAAAGTATGGGGATGAAGATGAAATTGCCCTGACCAGCTTTCCTTGTCCTGAAAATATGCTCCTGACATGTGGAGAGAGATGCAGGGAGCTTTCTCTCTGCTTTGGAGAGCACGGAGACAGGAAAAATAGAACTGATTTTCAAGCTACTAGTAAGGTTATGGCTTCACCCACATTATTCCTGTCAGCTCGCCCTGCATCCTGGAATTCCCCCTGGGAGCAGCACAGGGTCCCAGGCTCGTGGGGATCTTGCTTTTCACCAGACCTTTGTCTGCAGATTGCTCCTCCTTCCTTTTTCCCTTAGCATAGTGTCAGAGAATATAGAAAGCAAGAGGGCTCTAACACATGCCCATGCTTATCTCTTTATTTGAGAGATAAGCACAGAGAAGCAGCAGATGGCAAACAGATGCCACAGGTTCTGCAAATCAGCTGTTGCCAGCGCTTTCCTCGGAGCTGTTCCTGGACCTTTGAGGGCTCTGAGAGGGCAAGCCCTGGCTGTCTGGCTGATTGCTCTGTTCACCAGCTACACAATTCCTGCAAGAGGCCCACCTCCTGCCAGCCCTCGCAGCATCTCCATGGATCATGTGGATGCCAATCCCGGAGCCCACAACAACCTGCTCCAACAAAGCATTAGGCCCTGCCCCAAGGAGCAGGAGGGAGAAGGGGCATTAAGGCCAGCGCTGTGGGACTCAGAGCCGGCAGGCAGGGCCCGGGGCGGTCTCACCTCCTCCCACTGGTGGATGTAGCGGATGAGGCGCGAGAGGCGCAGCAGGCGCAGCAGGCTGAGGATCTTGGTGAAGCGCACGATGCGCAGCGCCCGCGCCGTCTTGTACACCTCGGAGTCGATGCGCGTCTCCACGATCAGGAAGATGTAGTCCACGGGGATGGAGGAGATAAAATCCACCACGAACCAGCTCTTCAGGTACTTCATCTTGATCCTCTGCGGGTCCAGGATGATCTCGGTGTTGTCCTCCACCACGATGCCTGTCCGGAAGTTGAGGACAAGGTCGATGAGGAAGAACGTGTCCGAAACCACGTTGAAGACAATCCACGGCGTGGTGTTTTCATCCTTGAAGAAAGTGATGCCCACAGGGATGATGATCAGGTTCCCCACCATCAGCAGCAGCATGGTCAGATCCCAGTAAAACCTGGACAGCAAGACAGAAACATGTGAGATCAGCACCAGACAGGAGGTCGGGGAGCCGGGGTCAGCTGCACTGATGAACTCATCCATCTCTGCTGTCAGTCATCCCCTGGGCTCTGCTGCTGCCTCAAGCTGCTAATTGACTAATTAATATCAGAGGAACACTCCTGCTCTGCCTTCGAGGGCTCACAGAGGAGCTGAGCCAGGGCTGGGCATGCCCACTGGAACACTTTGCTAGGACCTGGGAGCTGCCCGGGGAGAGACCGAAGAGCCTTTGTTACTACAGGGAGTGCTGGGTAGGGAGAGAACAGAATCTGGGAGGCCTCAGAGCCTGTGTGTCGATAAAGCCATTCAGGGTTAAACCATCAGGCTTTGCTCCTGCTGTCTGATCCTTCTTTAGAAGGCAGCTTTGGGATCAGGATGGAATTGGAGCCTGTGCTCTCATCTCCAGCCTTCAGTTCAGATTCCTGCCGAGCCTGGACTCCGGGAGTTTTGCCCACACTCTACAGGCTCCTGTGTTGTACAGAAACAATCAATAAAGCTTGGAGTCACGTGCCTGGAAATACCTATTCTATTTCTAAGGACAGCAACACCAACATTTAACTGTTCCATGAAGCACAGTGTTCAGGAAGCTTATCTTCACTCCAGTGGCAGCTCAGTGTTATCCAGTGGACCTCACCATAACACTCAGTTTTGTTTCGAAGGCACAAACAGTCTGAATAGAACCCCTAATTTATTTGTTTGGGATTTTTTAAAGATTTTCCACAGGTGCACAATCAGACAATGTGGTCACAACTCCCCCAGAGTGAGGACTAAAACCCTTCCCAGTGTCATAGCTTGCTGAGGAGCCTCACTGCCCAGCACACTGCTCCAGTCCCCTCCTCACATGTCACACGTAGATGCTGATGCACTGTGGGCTCACATTGCCAAGACTCCACCAGCCCCACGTTGTGTACTCTGGGTCAGCTACTCTAATGTTGTCAGTTATTAGTACAATAATCACCACTTTGTCACAGGAGATGAGCAAATCACCTCCACAGCAGTGAGAGCACCAGTGTGGCCCTGGACTGACACTGATTTATCAGAGGGAAGTGTTGGGCTGCAGAAGGACATGCACATGCTGCTCCTCTGTCTAACCCTTTATAGCCAAAATCCCTGAAATGTTTCAGGAGACTGGACTTGCTTTAAAGGCCCTCAAGCTCTACCTTGGTTAGCAGCTGTTTGGCTGGAACCTGGACCAGGCTGAGCTGCTGCAGATCAGGATTTCCAAAGCCAGCCAACTACATGGTTTGTTAAACTCTCAGCAGAGAAACCAAAAGGGCAGAATATGCCTTAAAAGCTCTGTCTAGAGCCTCTCTTGTAAAAAGCACCTAAAAGCATCTTTAAGATTCCAGCCCTTGCCCAGATACAGACAGGGTCAGCAGAGAGCAGCACCCCAGCAATTCTCACAATCATTCAGCAGAGGCTGATGGGAACTGATTTTAGAATAAGCAAAGTTATTCACTAACGAGCTTTCTAAAAACGACCTCAACTCTCTCTTCCCGGCTCTCAAGGTGCCGTGAGGGAAGGTGCCAGGAGTCCTCCCCTCAGCCTGCAGGTACAGGGGTGCTGGCAGCACTCAGCAGTGGGATTTGTCCATCTGCCTCCCAGAGCAAGGCTGTGGCACCCAGCAATATGCATTAATATAAACCTGTGTTGTGAGCTTCCTTAATAAGGGCCTGAGATGATGCTGCAGCTTTCCCAGGCAATTAATCAGGATAATCGCACAATAGCAGGAAGTCTGGAAGCAGTGTGTGCATTATTACTGAAAATAAATAACCTCCCAGCCATCTTTCATTTGCCTTAGGGAATACACAAGGAGATAGGCACAAAGAAAATGAGTTTTCCCAAGTTTCAAATTAACAGCATGAGCCTGGCATGGCCAGGTTTGCAGTGCTGGGAAGGTAAGTGCCTTTCTTCTGAGATCTTTGCATTTTTGTGCCTCTTTTTTAGGCTGGGTGGTGATTTCTACACTCGGTGCAACTGGAGACACAGCCAGCAGTGGCAGGATGGCTCCCAGCTGCAGGAAGGTGTTTTGCACACACACAGGGCCAGTGAAATGCTCTCCTCTGAGTGCAGCACTCCCTGCCAGCCCAGCCTCTCCCTGTGCAGGGGGTTCAGCTGTCCTGCACCCTGACCCCAGCCCTGCCAGCCTGCTGCTCCTGAGCTGGCCCTGGAGAAGCAGGGTGTGCAGGGTGGGCAGCAGAGCCAAGTGCTGAGCCCCAGTGCCACGTGCTCCTTGCAGCACAGCTCTCCTCAGGGCTGCACTGCTGACTCCACATTATTGTCATGGCCCCTCAGCTCTGACCTTTAAAGCCATCACTAAAAACCACAGAAGGGAAACTTCTGGATCCAGTGCTCCCTCTAATAAAGGTGTCAGAGAGGAGACAACCTTGGGGCTCTATAAAGGAAGCACAGAAGGCTGGAGCACACCAAGAATTTGGCCTGCACACCAACTCCAACCCTACCTCTCCATCACTGCCTGGGAATTAAAATTCCCCTGTTAAGATTTGCAGAGCTCCTGCACATTTTCATTTCACCCACATAGGAAGCAGGATCTGCTCAGGGTGGCATCAGTGCATTTAGACTTAATTAGACTCTGTGGGCCTGCAACACCTCAGAGGTCTGATACCATCCAAGTGTCATTTTGCATTTGCTCCCAGGAACATCTTTTCCCTCCCTGTAAATTACTGGCCACAATGACTAACGGTGCATGTGATGTATGTAAGGGCAAGCACCAGCTATTAATAACCCATGTTTTCTGGATTTCTGTTGTTCCTTTCACCCAGGGATTCCACGGAGCTGACAGTGATGAAATTGGCTCTGCTGCACCCAGGAGAGGCAGAGTTATTATCCCTGCCTTGCACACAGAGAAGCCACATGGCAAAGTGAAGAGCGTGGGATTTGTCCACCCAAGGCTGAGGCTAAGCAAGGGTTGGGACCTGAATCTGATTTTTGAGTCTAACCAGAGCTGAAGCCATTTGTAGGACTTGCAAAACAGCCTAAGAGATGCATCTCTGGGACAGCTCCCTCTAATATCCTGCCTTCTTCTCACTTCTCTTCCTGTTTCCAAAAGCATACATAAAAAATTAATAAATATGAATGTATTGTTTTATTACAGTTGACTCAGTGCAACTGAACAGCTCAGAGCACAGGGAACAGGCAGCACTATATAAACCAGATGTCTTGTTCAAACACCCTTGGTTTTTATAATCCATCCTACTCTCTGCACACTCCTTGGATCTGAAAATTACATTTTAACATGCACCACTACCTCGGATCTCTTAATTCCCAATATATTATTTAAACAGAATGTATCTGAGAATTATTGTGGCACAGACACTTCAGGAATATGTGCTCCCTTAAGCACTGCTGTGTCACCCAGCTGATGTGACAGCCTGTACATTCTGTAGGTATTGCTTTGTGGGTGTGGAATGCTGGACATCTTTCTGCTCTGCCTAGAGTGCACTCAGACAGCAGGCCAGGAATATTGCTTTTGGAAGTAATTTTTTACTATTAAATTTCCTTTTTCAAGACCATTCCGTGGTGCAGTGTGGGAAATTCTAGAGCATGAGCTGAGGAAGTGAGGAATTGGAGAGGAAGCAGTGAATCCCAAGGATGAGAGGCTCAGCAGCATCACTGGGTCACAACAGCACTGAAACCCTGTGCCTTTGTGGCTTCTGAACTTCTGTTCTGGCTCTGTAGTTCTTGCACAGTCCAGAGGAAATGGACTTAAGCAGCTTCACCTCTAAATTAACAAAGCTTTTTGGATTTTTCAGCTCCTGCTGAAGGGCAGCCAGCTCTGGGCTGAAGTGAGGCACTGCCTCAAAGTGAAGCACAAATAACAATGCACCTGCCTGGCAGTGCCAGGAGCCAAGAGATTCTCCCAGCAGTGGAGCTGAGCTCCCACCCCGTGGCCAGCCCTGCTGACCTCCCAGGAGCAGCTCTTCAATGAGCACAGCTTGTTCAGACCAAGCCCAAAAGCCAAAGCCAGCTGCTGTCCCAAGGCTCGGTGCTGATCCAGAAATAGAGTGCCACCTACTGAATCCCACACGGAATCTCCATCCCCTGCCTGGTGAGCAGCAACTGCTCCTCATTTCCTTTCGAGCTGATGGAAACCTGTGCTTCTCTCCGGAGTGGCAGCTGCCCTTCCTGCCTCTGGACTGCACACGCTGGACCAGGTGGCCTGGCAGGAAAGAGGTCGTGCTGCAATTCCCAGGAGTGCTGTGGGGCTGGAAACAGAGATCACCTTCTGGAAAGAGCCTTAGCAGAGCTCAGGGTGGCTGGAGCGACTGTGGGAGCAAAGTTTATTTCAGAAACAGCCATTCACAGAGATAGCTGAATACAGAGAGAGAAAGAGAAAAAGCAGGAGGAGATCCTTCCCTGCCTCTGGAAGCATTACTTCTCCCAGATAGGAGCAGGCTGTTTCTACTGGAGAGTTACAGACTTTGCTCTGCCTCCTGATAACAGCAGGAACATGGGGATTCACTGCTCCTAAATACACTAAAGGACATTTAACCAGCTCCTAGTCCAGCAATTCCTTTATGGGAATAATTCATTTATTTATAGGGAGTTTACTCAAAGACCTGTGAGCTTGGAAGCTCTTTGCCATGAATACGCACCAGAAAAAGAGTCAAACGAGTTACAAAAATATTCTGAGTGCTGTGTAATGGGAAAGGACCCAGCTAAAGGAAAAGACAAACAGTTTTAATTCCCTCTGACCGATCTATGCAAATACTGATCTATGCCATCCTGACTAAAGCCCCTGGGAGCACTGCTAATTAGCCATGCCTTCTGACAGCACGGGAGAGCCTGCTGGGTCCCAGCTCCTCTGGAATTCCCTGGATTCCTGCATCTCCTGCAGCCCTGCTGGCTCCTGGCTGCTCCTGGACTCGGGGGCACCAAACCCAGGGGCACTGCCAGGCATGGAAACCCAGCAGTGGGGAGGCAGCAGGCTGGGAAAGGGCTGCAGGCACAGCACCTCCTGCAGGGATGCTCCAGCACCCCTCTGGGGACAGCAGGAGCTGGCAGGGAACGCTCCTTGCCTGGTCACCACAGGGTCGGTGGGATGGGACAGGATTCCCCACAGGATTCAGTGCCCTGCCAGGAACACAGGGCCTGGGAGTGATGGGCTGGAATGCTGACACCAGCAGGTGAGTGATGGGGAGAGATCCCTGCACAAACGAGCTGTGGGCCTGCAGCACTTTGCATCTGGATTCCTTAAAGCTCCTGTGCTGTCCCTGACAGAATTCCCATCCAATTCAGCTGGCAGTTTCACCCGAGGCAAGATATTCTCCAAGGTCTGCACTTAGCCTTTGACTTAGATTATCTTCAATCTACATAATTGCTCACCTAATCTCCTCCGAGCAGTGCCCAATTCCAAACCGTGTTTCAAGTTTAGAACATATGCTCATATTATTACCTTAAAATATAATTACATGGATTTTGGTAAGTGGAAAATTAAGGAAGCTATTGCTTATGTAATACTTGGAGATGGCATTTGCAGTCCAAGCAAGGAAGTATTTTCATTGCTTCTCTATCATTAATTTTTAAATCTAACACTACATTATTAAACAATAATCAACACCCTACATTTTTCAAAGTAATGTCCAAACATTAATTAAATCCCAGCAGATATAATTAGGAAGGTATTATCATCCTTTATTACAGATATATTACAGATAGACTATGAGATACTAAAGATTAAAGAAACTTATTCAGAGGTAGAAGTACCACCCAGCAAATGTGGTTGTCTAGACTCAGGAGAGGTTTCCAGCCATGTTATAATCTATAATTTGATCAGTAGCAGCAGAGGGAAAATTTCTTCTCTTTTCTACTGTAAAAATATAAATATACACATTACTTAGAGGTATTTTTATTCCAGCAGTAATAGCTGACAATTTGCAAACACCACGTTTGAGGCACTGATGGATTTAAGCAATTATAAGCGGGTACATTGTGAATGCTGCCCTTTCTTTAACTCACCAAACACAGGGCACTCTATCAATCTGAGGAAGCTGAGCTGCTGCCTCTCTGCTCTGCACCCACTGCTGCCGGGCTTCCTGGAGAGATGGGGACCTGGGTGACATCCAGGGGACCTGGCCAGGCTGCAGAGGGGCTCCCTGTGAGCCTCAGGAAACCCAATAAGGCCAAGTGCTGGTGCTGCACCTGGGCCAGGGCAAGCCCTGGGGTCAATCCAGGCTGGGGATGAACAGACTGAGAGCAGTCCTGGGAAAAAGGGACCTGGGGGTGCTGGGGGGTGGGAGCTGGAAATGACCCAGCCCTGAATTCCCCCTGCCCTGGGCTGAGCCCCAGCATGGGCAGCAGAGCAGGGGGAATTCTGCCCCTCTGCCCCACCTCAGGTGAGACCTCACCTGCAGAGCTGCCCCAGCCCTGGGGAACAGCACAGGGAGGACGTGGAGCAGCTGGAGAGAATCCAGAGGAGGTCCAAAGGCTGGAGCCCCTCTGCTCTGGAACCAGGCTGGGAGAGCTGGGGGTGCTCACCTGGAGAAGAGAAGGCGCCAGGGAGAGCTCAGAGCCCCTGGCAGTGCCTAAAGGGGCTCCAGGAGAGCTGGAGAGGGATTTGGGACAAGGGATGGAGGGAGAGGACACAGGGAATGGCTTCCCATTGCCAGAGGGCAGGGATAGATGGGATATTGGGAAGGAATCCCTCCCTGTGAGGGTGGGGAGGCCCTGGCACAGGGTGCCCAGAGCAGCTGTGGCTGCCCCTGGATCCCTGGAAGCGCCCAAGGCCAGGCTGGACACTGGGGTTTGGAGCACCCTGGGCTGGTGGCTGCCAGCAGGGGGTGGACTGGATGACCTTTAAGGTCCCTTCCAACCCAAGCCCTTCTATTGATGCATGTGACAGTGAATTTTTCTGGAGAATTCGGAAGAACTGAGGACCAGGAAAGCAGAGCTGATGTCAAAGGCAATCCACCAAGCACTGGATTTGCCTGAATGAGGGAACAGCTCAGTGATTAGTGCCTTTTTCATCAAGTATTCCCTCAGGAGAGATGGCAACACCTTCCCCTTGCGTGGGCTCTGCAGGGAGGGAGAACAAGCCACGTGTGGGACACTCAGCACTGGCCAGGGGAGCTGCCAGAGGAGCCCCCAGCAGCTGCTGGTGACTGTCCTTCACAGAAACTCCAGTCACCGAGCCACAGACACCTCCCTGGCCTCCATCTCGGCTTGAAAGAGGCTTTATGAATCAGCCAAGACAGAAAGTCCTGACCTTCTGCAACTTTACTGGAACATCTTTGTTGTGTTGGCTGCTTTTGTGCCTCAGGAAACCCCGCACTTGGCTTTGTCTTTGTGCTCAAGTGAGCCACTCGTGAACCACGCCCACATGAAGGGGTGTTCAAGCATGTGAAAAACCAGTGGAAGGGATGCTGCCACCCCTGCTCAGAACAGTGCCCTGTTCACTTGCAGTCAGGTGGGAAGTGAGGATTGAAATGCCATGGCCAGGACAGCAGCATTCCAACTGCGAGATGGATCCTCCAAGGGTGAGTGAACTCACATCCTAAGCTTGGTTTCAAGGATTGAGCAAACCCCATTTGCAGAAAGGCTCCTGGAGGGTGGAGTGCTGCTGCCTGCCTTGCATCTGTCCTGGGATCATGAGGGTCCATCCAATCTGTGAGGTCCTAACCCTGCAAGGGGCTCCACAGCACCTGGATCAGCATATCCTAGGGATTTATGTTCAATTTGATGAAAGCCTGCTCCCTGTCCTGGCTCTGCAGACAAACTGGCCCACCCAGAACCAAGATGCTCCTGCACTTTCATTCCCAGTCACGTTGAACCATACCCCTGGCACAAGGCTCAGGAAAGTCCCGGTGGATTTGGCCCCGTGGAGTCAATGCCCACTGCCCTCAGCTCCTGCTGCCTTCCTGCCTGCAGATACCAGCCTAACAAATTAAAGCCTATCTTAAATCTATACTTAGAACCCAATCTTCCCAGAAAGGTAAAAATAAACAAGATTTCATTTCTCTCACAGAACCAGAGATAGCCACAAGAGACTCGGTTTGTTCCGGCTCTAAATTTGGAGCATGGAGGCCAATAGAGCACACATCCCATTTCCGACTAAAGCAGCATTATTAATATTTTCTCACTTGCTTGGACACAGCTATTAATATCTCATGGAGAATTCCCCTGCAACGGGCTGCAGAAGCAGTGAAATTTTTATGGTACTACTCCTAGGAAGGCTTATCCCCTCTCTGTCTGAAGGCCCAAAGGAGCAGCATTTACACGCTGAACCCAGACAATTTATTGTTCTCACAGCACCACCAAAGTGAGCACGGATATAAATTGTCCTGCAGTGTGAATTCACTGCAGCAGGGGCTGGAGACACCATGTGAGGATGGAATGGTGCAGATTCCCTGGGAGTTTTACAGGATTCCTTGGGAAGGGAAGCAGGGCAATGCAGCCACCATCACTCCTGTCCCCATGGAAGGTCAGACTATTTTGAGGTCCCTGCTGAGGGAAGGTTCCCTCCTCACCCACACCATTGCACAAGGCAGGTTTCACTCTGTGGCTGGCTCACCAAACCCCACAGCCTCCATGGGCAGAGAATTCAGCACCAGTTCTGTCTGCAGCGTTGAGCCCAAGCTGCATGGATAGCACAAAGCAGAGTTAACCTCTCTTCATGCCCCACCCTACTGCACTCAGAAACATTTGTGGATTCCCCTCTCCCTGCCCACCTGCAGCTGAATCCCAGGGGTCTCCAGTGTTGGATGTGTATTGATTGCAGAGTTCCCAGAATACATTATGCATGAGCTGCCATCCTCAGGGCCTGGCAATTCCACATTGTTTGATCTCCTGAAATCTCCTGCTTGTATGAATATGGAAGAGTTCCTCTTTGTTTGCTGCCCATTGATCCAGACATTGACCCTTCTCCTGTGTGCATTTATCTCTGATGATTTAATAATGAAAAAGACCAATAAAGTGAGGAAGGGAAGGAAGCCCCTTCAGGGGGACCTATTGCCATGGAAACATGCCATATGTTGCTGTTGTAGAGGAGGGATGGATCAATAAGGGCTGCAGCCTCCAAGCCATCAGGAGCATGTTGTGGAATGTGAAGGATTAAAGCCTAAAGACATGCATAAGTTGTGACATGATGAAGTTCAGGCCCTGGCCCACATTCACCATCCATGAGTCAACCCCCAGTGCAGGCAGGCAGGGAGGGAGGATCTGCACCAGGGAGATCTGAGCTGCCTGGACTGGGGAAGGGGCTTGGTTAGTATACAGGGATAGGAAGGAGAATGATTTTCTGTAGATGCTGTAGGTATATATCTTATGCACGATACATAAGATAGATATATATCATATCTATCATATAATCACAGAATGGTTTAGGTTGAAGGGTCCTTAAAGCCCACCCAGTGCCACGCCCTGTCATGGGCAGGGACACCTGCCATCATCCCAGGCTCTTTCAAGCTGGCCTTGGACACTTCCAGGGATCCAGGGGCAGCCACAGCTGCTCTGGGCACCTGTGCCAGGGCCTCACCACCCTCACAGGGAGGAATTCCTTCCCAATATCCCATCTAACCCTGCCCTCTGGCAGCGGGAAGCCATTCCCCCTTGTCCTGTCCCTCCATCCCTTGTCCAAAGTCTCTCTCCAGGTCTCTTGTCAGCTCCTTCAGGCCCTGCAAGGCCACAGTGAGGTCACCCCAAAGCTTCTCTTCTCCAGGTGAGCAATCCCAGCTGTGCCAGCTTTTCCTCCCAGCAGAGCTGCTCCACCCTCTGCTCATCCTGGAGCCTCCTCTGGGCTCCCTCCAGCAGCTCCACGTCCTTGCTGTGCTGGGGCAGCTCTGCAGGTGGGGTCTCACCTGAGGGGGCAGAGGGGCAGAATCCCCCACTGCCCTGCTGCCCACGCTGGGGCTCAGCCCAGGGCAGGGGGTTCTGGGGCTGTCTCTTAGTTCAGAGCTGCTCCAAGAGAGGCACAGGACACACAACACCAGCACAGGGACCTTCCACACTCATCTCCTTGGGAAGTCACAGGGATGACAGGCTGGGTTCTAAACTGTTTAGTGTTGACGTGTCTGTCTTGACATATTATGGGTTTATGTGAGCTGAGGATGTCACTCTCACCACTAGGAAGCCAAATTTACTAAAATTAAACACCAAAATAAGGCAGAGAAATGACATGAGTCACACAACTAGGTAAGAATCACAGTTTGGGGAGTGGGGGGTGTGGAGGGGACACTGCAGTGATTTCTGTGAACTGTTGGTTTGCCTTGCACTGACACATTTATGTCCTCATACTCTGCAGTTGTCCCCAAGGAAGTGACAAACCCTGCTAAGTCATCTGGAGCTGAGAACAAGACTTCCCACCAACCAAGATGCTAAAAATGTTCCTCCAGGGCATTGCTGTGCCCCAGCTCCTGAGGGTTGGGACTCACAGCTGCAGGGCCCCCAAAAGGAAAGTGGGGTCCCTTCATGGCTTCCCAGTGCCAGAGGGCAGGGATAGATGGGATATTGGGAAGGTGAAGGAGGTGAGGACCTGGCACAGGGTGCCCAGAGCAGCTGTGGCTGCCCCTGGATCCCTGGCAGTGCCCAAGGCCAGGCTGGACAGGGTTAGAGCAGCCTGGGATGATGGCAGGTGTCCCTGCCCATGGCAGGGGTGGAATGGGATGGGCTTTAAGGCCCTTTCCAAGCCCAACCATTCTGGGATTCTGTGATCATTCCAACATCCAGGCTCTCCTCAAGACTCCAGAGCCCAGGTTTGGGATACCTGCCATAGCCTTTGAAGCATGCAGCAGCAGGACAACCATCCCCACAGGTACAACATCTCTGTGTGTGCCCAGCTCAGCACTGGGGACTCACATCAGCCACCCCACTGATGCCTTAGGTCTTAGCTTTTATATTTTTCAGAACCTCTGCTGCTTAATGTGTAACTCTGAAACTTCATGTTAGGTGTTAGTGAGTTCTCTGCACAGGGGAGTTGGACAAATTCCTTTCTAGCCAGAGAATCAAGGACAGCTGGTACCCAAAAAGCAAAAACAATGGTGAGGGAAAGGGGGCAAGCCAAGGGACTGAGACTGCATAGCCTGAGGCTGTGGGTGGATAATTGACCCCAATGTATAGATGAACCAAAACTTATAAAAGTGTAAAACTCATGACCAGGATCCATCTTAGATTTGATTTGGGTGTAGCCTCAGCCACGCTCTTGCACTGCCCAAGGTGGATCCTTTCAATAAATCCCTATTTTATCCCTTTTGCTCTGTCTAGTCTCTGTTCCAGGTCAGCCTTTCCAGGCAATACCACAAGGAAAGCCCCGAAAGCAGCAGGAGTGGTTCCTGTGCCTGAGGATGGCTCAAACCTGAAGCTGCTGTTCAGCTGCATGATTTACTCCTCCTCTGCTCCCAGGCACATGTGCTCTCTCAGTCTCTCTCCAGCTTCCACAGTTCTCAGGATTTATGTCTGAGCATCTGCCAGAGCTCAGCACTGTGCACACATTCCTGCTGTGGGAGCCCAGATGGGCAGGGAGAAAAGTCAGACCTCTGTCCTGGGTAATGGCAGCACGAGAATGCTCAGAGCTGCCAGAAAGAGGTGACAGAAAGCAGTTTGGGCTTTTCCAATGGTCTGCTGGAATGATCACATTCAAAGCTGCCTCCCTCTAAAGGCTCCAAACTTCCTGAAGCACATATTCAGCAAGGATGGGGAGAGCCAGAGTGACAGGAGGTGTTGGCTGCATGTGGCTGTCACTCCTGGCAAGGACAGCTCCCCACAGGCCTGAGGGTTACACAGCACCGTGAAGAACTCCTGGAGGAGAGGGCTCACTCCTGGTCAAATCCCTTCTTTTCCTCTGGGGTTAAACACACTCTGGCCAACAGGGATGGCCAGATTTTGAGTGTGGATTTTCTGCACTCAGTGAATATGGCTCAAGAGAGCAATGTTTAAGGAGCAGGGATTGGGATGGCTGGAGCACACACTGTGTTGTGTCCTGGACCTTCAGCTGCCTGTGATCCACATTGCTTTCTTGGAATCCTGGTGGGAAATGCCTGTGCTGGCACCACTGTTCCAGACAAGGCTCACACCCAGTGATGCCAGAGCTCTTTCCACGGGGAAGGAGTGGGCTGGAAGGAGGAAGACACCTGAAAAGCCACTGCCTGTGTGTACCTCAGCTTCCAAAGCACAAACTGCTTCTCCTGCCCAGCTCTCCTGCTGCTCACATCAGACTCTTGTTTGTAATGAGTTATTCAGGCTGCAATGGAGCACAATGAATCCTCAAAAAGACTAATGCTGCTGGGATCTTGGGGCTATTCAGGTAGCCCAGACCCCAGACAAGAGATGAATCACCTTCTAAAAATGCAGCAGTAAAAAAAAAAAAAAAAAAAAAAAAGGTCCAATTGCTTCTGATTATTTTCAGTCTCAGAAGAAACATACTGTACTGAGGCTGTGCTTACCTAAGGCATCCACATGAATCCACTATCCCTCCCCCTGGAATGGCTGCTGAATTAATTACTGCCTGTACTGAAACACTGAGGAGCTCCCCAGAGACTGGCTCCCTTTTGACCTCCAAGATTTTTAGAGCAGGTGGCTGAGTGTCCCCACCAGCATCTGCCAGCTGGGGAAACTGAGGCACAGAGGGGCAGAAATTCCAGAGGGCCTCACTCCCTCCACAGAACAGAGAGGGGAGAGCAGGAATTCTGACATCCAATCCCAAAGGGCACGCAGCTCTGAGCTTCAGATCCTCCAATATGTTATAAATACATACTATGGTACTGGCTTTTTGTAAATATTAAAGTAAATACTGTATGTGTGGTGTTTAAATGGTTTTTAAGATATAGTTTTCTTTAGAATAACAGACTAATAAAGTATCTTTGTAATAAGTGAACTACCTACTTCATTAAATAACACCCAATAAAAACACCTGCTACTAATATACCAACTACCAACACCAATCATCTGTAAAAATTAAAAACCACAGCCCAAATTAAAACTAATAAAAAAGTAAATTAAAACCACAACCAAAAAACACACATACTCTAAAAAAACAAACTCAAAAAATAGCCATGTCAAACAATTCCTAAAATATGACAAATAATTTATTAAAAAGTTTAAAAATACTTACTAAGTCTATAAATATGCAACAAACTAATAAATTTTAAAAGTATCTCCAAAACAAATGTGCTCTTGGCTAAATGCCAAGCACTCAGCCATTATAACCTTTTGCTTTATTATTTATCTCTTATGAAACCTTTTAAAATCTACCCAAAAAATAAACCTCATTTTTCACAAAAGCCCCTTCCAGTTCTTGAGGAAATGTTAGCATTCCTCCAAATGTTCCTGTGCTGGGCTGACTGAATGAGGGAAGAGGAGCAGGACTTGGTGCACACTCTGAGACAGCAGAATGTCCACTCACACCGTGGACAATTGTCCCCAGAAAGGACAGTGTCACACACTGCCCACAGGGGATGCTTTCAATCACCATTAGATGCAATATGAAGAATTCAGTGGCCACATTCAGGACATTTAAGGCCTTTCCCCTCCTGTCAGACTGGTGGGGGAAATTGGGCTTTTCACACTGCTGGAAAGGACATGGGAGCACTGGGATGGGGATGCAGATCCAGCACTTCCATCAGCACCTCCCTGCCCTCTGCCAGCACCTGGGATGCTGCTGCATCTCTCCTGCTCTTTCCAGGACACGCTGCAAATTTTCTGATTTGTGTGGTGGCAATTCCCAGGGAATTCTCCTTTATCAAAAGTTGCAGGGTCTGTGACCCACTGAGTCCTCTGCAGCCATTTGTTCCCATCAAGAATTCTTCAGAGCAAGCTGGAGCTGCAGCCTCTTCTCTCCTCAGCATCCCAAATCCCCACTAGGATCAGGGGGCTCTGGAAGCTTGCTGTGACTCTGCTGTGCAGTGCTGCTCCTCCAACTCACAGAGTGCCAGGGACAGGCAGACAAACAGTGATGGGCACCATGAAAAATGGCCAGATAAATCTTTTCCACTATGGGCTGGACCTGCCCTGCTCTATTTAAGTCAATGGAACAAAGCCATTGAGCCCTGGGGGAGCAAGTGCCAGCCCTAAATCATTTCTTTGATTAATTGTTCTTGGGAAGGAAGAATTCATTAAGCATTCTGCTCAGCAATTAGAAATAAATATATTTTTAGAATGAACAACCTGCCAGAAACAAGTTGTTTCAGAAATATATTCAGCTTGATGCATTTTCCATCAATACAGAAGGAGGATGCTCCAGCCTGCCAGAGGGACAGGCTGGGAAAGGGACACTGCAGGGACAGGCAGGACAGGGCTGTCACTGAAGAGCTCCTTGTGATGTCTGCACCACTCAGGTTCAGTCTGAGAGGAAATAAAGGAGTTTTCTCTATATTCCTATTCCAGCCATAAGCTGGGAATGTATCTCCCTGCTGTTTCACATGAATATGACAAAGCTGTTCCTGCACACAGCTGGGGCAGAGCAGATATGAGAGTCATGAAAACCCAATAAATAACAACATCCCCCCTTGTACTTCCAATTGGCATCAGGCTCAGACAAGCTGCAAGGGCAATGGGAAATAACAACCTCTGGAAGGAGCTTGGGACACAGAATTGCCACTGCCTTTAAGATGTGAGACACGCTGACACAGTAAATGGTTACCACAGGGACAGCAGGACAGGAGCCTGCTCCATGGCAGTGACAGCCAAACCCTTCTCTGCCACCAAAGGTACAGATGCCCCTAAATGAGGTGGAAGGGTGTATTTTCAATTTTAAATCCATACCTCAAGGCAGGAACTCAGCACAGGCTCTGTCCATGCCTGAGCCCAGAGAACCACATGGAATTGTGAGATGGGCATTCTGCCCTCCCTAGAGAAATCTACTTCTGGTCCTGAGTGTGGAAAAGGAAACCCTAAAAGAACCTAAACATGTTCTGGGATCTGAGAGTCACAGCCACAAAAGACTATTCCAGGCTTTTAAGTTTTGTGCCTTAAAAGAAAAGACAAGTCTTATCCTTTGGTGGTGGTGCCTAGAGGCAAGTCTGTTCCCTGGCCTGTTTTGGGAATGGAGGATGGCAGCAGTGTCTCAATGAATTCCAGCTTTTCCAAGAAGAACACACTCTCAAAGGGCCCTCTTCCCCAAAACACAAAACATCCTTGTAGCTTTTCCTTCTGCACACACAGGACCCAATTTCAAGGCCACTGCAGCAGGCACTTTGATTTCAGCAGGGATGTGCTGGGATATCACATAAATTGGCTGGGAACTCGTGTACTTCCATCATGATGACACGATTTCTATGGTTTTCTTCCTTTTAGTTAATCCAGTCCTTCTGCTTAAGCTCAGAGTAAGGCAGGAGCCAGGGTTTTGCTCTTGTTTTTCCATGCCAGGAGAAATGTCTGTGCTGTGCCTCAGCCCAGATGGGAGCCCTGGCACTGGGAGACTGCTGGGAGAGGAGGAGGAAGATGGGTCAGTGGAAAAGCTCTCAAGTCACTGCAGTGACTCCAGTGGGGAACAGCAGAGGGTCTTTGACTGGGGGCCAGGGAGAGCAGGGAGCAGATCAGCTCTGCTCTCAAGTGCATCCAAACCCAGATTAGCTCATCAGATATTCAGACAGCAAATCAGGGATCTCCTTCAGGAATGGTATTCTTGAATCAGAAATAGCTGTTTGGTGGGCAAAGAGCAGAAAATTCAGGGCTCTGAACCACTTCCACTGTAGCAAGGGAGCCGCAGGCTGCCTGAATCCTGCCTTGAAGAGCCACTGCACAAACACCAAGCTGGGAGTGGAATCTGGGATCAGGGACAGCAGTGCAGCACCAGCAGGTCCCACCCCGTGCCAGCACAGGGCCTGGATGTAATTTGGGGTTCCTGTACAGGACACATGGCCTGAGGTGCCTCCAAGGAGGGAAACTCATTCCCAGGGCCATTCTCACCTGGGAATTTGGCTCCATGTGTCTATAGTGAACCTCATTTCACAGGAATGATGATCAACCCTCCTGCAGCCACAAGAACCCCGGTGTGGAGGAATGATCTGTCCCTCTGCAGCCAGGCTGAGCTGGGGGAAATGCAGCAGAACCACTGCAGCTCCAGGGCAGGGCCTGAGCAAAGCTGGAGCATCTGAGCTGCACTGCCCTTACTCAAAGTGTCACCTGCCTGCCTGCAAGGGGCACGAGCTGCTCTGCCCAAGCCATGGGGTTTATGATCTGGCTAGTTTATATTACCACAAAACTCCTTTATTGGAATACCCTCCCTTCCTCTCCCTGAGCCAGCCAAGGCCATACTTTGCCTAGGAAAAGCAAATTTTCCAAGAGCTTGTGAAGAATTCTCCACCCTCCTCTTGTGCCCAGCTGTAGGAGAGCCATGCTCCTCTCTGAACCATTCCACTAGAGGAATAGCCAACCCTATTCTTTTTCCCTAACTGGGCTGCAGATCCTAGGATCCCAGTTTGGGGTACCCACAAGTTTCCACTGACTGGTCCTAACTTCAAAGAGGTGCCCTTTCCCCAGAAGAATCCTGGGCATGAGGATGTGGAGAGAAAGCCAGGCTGGGAGGTGTGGGCCAGGCTAAGGAAGGGTGAGGGCCTAACTGCTGGCACCTTGTGAGCTCTTTCCCAGCCTGTCTCTGCATCTCTTATCTGGGAGACAGGGCAGAAATGCTGCTGGCCTGCCATTCCTGAGAGAGTGTGTGTGATGATTGCACTGGAGGATGTGGTTGAGAACATCTCAGCCCTGTGAGAGCAATACCCCAGAGCAGCTGCCAAGTCCCAGAGGGATTTCATCCCTGACTTCATCCAGCAGTGTCTCCACAGCCATGCTCATGGATCGCATTGTCTCCCATCCCCACGGACACGCCAGCACCTCTGGCATTTCCTCTTCCCTGCAAAGAGGGGGGGACTGAGCTTTGGAGAAATTACTCTGCTTTTTGTCCAGCTTTTACATCTCAGCTGTGGGAAACACAGGGCTGGAAACACTTCTGAGGGGGCTTAGGGGGGGAGGAAGAGCAAAAAAGAGGTGGTGGTGGAGGTGTGGAAGTGGGAATGCCCATGCTGTGGTGGCAGGCAGAAGGATCTGTGTGCAGGTGTGTGAGGGGCTCAGCTCTGGCTTACACTGCTCCCAGCCCCAGTATTCCTAAGGCACTTTATTATCAGCTGCACCCCCAATGTTATGCATTAATTTCCACAGCAGACTCATCCACACACACACACACACATACACAACACACCCACCCACATGCAGCAATGGCTAGACAGACACAAAGCATGCAGCAGCCAATTATTTGGGGTGGGAACAGCTTGCATGAGCTCATGATGAAGCTTAGCCTTAATTCTGCTGAGCTGGAGAGGCTGGAGCTGTGCTCTGCTCTCCTGACTGACTGCGGAGCGCCAGAGCAGGGCAGATGATGTCAAGGCAAATCTTTTTTTGTCTGCAGTGCAGATTTGGCTGTGTGAATTTACTTGCAAATGAGGCTTCCAGATCCCCTGTTGGAAAGCAGGAGTCCTAGGCCATACCCACAGCTGCCACTGTTAGCCCAAATTCCTGCTCGTGCTGCTAAAGGGGTTGCCTTGGTTTGGAAGGCTTGGGCCCAACTTCCCACCAGGATCTGCAGGAAGCAAGAAGCCAGTGGGATTGATAGGAGGGGATGGGGGAGGATTGCCTGTGCTGCAGACACAGCAGAGGAGCCCATCACAATGGGAATAAAGGAGGGGAGACCCCAATAGTGCAACTTTCCCTGTGGTTTCACAAACTGAGCCCCAAAAACTGTCCAGAAGCACTTAGGGTGCAGCCAGCAGCCATGGACACATGTGGAGTTTGACTGAAGCACGTCTGTGAGCCAGGGTTTTGTTCCATTCCCAGCTGTGGGAGAGGCCTGGGTGTTCCAGGCACAGCACACACAAGGAATTGCCCTGCCCAAGGCTGGCATGGAGCACCCTCGTGTTTGGACTAAAAGCCAAGGATCACAACACATCATCCAAAAGATCCAAAGCCACCCAGCCTAAGGGATGTTTTCCAGAGCTGCCACACCACAGCAGGGACAGCCACCTTGCAGCTCCTGTGCCAGAGCTGGTATTTGGGAGTGTTTACTGGACTCAAGAGTCACATATTGCCAAAGGAAAGGGTAGCACCCCCTGCAGTGTACATGACCGGTGAGGGAAAGATGGAACATTGTCTTCTTCGAGCATCTCCAAACCCCATGCAGGGGCTGCACAATTCTAATTTATGGACATAAAAGGTAAAATCCATCTTGTCTGCCTCTCCATGCAGGCTTTTTTTTCCTATTTTTTCCCAGCCTAGTTCTAAATGTGCCAGACAATAGAGCACCATACATGGAACTGCAGAGTGTTTGCAACCTCTTCCCTCATCAAGACAAAGGAACCAATGACTCAGAAATCTCCTATCAGTACATGGATCCACTGCTTTTTGGGGTCCTAATAAGAGATGGATAATAGCTGAGACCAAATCTACAGCACTACACAGAAAAGAATCCCAAAGAAATCCTCATGAAACTTCCTGGTAGAGACCAACCCCACCCTTGCTGGAATCTCCTCTGGCATCTGCTGTTAAATTAAAATATTAGAGAGTCCCCCAGCATCTTCCATGGCCCCTGGCAGCACCATAACCCCTTTTTTTCAAGCTAGAGACATCAAGGCATGGAGAATTCAGCTCAGGATGGCTCACAGGTCCAACCTGTATGCCTGACATCCCTTCCAGCTTGTCCTTCTGTCTGCTAGGCACTGCTTGTCATTCCAAGTGCATCCGCAGCTAAATGAGCACGATACGAGTGCTTTGTATGGGCATCAAGGAGAACAGACCATCATCTGCAGTCTAGACTGGTCCCTCCTCCTGCCCTCCCCACAATTCACAGGAAAATAGGGATGGAAAAATATATTCTTCTTGTTATTAATAGCAGTGTAACTTGTGCATGCATTAGTACTTTGAAGTGAAGGGGGAAAGGTCAAGCATCAAGAATTTGTGCTTAATGAAAGTGGGTTTGCTATTGTTAAAGAAGCTGCACGGAGCCAGGCATCATTATCTTTTCTCTTATCTCCTGGGCTGTCGGGAGAACTGGTCCAGGACGTGGCAGGAGTGAGGTGGGCACTGCCCCTGCTGCTCTGCAGAGCTGGCTGTCCCTGCAGCTGTGGGCACAGGGAGGGCCTCCCCTGCCCCCAGCGCCCCCGAGAGGCACAGCTGCCCTGCTGGGAGATGTCAGCGCTGAGCTGAGTGAGCCCCCTGCCCCGACAGCACTGGGAAGGGAAGGATTTGTGGAGTGGAGTCCCCCCGTCTCTGGAATGCAGCTGTTATCTCCTCCCGGGCACTGATAACTGCCAGACCTCGCTTTCCCACACCCAGCACATCCAATGCATCTCCCCGCGTTTTCCAGGCTTTTCCATCACACTGTACCAGTGCCCGGCTTCTGACCTGGAGCAGGAGAAGCGACTCCAGCAGAACTCCTGTGCTCCCAGTCCCACTGGAGCTGAGCAGTTACTCTCTGCACAGCTCCTGACTGCCTGGCACTCACAAGCACCCTGAGCATAGCTGTGACAAGGAAAAACAAGGACTCAGAGCTCCTGCACTGGAGTCAGCTGGCAACCTGCAGCTCCTCTCCTGCCTCTGAGCTCTGGAACAATGGATGCACACCACAGACAACCTCTCCATCCAAAGAGGCTGCGAGTTAAATCCTTCATTAGCACATTTGGACGAGCCACCACAAATTGAGATTAGCTCTCGTTCATGGCTGGGGAAGCTGCTGTGCCCCTGGAATGCTGAAGTGGTGGGCCCTCAAGCTGACCTTGGAATTCCCCCTTGGATGCTCATCTGCTTTGCTCTCACGGCACTGTCTTCCCCTGCTGCCTGCAGCATGTCCTCAGGAGATAAGAGCCTGCTTCTCCTCCAGCCTGCTGCTAACACCAGGTGTGACCACATTTGATACTGCACGCAATGAATAATTCCAGTTCAGAAAGGGACTTCCCAGCTAGCAAAGCATTCAGCATGGAAAAACGGCAGGAAAAGGTGTCTCTAAGAGCACCTTGCTAGCTCAGGACACATCTGCTCCCTCTGCTGTGTTTCTGGAGTCCCGAGTGCTGTGTCTGCTGACAGACCCAGGGTTGGTGCTGTCAGCACTGCAGAGCTGCATGGAGCCAAGCTGCATCCTGCTCTGCCCTGCACCTGGGCACCTGGGCACTCCTCACTGCTGTCCTGGCCAGCAGCTTGCATCCTGAACGTGCAGTGCTGCTCAGAGGAGCCCTTGTGCTGCCCTGCAGCTCGGCAGTGACAGGTTTACAGCCAAGGAGTGCTCAGCTCCGTGGGGATGAGCTCTGCAGTGCTGCTGGGGGGAGAGGTCACCCAAACGTTTCAGAATGGGACTTAAATCAACCCTGCTCACCATAATGACTCTGACTCTTCTGCAAGGGAAGTGAGGAAATCTCCAGACATTCAAAAGGCAATGATGTCACCAGCCGGGGGCTGCCTGGCTTGAAAGATGGTTGTGAGCACTGCACCTGCATGCACAGCCATGGGAAAGCATGTGGGACACACAGCTGTGAAGGAGGAGCACAGCACCTGGATCCTTCCACATGGAAATGAGCCTGTGCTCGTTACACACCCAGCAATGGCACAAGAGATCAGTCAGAGCTGATGATGCTCTCAATTCTTCCTCCTGGCCCCGAGTTCTGGGAATGCTCTTATCCCTCCTCACAGCCTGGCCTGTGCTCAGCCACAGAGTTCCTGGCACAGATATTCGGGGGCAAATCTCAAGTAGCCACTTCCCTGCAGCCTGACCTTTCCCTCACACTCAGCAGTGGAAATGGGCTTTTTGAAGTTCTCAAAAGGAGCTGGCACCTTGCTTTTTGAGTGACATTCATCTGTAGGTAAATTGATTTAATAGCTTGTTAGAGTGCCAATTAGAACCAACAATAACTCAATTGACCTATAACTGCCTTGGCACCAACACAGCTTTCAAAAATAAGAGAAAGGAGGAAATCTCTGCTCTGGCAGAGATGAGAGCTCAGATAGTTGGTTTTGAGAGCAAACTGAGGGATTCATGGGCTTGCTAATGAGATGCTCATAACACATCAGAAACAAAGACAAATTTCAATGGTTCCAAGCTAAAATGACACTATGTTATCTCCAGACAAAGATCACTCTTTTATCTGTATAATAAATGGATTTCAGTGCAGCAGCAGTGACTCTAGAGCAGAAAAAACCTCAGTGCCACAGAAAGCACTAGCACAGTTACCTAACCAGAATAACACTGGATTGAAACCCCAAGTTTACCTCCTTAAAATAGTGCTGTAAAGTCCTACACTGACTGTGGGTTTTACCCTCAGAAACCACATTTTTCCTTCAAATAAAATCTGTTTCATTCTCTTGCAGTGGAGATTGTACTTCCAGACAAATTCATCATGTTAAATGCTTAGGTCTGAGGATTGATATCTTCCAAGTTTAAAAAACAGAAAATGGGTAGCTTTTGTCTAAACATTGGCAGCGTCCAAGGATAAGGAGAAGGATAATGTGGAAGGGTTTTAAATTACTGGGAAAAATGATCCACTCTTAAGTCAGGAAGGGGATGGAGAAAACTGAGATTGTTGGAAGAGTCAGAAGGACAATAGCAACTAAGAATATGCAGCAGGAGAAGGAACCGATTCAGAGAGACCCACCCAGAGAAAAAGCTGAAGGATAAGGATGGAGACTGTAACTGGACTGAGTAAATGCCAACCCAGCACACTGGAACATGGCAAGGGGTGAGGGGGAGAGGCATTACTGAAAACAAGGTGGAAATCAGTGATCAGATAAAAAAGAAGCTGGATGTTGACATCTAGGACTGGCTGGACATGACACCTGCCACAAGGAGCCTGGAAAATGGAGAAGGCACTGGTGGGATGGGATGAGAAACACAAACTTTGAGTGAGAGATGGGGAAGACAACAGGTTGGAGAGAGCAGTGCTGAAGGTGAGGAGGGGAAAACAAGCAGGGAGTTTGTAACAGGCAGTCTGGAGTCTGGACTAGCCCTGAAATGTGGTGCAGCCTCTTTCCTTTGCTGTAGCTCCCTGCTACAGCCTCTGCTTCATTCAGAGCAGAGGGCAGTGCAGCACAGCCTTGAACAGCTCCACACCTGCTAATGAACCCAGAGATATTATTGTGCCAAGGGGAGAGACTGAGTTGTTTTTAAAACCCTAAACAACTGTACAAAACACTGCATTAAAAATCAGACTGCAAAGTCAAGAGCTCAGGGTAGGAACCAGCAGACAGGAGGTTGGCTGTGTTCTGTTACAGTCATGACATGGATCAAACCAGTGCTTCCCAGAGAACTCCTGCCTCCTCCAAGGTGGGAGGGAGGCCTTGGGGCAGGCGTGTGCAGGAGCAGGTTTTCTGTAGGAGCCCATTTCTTGGCAGATTTGCAGTGGGAGAGAGAACTGCAGGTGGGGTGTGATGGCCAGGGCAGGTGAGCAGAGCCTGGAGCCTCCCCCTCTGCCAGAAAGCTCCTGCAGAAGAGTCAGGCAAGGAGCCCAGTGCCAAAGTGTAACTGCAATAATACTCTGGGATGATGATGGGAGAGAACACGATGTCATTGTTTACAGCAGTGATTATTTTTTGCTATAACAACAGACAAACCAACAAGCAGCAGAGGCTTGGGAAGAGGGTGGGAGGGATGGGCCCATTTCCCAGTCTGGCTGCTCACAGAGCCAGCCTAAGGAATGGTCCAAAGCAGAATGTGCCCAGTGCTCTCAAGGCACCCGTGGCTCCTCAAACAGGTCCCCATTAGCCCTGCTGAGTGCCAGGGATGGCCCGTCCCCTGCAGAGCCACCAGGGCAGGGCTATGACCAAGGGGATACTGTGTGAGGCCTCCTGCTCTGCACACCTGGGCCACACCCAGGCCAGGGATGGTTTCACCTCCATCCCCACCAATCCGTGCCACCTCACTGTAACCTGAGGATGATATTTGCAATTTCCTTGCTGTCAGGAAGTGAATTGAACATTTATTGTTAGCATAGCGAATATTTTGCAAACCCATGAGAAAACTAACCTTTTTTTTTCCACATCAGCATCTGAATAAGGTATAATAAATAAGATATGTTATCTTACAAGAAGAGATGGAGCAAACATTAAATTGTTTTTCCCAATGGAGTATACCAAGGGAGGAGCTTCTGTGGGAGAGATAATGTCTTCATCTGTTGGCAGAGATTGGTATGAAGGGCCTGGCTCAAGCTTATGCAAAAATCTTAACCATAGCTCTTTGTTAAATCTCAATGTTTGCTTTACTATTTATTTATGTTATTTTATCTCACTTTCTCCATGTGAACATATTAGTCCTAAAACATTTTACCATGGTGACCCACTGAGGTGTTGCCTTTACTGAGGCCTTCCTGTTTTCCAGCTCAGGTGTGTGAACATGTTTCCTACAAAAAGCTGTACTCCTACATGCACTGTCTGGTGTGGGATTATTTATCCTCTGCCTCCTGACAAGTGAGCTGGGGCACCAAGCCTGACATGCCTATGGACATGGGAAGTATGGATGCAGGATTTCACTCCCTTAGGTCATGGTCACAAAGCCATGATTCTTCTGCAGCCTGACTAAAGCCCACTGAAGACAGCAGAGACCCAGCCCATGTGTTCAGCAGAATTTGGATTATCCTCTGTATGATTCCTGTTGGGATCCTTCCTTCTGCTCCAGCAGAGTGCCCTGGGAATGGGCCAGGCAGTTCTCAGCAGTGGTACCTGTCTCCCATCTCCATGTGCAGTGTCCCCCTGCTACCCCAGGGACAAACCATCACCACAAAGAGGAGGAGAGACAAACCTGGGAGCTGCCCCTCCAAACCCAGCCTGTTGGCACTCCCTGCTGGATTCCAACACCAGGCACTGGTCCTGCCACCAAAGCCACTGCTCCCTGCCCGTTCCCTGAGCCAGAATTCCCCTCTGCTGCACATCCTGCTCCGGGCACTCGGAGCAAAGGGCGAGTCACGGACTCAGCGTTTGGGCATGGGCAGGAGGGGAGGGAGGGCAGCACAAAGAGCAGCACTTTGGGCAGGAGGTGGACAAAAGGTCATTATTGCCTGACAGCAGGGAGCAGCCCCCACCCAAGGGAGCTGCCAAAGTCAGTCAGCACTGCTGGACTCTCCACAAACTGTTTACCCTTCTAAAGCACGGGGAAAAGCTTCCCAGTGAGAACAGTGTGCACAGCCAGAGCAGCGCTCGGAGAGGCACTGGAAATCAGGAGAGTGGGAAAGGTAAACACACATCCCTCCCATTTCTGCTCCACCCCACAGTGTTACTGGGTTCAGTTCTTAGGACTATAATTAATAAATCCCACTGATTCCTGCCGAGAAGGGAGGCTGAGGGATGCTGCAGCATGAAGGGAAGCAGTGATTTGGTTCTCTCCCCTTACACCTCACACCTGAGCACCTGGTTTTTGCTGCCACAGAAGCCTCCCCAAGGTCCCAGCAGCCAGGGAGCACTGGCAGAGGAAGCAAATGAAAGAAAGGATCTGTTTGCACACAAGTATTACAAGTAATGGAGACCAGTGAAAAGAAGAATTCTAAAATCTGTAGTTGGGTCTGCTATCGAGCGGAATGTTTGCCATTGTTTTCAAAGAGACAGCAGCTTCTCTTCACTGTGAGGAAGTTAATAGATTACTGGGCAGTGAATAATGTGCAGTTCTATTTACATCCACTGCTGGGATATTTTGGGCCCTCAGATAGTGTATCTGTTCTCAGGTCTTTCTAAAAGCAGCATGCTACACTTTTTTTGCAAGCAATTCTGGGCAGCAGCTACAACCCATATGCTTCAGTCAGCTACAAACTAGACAGATGATTGTTTGTCAGGATTTTTTTTATTAAACCAATTGTACTGAATCAATGCTTCCTCTAAGCAGTAAAATACAATTCTGTCTACCCAGTGGAAGAGCTTTCAAAGTCACAGATAAATCTTGATCTAGGAAATACAACGTGGCTCTGCACTGATGTGCAATCAACCACAGATGCAAATGAACTCCAGCTGCCAGCACACACATCTGCACCTCAGAATGGGAGCCAGGATTCCTAATTTCATTAGAAATTGCTATGACACCTTTTAAGTGCTTCTAGAACCAGCCCACTGCATTAGTCAGGAGTACTCAGGGGCACTGAGCTTGATTTTTATAAAGGTCATTTGATGTCTTTTCCCCTCACAATGGACTAAAAGCAGAGATCAACAGAGCCTGAATCTATATTAATTTGTTTTACTCTTGGAGGGTCATAGATTTGCCACTGGAATTAGCCCTATTAGATGCTAAAACGATAATTTAATGAGACAATGATGAAAGCCTCTGTTCTATTCTAAATCAGGAACTCCTCTGGAAGCAGAGTGCGAAGGAGCAGCGACTCGGTGGAGTCGCAGACTCGCACCAATGTCATTTCACAGCAGTGCATCGGCCTGGAGCGTTCCATGCAAACTTCCCAGCTCCAGTCACGAGGGCTGGAGCCCCACCAGAGCCTGCCTGGAGATGCACCTCGCTCTCAGAGGGGAGGCAGCTTCCTCCAAAGGCACAGCAAGCGAGCTCGGGCTCTGAACCTTTCTTCGCTTGAAACTTGACCAGCAAAGGCTGCTGCACAGCCTTGGTGCCAGCGAAGGGCAGGACAATGGAGCCTCCAGGATCCCGAGCTCCGGGATCCGCACCCAGCGGGAACACGGAGCAGTCAGGAATGCGCTGCGTAATTCCCCGAGCACACAACACCCTCCTTTGGGGTGCAGATACAGCTCCTGCGAATATTTTGGTAAGATCTGCTCTTTGGTGCAATCTGCTGCATTCCAGAGGTCAAAAAACGTTAGCCCTACTGATGGGACTTGTTTCCAAGAGAGATGCGTTAGCAGAGGGCAAGAGGGAACACAAAGCCTGAGCAGAAGGTGGGAGGGCTCCCACTCTTCCCCTTCAAGGCAGCCATTGTCCACAGGTCACTTTCCATGGACGCCCAGGCACATTCTCTAAGCAGCATTCCTATCCAAACAGATCTGCTGCAGGTGACCTAGAAACAGGGGTGAACAAAGCCTCCCTGGAAATATCCCCCCCGAGCAGGAGAGGTGCATCCAGCTCCTCTGGCCTCAGCACATGGCCCCAGCCCAGGGGGACAGCAGGGACACAGCCCATGCTGGGCTGCTACACCCGTTCAGAAGGAAGCCAGCACACTGGAATGTGTCCCAAGGTACAGCTCCCTGTGCCCTCCCTGCATGGATGGGCAGCTCCATCAGGGCAGGGTCTGTTATTAGCACCAGGAGTCACCCACAGAGCTCTGCATGCACGAACAGCTCCATGGCATCATCTGGCTCGGGGAGCCAGGGCTGGCCAGCAGACTCCATTCCTTTGGGCAAGGCTAGGAGTGGCCCCAGAGCCAAGCACTTCAGGAGTGAAAAGTTACCTCATCATCATCTTATGGAATAAGCACCGGTTCTGTAGGAACCTTAAAGTCCCAAACTCTTGGCACCATCTCACCTTGGGCAAGGTGGTTCCCTCTGCTCCTGCTGCTGAAGTTTGCCGGGCTGGTTCTGTGCTGAAAACAGGCACAGATATGGAAGGGAATAAACCCACTACAGAGACAGAAGGATGTGGAAGCTGAACACTGCTTTTGCCTAACTCCAAATACAACACAGAGACTAAATCCCAAATTTCCTGAGGGTGCGACACGCAGAGAACGCCTTGCTACAAGAACCCGAGAAAACACAGCAGTTAAACTCCAGACTCACAGCAAATACTGCAAATCTAGCAGAGAGGATGAAACTGGTTTTGTTCTTTTGAAAGCTGCTCATTCTCACATTTCAGTGTTTGGGAGCTATTACTTGGTCAGTCTCACTGGGAGGCAATTTTCCCCTGGTTCCAGTGTGGGATTGGGTAAGGCTGTGCTTGCAAGGACTCTGCATCATGCTGTAGCTGCTGGAAACCCTCCTAAGCTCAGTCAGCTGTGTGCTTGGGACACTTGAATGCACTGAATTTAAATGACAGTGCAGTCTTCCAACTCACAGAGCCTTCTAATAACATTTGTTAATCCAAGCAAATATCAAGGAATCTGGTCAGTGCCAGTGCTGAATCCACTAAGCATGTGGGCTGCTTGCTAAATCCCTAATAGGTGGTGCCAAGAGGTTTCTGTCATTCCTGCCTTTGGGAGGCCAAATCCACCCCAAAACTCCTTCTGCAATTATCTGGCTAACTGTATTTTTGGGAATCATGCACAGTTCCTTGCAGAGTCCACAAATTCAACAAAATCATGTCGTGTGACAAAGATATATTTGAATAATATTCTTCTCCTGTGTGCTTTTAAATGTGAGATGTAAGCCTGTTGTAATTAAAGTTGAAGCAATAAACCTTAGCCATTGATTGCACTCAGTAATTAATTATTGATTACAGTGCTTTACATACATATTGCAGAGGACAGTTCACCTGTGCAGCAGATGATACTTTGCTCAGAAACGCCCAAACACAGCCCCTCTCTATGCAGGACTTTGCAAAAACCGGCTCTAGGGTTTCCAAGTTCAATTCCTTATTACCTCCACGAAAATGTTGCTGTGAAGTGAGAGCAAGCCATTACTTTGGCTAAGTCAGTGTTAACTGCTCCCAATCCAAACTAATTTTGCAAATGAGAATGCACAGATGCAAAAGAGGCTCCTTCTCTGTTGAGAACCTTGTTAATGGACCTGCCATCCCCTGCACATCCCAATTCCTGACAAGCCAGGCTGCAGTAAGACCCTACACATCATCAACAGTACAACATCCCTGCCTAACTCTTGGGAAGGAGCAGGGACAGGACTTGGAGGTGTGAAAACGGGAAGCATCAGTCAGGCAGAGCATCCATGGAGATGCAGGACTAGTTAAGATCAAACACCATGCTTTTAGTCTAGAGTTGTGCATCAGGTGGGAACAGTCTCTCCCCATTTACAACGAACTTAGAGAGCCTTTCCATTATAAAAAGACAAAGACAATTGGTTTAAAAATAATTTAAAATTATCAGTAGTGTGGGGACACTAATATTAGGGTGAAATGTCAATGCAACCTGCAGCTTGTTTGAGTGGAGCAGATCTTGGCTGTGTCCTCCAGCTCCTCTAGGAAATGACCCAGGAAAGTTCTGCTGGGGTGGGTGCCCTGTGCGGGAGGTGGCATGGGAAGGGGCAGGCCAGCTAGTTTGGAGTGGGCCAGGAAAGGGGGGGGCTGTACCTGAAGTCGCTGTAGGGATGGATGATCCAGAACCCGGCAGACTTAACTCTTTCCTGCTCCCTCTCCACGGCCTTCTGGCTGCCAAACATCCTCAAGGAGAATTTGTTGACCCCCGGCTGGAGCATGGCCCCGAACTGCCTCTGCATGAAGCCGGCCTGGCCAAGCCTCTGCTCCTCATCGGGGGTGATCTGGTCGCACCCTCCACCTCCCTCCACTTTGATGGAGCTCGAGGAGCAGGCCCGGGGGGGCGGCTGCTGCGGCTCCGGGGGGGAGGCGGGCGCTGGGGGCACGGGCAGCCCCTGCTCCAGCTCCCCGCTGCCGGGGGGGCTCTTCTCCTCCCCGGGAGAGGCCGGCTCCCCCTCGCCGCCGATGAGCCGCTTCTCCTCGGCCGCGTCGTGGAGGTGCCTGCTGGTGAGCGAGGACAGGCTCCCTTTGAAGCGGCGGCAGTCCCCGTTGGTGCTGGTCTTGGCGCCCTTGCCGCCGGCCTCCGTCTCCAGCAGGCCGGGGTCCCCCCCTCGGCCGGGGTCCCCCCCGAGGGCCCGGGTGCTCCCAGCAGAGGGCGAAGGCAGTGGCTTGAGCCTGATGCTTTTCCTGCGGGTGTCCTTGTCGCTGTCATCCTCCTCGTCCATGATCGACGCCTTGGGTCCGATCTGCTGGGGCAGGCTGTAGAGCCTCTTGCGCATGGAGGGGGGCAGCTTGTCCATGGCCGCTGCTGCTGCTGCTGCTGCTGCTCGGGGACAGGGAGAGACCCCCCCGCTCTGCCCAGCGCGGGGAACCAGCACTGCCCCAGGCCCCTGCCCCCGGCTCACGGGGCACGGGGGACCAGAGACTGGCGTGGCATCTCCTTACCGGGCTGTGGCATCCACAGGCTCTGCATCAAAAC
>VXBI01009579.1:111472-149737 GCA_013397375.1 Toxostoma redivivum
TATTTTTAATATATATTTTTATATCATTTTAATATCTATATTTATATGTATTTTATATGTACACACACATATATACGGTATTTTGATAAAAATCTGGTGCTACACTACGAATGTGAAAATTCCCATTCCAAATGAGCTCAGGACTACAGAATAGACTGAGAGCCATAAGAACAGATATCCTGTGGCTCAGGGTACAGAAACAGCAGTGCAAGCTGGTCTTTTAGGCCACCTTTGCTTGGGTGAGAGTTCCCATCATCACCCCTGAGCCTCTGGATTCTCAGGTAAAGAAGGAGCCACTAAATATGTGACAGGGCTTGGAAGAACGGGAGCAAGCTCTTTCAAAGCTGCCTATTGTTCCTAGCAAGCAGCAGGTAACTCATAATTGGCATTTGAAACTCATGAAATATTCAACGCTACAAACCAGGGAAATTCTACCTTGGAGTTTGGTGGGAGAGGTTCACTGGCTGCCTCTGCATCTTTTGTCATAGCTCGGAATAATGAAGAAATAATCGTGGTAAAAACACAAATCCTGGTGGCCCTTGGTCCTATTCATTACCCAGGTGTGCTGTCACACTGCACCCACTGAAATCCAGCCTGGGCTTTCCTCCTGCTCTGTGTCCTTAGAGGAGCTGCAGAGTGGGGACTGGAACAGACACCCAGACCAATAGAAGGCTGGATAAAGGAACCAGCTGAGCCAAGGGAAGGGAGCTCCATGCCTGGATGCTGGGGGACAGGCAGGGAGGGTCCCCCAGAGGATGGAAGGAAGAGTTGCTGTGGGTTTTGAGGCAGAATGGTTCAAAGTCCATGAGTGAGACACTGAGCAGGTCCCCAGCGACGGCGGAGTGCGGAGCCTGGCACGGGAGTGAGACANAGAATCCCCTGTGTTTTACCTGCTCCTCTTCTCCTCCCACCTCCTGGCACAGCCAGACTGCCTGTGACTCATTCCCAATACTCTACAGTGCAAATATCATTTAATACTATTATTTTCATCACAATTTCTAATAGAACGAGCTTTTCTGGGGAAATAAATTTCATTTTTCCAATGCTCCTGTAGATTAGTTAATGTGAACTAAGCCAGGGAGAGCACTAAAGGTCTTTTCTCTGTTTTCCTTCCCTCCTCCAGGCACTAGGGATGCTGAGGTGTAAGCACTTCTGTGCCTGAGCTGCAATCAACTGCCTTCCAAAAGGATATGTTTTGATTAATGAGGTGCACAACATCTGAAACTGATGCAGCTTCTTAAGCGTAGTCCCTCGTGTTCCCAGGGAATGACAGAGCAGGAAAGGACGTGCTCAAGGAACCAGGCTGTTTGTCCTCTCTCAGCCTGAGGTGTTCTGGCTGGCACTCAGAAAATGCACCACCATTCCCTGGCCTGCCTGGGGCTGTGGTGCCTCACTTGGTGATGGGATTGGTCCTCTCCCAGCCTTGAGAACACCACAGGGAAGCCAGCAGCAGAACCCTCCAGAACTCCATCCAGGGAAATGACAGGGAGCAGAGGCTGAGCTGGGCTGTGGGCACACACTGCACCATTCCAGAGGGATGGATATAACCCTGTGCCCGGGAGCCTGGCACTGCCCACACCCCACTGGCCAGTCCATCACACCTGGAATTCCTCACCTTTACATCTCTCCGTAATAAAGATGAATCTAAGGAAGCTCCGTGGGCCCGTGGAATCATCTGAAGTGCTAAATCCAGAAGGTGCCTCCTTGTGTATCTGTTTCCAAGAGTGGGTTCCTAAACACTTCTAAAATCTTGGCTCCAGCACTTCCAGGTAACCAAACCCAGAGGAATTTCTTGAGTCTTTAAATTGTAGTGACAATTCTGTGTTGAGAGAACTTCAAAGTAATGGTATTTTACTTGAGAGCCTTCCAAGAACTAAGTGTAAGGGATGGGAATTATCCTTGTCTAATGGTATGAAATCACTATCAGAGATGGAATTTATTGCCAGCATTGTGGCAGTGCTTTCCATGGCAGCAAATGCACCTTTAGAGGCAGATTTTTAGAATATTTCACTGTCTTGCATATCACTTGCTGCACAATACATTCAAAGGGGGGATGGAGAAGTCACTTGTCAGGAAAAGGCAGAACTGGTTTTGGGGGAAATTATCTCCTTTTTAACAATCTTTGTCAATACTGCTCCAAGGAACTTGGCATAGGGAATGGATTTAGTTGGAAGAATGCAGGTGAAGCAGCCAATGATTCGTTTGTTTCTTAAGGAATTTTGCCAGCTCATATTTATATATATTTATATATATTTTTATATATTTATATATTTNGGGAGCAAGCTCTTTCAAAGCTGCCTATTGTTCCTAGCAAGCAGCAGGTAACTCATAATTGGCATTTGAAACTCATGAAATATTCAACGCTACAAACCAGGGAAATTCTACCTTGGAGTTTGGTGGGAGAGGTTCACTGGCTGCCTCTGCATCTTTTGTCATAGCTCGGAATAATGAAGAAATAATCGTGGTAAAAACACAAATCCTGGTGGCCCTTGGTCCTATTCATTACCCAGGTGTGCTGTCACACTGCACCCACTGAAATCCAGCCTGGGCTTTCCTCCTGCTCTGTGTCCTTAGAGGAGCTGCAGAGTGGGGACTGGAACAGACACCCAGACCAATAGAAGGCTGGATAAAGGAACCAGCTGAGCCAAGGGAAGGGAGCTCCATGCCTGGATGCTGGGGGACAGGCAGGGAGGGTCCCCCAGAGGATGGAAGGAAGAGTTGCTGTGGGTTTTGAGGCAGAATGGTTCAAAGTCCATGAGTGAGACACTGAGCAGGTCCCCAGCGACGGCGGAGTGCGGAGCCTGGCACGGGAGTGAGACACAGCAGGATGGAAAAGCTGCTACCAGGAAGTGCTTGCAAAGCAATATTAACTCCAGCTTCCAGGGGTAAATAAATCCAGAGCAAAGCCACTCTCTTCACCCTCGTAACCAAGACCAAAATGGGAGTGCTTGTCTAGGCTGTGAGGGGGTTGCTGGGAATGTGCTGACAACCAACAGCTTTGCCACCCTACTGCAAAAAGGACGTGTTATCCAAAAGTTCAGCCAAGTTGGTGGCTATGGAAAGAATTCCCAGGCTCTGCAGCAAATAACCCCCTGAGATTTCCAGGATGTTCTGCAAAAGCTGGTAATCCTCTCTGGCAGCTAGGAACTGAGTGATTAGCATGAGCATCTTACCACCTGACCTTTAATATTCCCCTTGGAGAACAGCAACCTTCCTAGGAATAGGAAAACAGAGACAGGTAACCATGGATGGAGCTGTAAGGAAGAGAAATGACAGAGCTCAGAGGAGCTGCTGAAATTAGAGCAGCTGCATGATTTAGTCACGATTAGCTCACAAAGTTCCTGTCTAAACTCCACCAATGAATTCTCCGATATTCCCAGTGAAATGCTCATATTGAGCTTGTATCTTGGACTTCAACAAAATTTGCCTTCCAAATATATATTCCATCAAATTTCCATTTAAAAACTGAGCACTACCTTATTTTGCTCCCCTGATCTGGAGTTATTCAGGAGAGGGTTCAGACAGCATGGAGAGGTTTGCTCCAACTGGATCAGCTCAGTGCTTCTCAAAATAGTGCCTTTCAGCAGCGTTCCATGAGCTGCAGCCTCCCAGACAATAATGGATCCCTCTCTGGAGCCTGTCCTGCTGATGTCCCTCCTGTCTACAGCCACTGTGTCATTCTGGATGGTCAGGCAGTGCTGGATGGGATGGCCAATGTGCTGCTGCTCCCACAACAGCCACGGCAGCCTCCAGCTTTGGCAAGTCCAGACTCTGCTCTTGGTGAGCTGCATTCTGTCAGGGCTCACTTGAAACCTCTCTTTTTCTCAGAGGAAGTTAACCAAACTCAACATCACATTTCCAACCCAACATTTTACAGCTTTACAGTCCCCCCTGTCAGGCACTTGTACAGCTCTGATTTAGGAACTCACAATCCTCAGGGATGTACCTCAGCATTACCTCCCTTCCTCCATTTGCTGAAGGCAGGCAGAAGATTGAAAATTTTGAAATAGGAGACTAAATATAAACAAGATGCTCTGCACACAAGATGACCATAAAAGAAATTCCTTGTGAGTGGAGCATTCCATGTCCAATGTGCAGAATTCAACACAAACCTTCTGTCCATAATTCACAGCACATGGATTCTCCAGTCTGCTCATTTATTGATGCTGGTGCCATGAGCAGCAGCTTTGAGCTGAAGATTCTCAGAGATCCCTTCCAACCTGAATTACCCTCTAATTCTATAATGCTATGACTCAGGAGGAATTCTCTCTTTACTCCAGCCACCTACTTCCATAAATTTGTAGGAAAATACTCACTTTTAGACAAAATCCCTCTGTCAAATTAATTTTAAATTATCAAACAGGTTGAAATATTAGTAGGAGGGAGCTGAGACAATGAAGGATACCGGGCATGACTCTGCAAGGTTCACTTATTCAGGCAGGAAGCAAGAAGTCAGGATTTGGGAGAACAACCTCAAGGCATTTCCATTCTGACTCAATATCCCTGGAGTTGTGAAAACAGCCAAACTGCAAAGCCAGGCTTGGTCAGCATGTCTGAAGTAGAAGAGCTTCAAGCAGATGGTGCCCACAGAGGGATTTTCAGCAGTTATCCCATGCAGACACCCCATCATGGTGCCCACAGAGGGATTTTCAGCAGTTATCCCATGCAGACACCCCATCATGGTGCCCACAGAGGGATTTTCAGGAATTATCCTTCCCACTCCATAACTTCAGCAGAGTAAAGCTTCACTGCCATGAAAACAAGGCCAAGGGACACAGAATATTTCTTTCTGCCTACATTTTGTTCCTACTGGCACAAGCACAGCCTCTACAAACAAGCAAACAGGTTAGGCCAGCCTGAGTCCTCCACACATGCCCATTATGCTGCAGGGAAAGGAGGATTTGTGCCACCACCATGTGTGTGGCTCAGCAGCAGTGTCAGCAGTGCCCAGAGCCTCAGGAGCCAGGAGATAAGGAGAGGGAAGGGAAAATGCTTCACTTGATAAGGCTGCAAATAAATCTGAGATTAAAAAAAAGGCCTGCTGTGTCTGGGCTTTGCTGTAGAACCCACCCGTGGGTGGCACTGCCTGTAGCCCTCTCAGCACCAGAAAGGTCTCATGGTTATCCTAAATCCAAGGTTATTCCCTGCAGTTTGCTCCTGCCTGTGTCTACACATGCCCATTTGTGCTTGTGCTGATCAAGCTCTGCCTTCAATTCTGGATCAAAAAATGTCCATTCTGGGGCTCTCTGTCATTTGTTGCTGTTCAATTATAGGTGGTACAGAAAATCCTGCTGATGTCGAAAGCCAGCAGAGAACAGAATATGGCAGCAGAGGAACCAGCTGAGAGCTGCCTCCTTTTTGCTTGTTTGGATTCATGAAAGCTTTGGTGAGAGGAGTTGAGCAGGGAAAAGACAGAGAAGGGGGGATCCAAAGCAGGAGGGGAGGGAAGTGCTCCATGAGAACATGGGAAGAGGGCAGGGTCATTGTCTGCACTGCAATGCCACCATTAAGGACAAGCTGAACTTCCATTATAAGCTGCTTTGTGGTCATTCTTCATCTCAACTATCTAAGCTGACATTCTGAACACCTTATCTTTACTAAAAAGGGAATTTCCTTTTTTTGAAAGATAAAGCAAAACCTGCTGGCTTTGTAAACAAGAAGGTGAAGGAAAGGAAAAAAAAAGAGAAAATGTGGTTTTCCCTCTTTTTAGTAGTAGTTTAGGAGGCAATGGGCTACTCAAGTGGTTAATAATAATAAAATGAGATTTGGACTTCTTACTAAAAGAAAGTGCTGGTGCTGTTCACTTGGCAAAGACAAAATACCCAGCAAAGGCAGCAGGGGGGAGGCAGAAGATTTATTCCATGTTTCCTTACCAGTGCCTGTGGTTCCCTGGATGCCCCTTGCCTCGTGCTAATTAATTCTATCCTGCAGGCACCTCCCTGGTTCTCAGGCCAAGGACAAACCAAGAATTCCTCCTCCCCAGTGCCATCGTGGTTAAACAATGCCAAATTCTGGGCTAGTCCTGGAGCTGAGCAGCCAGGAGCAGAGTGCCCAGCCCTGTGTTCCCAGAGCCCACCCAGCCTGTGGGACTCCCCACAGCCTGATTTTCACAGCCTGTGTTTCCATTTGTTTTCAACACTCTGCTGACCTTTGTGTGAGGGTTTAAACAAAGCTCTGCAGACCCTTGAGGCTGTTGCATCAGTTCATCACTGCAATAAATGTGCTGGCTGGATGGTAGGCTTGTGTGTGTGCTTGTGCAGGGAGGGATCCCTCACCTGGCTCTCTGTGGATGCACTGAAGCTTCTTTTGGTGAAATCAATGAGAAACTGCAGCTGTTACTGCTCAGTGCTGCTGAGTGCAGGGCCAGGGCATCACCCAGCAGTTCCAGATGCTGCTTCCTGAGCTGTCTTCAGACAAGGCTGTGTCCCATGGGAATTGCAGAGACATTCCTGGGAGCAGGAAGGAAGACAGGCCTTCCTGATTTCCCCCCAAACCATTAGCTGACAGAATCATATTCCCTCCTGTGCTCTCCCTACTGCCTGATGGTGTCTTAAATCTTCAGCTCAATGGAGCAGCTTCACTGAGATGCTTCCTGTGGGACACCAGGCAAACAGGGAAGGGGCATTTGCTTCACCAGCTGCAATTTAGGAGAATAAAAATGCTTCTGTTTTTTGCAGTTTTTTAGCAAAAAAAGCTTAAATTTTTCTGGCAGAGTTTTGGATGAGGTGACAGCACGTGCAGCCCCACGTGTGGCTGATCTGTGGTGGGACGATGGGGAGAAGCAATTTGTGGTTGCCTGATTTTGGCAGCACTTCCCTCCTGGCTCAGCTGCTCCCTGCTGGGCACACAGGCTGCCCATGGTCCCTGCAGTGCACAGAGAGGTTCAGTGTCCCCTCTGGCTGGCCCCCAGCACCCACACACTGCACTGTCCCCCTTCTCTGGGGCTGGGTATAATGGCAGTTTCCCAGGTTATCTGTGTTCCCACAGCGTCTGGCACAAAACATTGATTTCTGCTGGCTGTGTTCACATTCACAGATACAGAAAGCAGCTGAGAAAAGCACACCCAGACACTGCCACCATCCCCTCCTGCTCCCACGGAGAGATGTCAGGCTGAAGAGCTCTCTGCAGTGGGGACATCCCAGCCCAGAGGAGGTGCAACAACAACAAAGCCACCACTGTCCCCCTTCAGAGCAACTTGGTGTCATAGCAGACACTTGACAGGCTGTGGTCAGAGTCTGCTCCAAGAACAATTGTGTATATGTTATTAGCCACTTCTGGGCTTGTTAATTCTTTGTTTTTCACCTTTCTGCAAAACCTTTTGCAAATCTTTGTTTCAGTGAAGCAACAAACTTCCAGTTCCTTGGATTTGCAGGCTTCACTTAACAGGATTAGGTGACAGGATTTCTTTGGGAATGTGTTGTTCATGGGTAAGGGGGGGAAAGCTCACAATGGTGTTGTTGCTTCTATAAATTCTCAGGAGGGGAAAGAGTTCAGAGCAGATGTTTGCCCTTTCAGTACTAGAGAATGCTTAGCATTTCTAGCAGGGACAAGACTGGAGTGGGATGGACAGAGAATGATCCTGCCCTTCCCCTTGGCTGGAAGGGTCTCCACGTGCAGAAGACCCTCACAAAGGTGACCCAGGACTTGTGGGAGCAGATGTTTGCACCAAATTCAAGATGAAGATCCTGCTCAGCAGAAAAAAACCTGGAAGACAGACTTTAACAGAAAAGATCCTGGGAATGTAATCTTTTCTGGTTGAGCAAAAGGAAGTGTAAGTAATTATTTGATAATCATCTGTAAGTACCCACATGGAGAGGTGGAGACCTGAACACGAAGGACTCCTCACACCAGCAGATGGAGTTGCAAAAGAGACGCTGCCTGGAAGCTCCACGCCTCCAGGCCAGAATTAAGTTAATAATTTTTCATGTTGAGGGCAACCAACCTCTAGATTGACACGATGAAGTTCTCGTAGATTCTCTGTCACAGGAAATTTTAAGAAGAAGATTAGATTTTCTTCATAAAAGGTCTGCCTTAGCTCAATCCCAGATACTAGATTTGAATCTGCAATCAATTTGGGTTTGTCCCAGCTCATGCTGCAAAGGAAGCCAGAGTAAATGTTAATAATGTTCCTTTCTATATTAAATCCTGGAAAACTGAAAAGCAAATGAACAGGAATAGTGACTAGAATGCTCACACCCTTTTCTGAGTCACTTGGGAATATGCTCCACTGCTTACATCCAGCACAAATCCTTCAGGAGCTCCTGTGGCATTCAATCACTTACTTTTCCATCCCTTTCTTTTGTTTACCCACGTTAGGACTTTCCTTTGTCCTCTCTGGCTGCTTCGTTTCCTCAAAAAATTCCTTTTGAAAATTCCAATGGACAGTATAAATCAAATCTCGTTATCCCATTTATTGATGACTCTTCCAAGGTGTCCAAGAGGTTGGTAAAGTCTCAGGACTCCTTTTGACCCTTCCCAAGGGGCCCACAGTAGATCCTTTTTATCCAAGTTCCTGTCCTGTGGGAGGTTTGTGGTGCTCAGAATTCAGGATTCTGGGTTTGCTTACAGTGATCTATTTGACCTGCTTCAAAGGAAGACTCCTGATGAATTCTTGGGGATTGTGTCTTTGCTTTTTGCAAGTCTCTTGCTGGGAGCATGGCAGTGTGATGGGATGGTGAATCCAAACTGGAACCCACAAATAGTAAATTCTTTTGGTGCAAAATGTTTGTTTTCCTGGAGAAACTGAAAGCAAAATAATGAGATTTCCCAGCCTGGCTGATTATATTGCATGGATTTCCAAGTGCAGAAAAGTCAGCTTCAGCCTTCATGTTTTATTAATGCCTCGTAGCCCAGTAAAATGAGTAATAAACTGGCACTTTGGAGAACTGATGGAGCGATTCCCAAGGCTGGATGACAAGTAACCATTCATTTACTGAGTTCCCTCCAGCAGTTTTGCAGGATACATACAAAGAAACTCAAGGAGCCACTGAAATAACTGCTGTGCACCAAAGGTGCTGCTCAGGGTAGGTGCACAGATTCACTTCAGCACCTTGTGTCTGGTTTCTGTGTAGGGAGAATGAGGCAGAGTGGTTAACTTGGACACATTACCACAAGGAAACCAATGTTGGACTCAAGATTAAAAACCTGCTACAGTCTTGCTGTCACTTCCAAATAATTCCTCACCATTCTGTAGCAAAAACCCAACTAGTTTGAGGGGTTCTTTCCTTATAAACCCTCTTTATTCTAATTCCTCTTTATAAAAGGACCAAGGAGAGAGGATCTGAAATAGGAGAAAACAGACAGAAGTGCTCTTAGATCTATGTTTTCCTCCAATGAGAACAGGAAATTCACAGATATTATCACTCCCATGTGTACTCCTGGGACAATTTTCCTCTCTACTAAAAATTAAACCAGGGAAACCATATGCCCTGCTTAAATTTTCTAAGCAAGGCTCATTTGTAGCATGTCAAGCTGCCAGCCTTTGTGACTGTTCACTGAAGCAAGTTTTATTGTTACAGGAGGTGAAATAAGGAAGATGCTCACTAGAGAGAGTCTGAAAGATTTCACCAAGTCCTCTCAACAAAGCAGTGGTAGGAACTAAAATGCAGGATTTCCTAATTCCTTGTGCCATAATCAGCCCACTGGAACAAGCTATTTCTCTCCACTTGTGCTTGTTCAATGCTGCCTCTTAAAAGCAGAATCCAGCTGTTGCCACTGAGCCCAAAGCAGCTTTTGTTAAGCATTTCCCTAAATGCATTCCAAGGCAGGTTTGTTTGCACTAAACCTGATGAGCCAGCTGCCACTGGAACGAGTCACTTCAATCCCAGCTGACAGCAGCGTCCTGAGCAGCTCCCCTGGCCAGAAAGGAAAGCCCAGGCTGCAGGTTCATGACTTGACAGCTTCACACCTTTTTCTGTGGTGGGTAAGGGAAGGGATGAAGGGATAACAGAGCTGGCACTACATTTTTCACAGGACCTCCTGCACCTTCCATTCCTGTGCTGCAGATTTCATGCACTGGCCAGCAGATCATTAGGAACTGGAGTTTTTCTTAAGGCAAACAGACAAGTGGGATTAACAAAAAAAAAAAAAAAAAAAGAGACAAGGTTTGTAGTGCTGCTGTTCCAAGGTTGTTCTGCATTTCAAATCAATAACAACGAATCCCCCAGGCAAGTGCTTGAGCCTCCAGCAGGTCTCTCTGCCCCAACCACCTGTGTGCCCCATGAGCCTGAGGTAAGGAAATGGGGATCCTCCCAGCCTGGGGAGCCTCTGACAACTGAAACTCACTGCAGTCCGTGGGAATCATTATGTTGGGAGACAGTTCTTATCTTCCTGCCCTTGGCAGAGGTCAGTCTGGAGATGCTGGAGGTGATGTGTGCTTCCCAGAAGGAATGGCAGCACATACATGCCATGGATTTATGCTTGCAATTCAGTAAGTCTGCCTGCTTGAATCCAACCCTAATTGTAGTGTGTCTCACTGATGATTTAGAGCGTTTGATTTACTGATCTGATTTTACTCTTCCTGCAATTTCACCTCTTTGAGCAGATCTTGCCAGCAGGTTTTCATTACCAAATAGGTGGGTTTTTAAAATAGCACAATTGCAAGTCATAATCATAAATATCAATCTTCATAACTCATCTGAGCACTCCATGTTTTTGTAATGTTGTGTGTCAGGATTCTGCTGCAGAGATAAAGCCCATCCGTGCAGCTGCCAGCCTCTCATTCCTTTATTGATTCTGCCCTAGTTGCTGTAATTGAGTTTTTATACTTACCTTGCTCTTCAGTGTATAAATGCCCATCAGAGACAGGAAAAGAGACAGCCCAGGGAGTTGCACGGCTCAGCTCCTCTCAGCAGAAGAGGGTGCTGTGCAACTCTGATTAAAATGGATACTTCAGCAACCCAGGCAGTTAAGCAGAGGATTGCCTGTCCAGGTATCAAACCATGTTACTCACACGTCAGCAGGTGACTAGGAAAAAGTTTATATCCCTTATTTTCCACTGGATGGGATGAAGAAGAGAGTAATCTGCAATTTTCCAGCACTGACTCATCTGTTCTGAGTTGCCTGTGTTAAAGCAAGCCTTAAAGGGAACTTTTTGTTTAGTTTATAATCCAGGACACGCCATTGTTCTGAAATGTTTGCCCGTTTAAAATCCAGATTGAGCTCCCATTTAGTTTGGACTCAGCTCTATTTCTAGGTGTGTTTGCAGGTGTGAGTTTAAGGACTGTGTCCTCACTGCCAGGCAGCCAAGCAGCCTCTCAGATACCCACCCCAGCATGAAAGCAGGACTTTACTCTTCTTTAAAAGTTTCAAGAATGCAGCAGGACGATTGCTCTGCCACTCTTAACAAACACTATGCCTACAGATACAAACTGCACTGAACTATTCCAGCTTGGAATTGGGAACCATTTCTGGGGCTGTGCAGCAGCAACGAGGCATAAATGTGTGAGGTGGCTGGGAAGAAGCAGAACATTTTTGGCCTTTCTGTGCTTCTACCACTAGAGAGCAGGAGAAGGTTCTCCAGGGTGAATGGAGCATGAGAGAACACCCTGCATCCAGAGTTAGAGGTGGAAGTTCTGACAGCAATAGACCAGCCTGTGTACCATTGGGACAACCTAATTCTTTATTTTTGCTAGCTGAGACACCACCCAAGGAGCAGAATATTCACTATTAAGGGTTGCACTCTGCTAAAATGTACTTAGAATGAAGGACACTACATTCACATGCCTTGTGGTCTGTGATAATTATCCTGTAGATATTTTTGCATCATTAGGAGAGACATCTCTCTGAACCATGAAAATCGGTTCTGTGCTTTCAGCTTTTCAGCTTTTCCTGGTGTTTTTGAAAATACAGGGTGAAACTAAAGCTGAAACTACAACTTTACCAGCTGGCAGATGCTGAAAGTTGTCTTCACTCTCCAGTTCTGCTCTCCCTTCCCTTTTCTTTGCACTCACTAAACTTTCACAAAGATTTCTATTTCCTAATCCAGAAAACGTAAGAGGTTTCTTGGGTTTTTTTTTTGCTTCCTTAGTTGCCTGACAGAATAGAAGAGTGCCTCAGTTTTTAAAGCCCTTGCTGGGAGCCAGAGGCACTAAAAGCAGCGGTGTAGGAGGTGGCTGGGGAAATGCAGCTCCCCTCTTTCAGCAGCAGTGACCTTTAGGTTCATTGTGACACAGAGAATAGCAGGGTGAGGTGGAGACACCAGGAGGGGACTCCTTGCCAGGAAAGCTGTTGGGATGTTTTGAGAAAGAAGGGCTGGGAGCCCTGCAGAACACTGTGTCCTGGGCTCTGCCTGGGCAGTATCAGATGGTACCTCCAGGGCAGGCTCAGGACTCTGGTTTCAGCTGGAAAAAAGCAGGTTTTTTTCCAGGTAATCCGCCTCCATCTCCTCACAGGAGAAAGGACAAAGCAGTGAAGACACAATGCAGGAAGGTCTCAATGGATGCAGAGTGTGTTTTCCAATCCACATCCTGTGCAGAGACTGTTCTGCCTGCCAGCCACGTGATGCTGCCAAACCTCCTGGAAAAGGATGCTGCCAGGCTGGCTCTTACAAGGAAGTGCCTGGGCCTGGAGGTTATGATGGGATGTTTGCATCCAGCAGCCCTGTCAAAGCCATGCCGCTGGCACAGGAGTGACATTGATCCCTTCAGGCAGAATTCCTGGCGTTTCACACTCCAAGGAGCTTGTTCTGCTCTGGATTTCAGAGCACATGCACAGCAGGGACAGGGGAACAAAGGCAGGCAGGTACCAAGTGGAGTTTCTCAGCTACTCTATCAAGTCCATTCAAATTACCTTTTGCTTTGTTCTTCACAAAAGGTAGCTTTTTCCACTGAAGTCACTTTCCCCTCAGGTTGGATCAGCAGCTCTGCTGAAACCCAAGCCAGCACTTTTCTCGAGGGTGATAACCAGCTAAGGTTCCACTCCCCATATTGACTGACCTAGTTAAGACACAGGCAGGCCTGCAGAGCTGCAGAAACTGAGGGTGGCAGGCAGGGGAGCAGAGCCCCCCTTCCCACCAGTGGGGAAAGGTGCATTTGCTTGCACACCTCAGCTGCAAACTTCCTTAAGTGGACTGCTGCAATCAAGGAACAAATTATCTCCATTATGGTCATGTGGCTCAGACAAAAATCTTATTAGAAGTCCTCCCTAAGAAGCCACAGTTTCTCAGGTTTGGAATGGACAGGTAGAACCCGCTGATTTACAAATTTGTTTTAGACTCTTCTTCAGGTTAACTGAAGGAAATGCTTGGTAGGAATTAAAGATAGAAAATAACGAAGAAAATGAAGATCTGACATGGCTTTGAGAAAGCAAGATGTGGAGTAGGAATCTGTCTCTAAACTTCATTAGTTGCCCATGTTTTAAAGTTTAAAACTGTTCATAGTTAGAACAAAAGGTTATGTCTCCAACTTCCCTGGGGGACAACACTTCCAGAACATACCTAGCTCGATGTTTAGAAAGTTCCTCTCCAACTTTTCAGGCTAAATCTACTTCTGGAGCACTCACAGCCATTACTCCTGTCCCACTGTGTGTTTTACACGCAGAACCATGGAATGGTGGGGGGTTGGGATGGACCGTAAAGCCACCCCTTGTCGTGGGCAGGGCCACCTTCCACTAAGTCAGGGTGCTCCAAGCCCTGTCCAACCTGGCCTTGGGCACGGCCAGGGATGCAGGGGCAGCCACAGCTGCTCTGGAAAACCTGTGCCAGGGACCCAGGATGGCCACACATCACACACCACACACCACACATCACACATCACACATCACACATCACACACCACACTGCTCGGTGTCTTGGCAAACCTGCGGGTTCACAGGATGCCCCTGCCCCTGTCCCTGACAAAGATGTCCAACAGCACCAGTCCTAGTCTGACCCCTGAGGCCACCACTGCTCACCTGGACACTGAGACACTGACCACAGCTCCTTGGCTGTCACCATCCAGCCAATTCCTTACCCACCTGTGGTCCACCCATGAAATCCATGTCTCTCCAGTTCAGAGACTGGGGTTGTGCTGGACAGTGCCTGATGCTTTGCACAAGCCCAGGCAGATGATTCAGTTGTCCTTCCCCCACCCCTCAACACTATAATCCTGTCATAGAAGGTCACCAATTTTGTCAGGCAGGATTTGCCCCAACCTCCTCCTTATTTTGGATCTGCCATAGCACAGGTCTGCTCCATCTTGCTGGGTCCTGAGGTGAGATTGCCTGGCCTGTAGCTCCTCAGACATTCCTTATTTCCCCGTTTAAAAACACATGACTGAAATTCCCTTGCTGGCAGCCTTGTCTTTAGCAGATTGAGTGGGATTTAGTCCTGCTGCAATTCTAATATCTTAGTGAGGGGTTATCACTCTGCTCTGCTTTTGTTGTGATGGGCTTCATCAGAGTGATTGAGGGAATCTAAACCCAGCTAAACCCAGCCCCTGCTGTTTAGGTACTGCATGAAAAAGTCTCAAAGCTGCAGTTTGAGAGGGCTGATGTTCTAGATGAAGGGTCAGGCAGCAAAGAGAGGCCAAGGGTGGGGAGGTGCTTCAGTCATGCTCACACAGCCATTCAGTGGTGAAGGCAGGTGCAGGGCAGGGTGTCCTGAGCACCAAGCCAGGTCAGTGTACCTGTGCTGAGTCTCTGCTGTGACACTCTGAGACGTCAACTCATGTTCCATTTCCACAGTCTTGGAATCTGTTTTGGTGTTTTCCCCGAGATGTGTAAAAGTTCTTGTCTGGCAGTTCGTGTGCCCGAGCTGGAATCAATCTGAGCTCTTTAGTTTTCACTCTCAAGGCTGTTTATTCTTTTCTTATCTGTAATATTTTCTCTCAGCCCAGCCAGGTCTGTCTTGCAGGGCAGCCATGGCACACTCTCTGCCCTTCAGGGCCGTGTTATCTTTTTATACTAAAAACTACCTACATGATGTTTACAATTATTTCCCAATTCCCATCATCTGTGTTAGACAGTGAACTTCTACTCTAAACCAATCCAAAAGTGCCAGCTCCACAATAGAAAATGGAGATGAAGAAGAAGAACAAAGAAAGACCAAACACGTGCTTTTTCCTCCATCTTGTGTTCTAAAATCCCTATTCCCAAAAATCCTAAAATCTATATTTTCACTTTTGATAACACTACTTAAACTTCTGTGACTTTTAAGTTCTCATCTAAAGCTGGTGATTTGTTCCAAGGGCTATAATCAAACCCACAGATGTTTTGGGATCATCCCAGGGTCTCAGAGTCCCCTGACACGGTCTCAGCAGCTCTGGACTCCCAAAGGGATGTCCCAGACTCCAACACACAGCTCCCCCCTGTCAGTGCCTTTGAAACAGATCACACCTAAACCAGCTGCAGTCTGAACAGATCAGCACACACAGTGCAGTGTGGAACGAGTGTGGCTGCATCTGAGCATCACCTGATAAATAAGCCCACCGTCCTTGAGGGTCCTGAATAGCCAATAGCTCCCCCCATCCTATGTACTATGTTAACCCTGGACAACACCTGGGGCCTTAGGAGAAACTGGTGGTAAGTTTTCACTGAAATACATCAGCAAAAGGGGAGACAAAGCAAAGGCACTCTGAGGGAGAATCTGCAGTGGCACTGCATTGAAGAAGAAGGGAACAGTAAAATTTCTTCTTTGCCACTGTGGTGAAATTGCATCTATAACGTGGTGTTCTGTCATTGTCAGAGTTTGTAGGCAGTTCAGAAAAAGCTGAAAGGACTGACTTGTGAAGAAAGTTGAAATTAACACAATTAAATATGTACAGCTTGGCTCAGCAATGACTGGGGGTCCTGAAAACCACCTGCCAGTAGCTGAAGGGTTTGAATACAGGAAGGGCAATCCAGTTTGTTATGGAATGCTGTCATGGGAAGGTAAAGGGAATGGAGTAAAAGCAGCAAGGCTAAAGCCCAGGAGTCTCCTGTCAGTGATGTATTGATGCTACACAAACCATGCAACTGAGAAGAGACATGTCCAAAACTTATGGAAATAAAAGTCTGGAGCAAAATGCTGAAACAGCTCTGATATCCAGAACTGGAACACGGTAAGGGAAAAATGCTCTGAAGCCAGTGTAGAAGTCACTTCACCTGCAAGCTCCTGGACAAGTGTTTAGAGTGCTGAGTTGCAAAGAGGCACCAAGAGAAAGGAGGCAGCAGCCCCTGTGAGCCTGGGCAGTGTCACCTAAGGAAGGTGATGGCATCAGCAGAGGCTGTGCAGGCACAGAGGGACAGCAGCTCGTGGTGACACTGAGGAGAAGGATCTCCAGGAGACAGCACTGGAATGAGTCCCACTGTGCTGAGTTTCCATGAGCCTGTCCCTGAATGCAGACGAGGAGCAGAGTCAAAACAGAGGGAGGTGACTTCTCTACAAGTGCAGCTTTCAGCCTCACCCCTCAGTTTGCTTTTGCACACGTATTTTCAGTCCCAGAGCAAACTGAAACTGGTCCAACTCTTGCTAATTGCCTGGAATCCCACAGAGCTCTCACAAAACCAGGGACTAATCAGGGAGCCAAGCAGGGGAGTGTGTGTGTGAAGCACAGCTACCTCTGTTAAGTTCCTGCAGGCAGCCTTCATAACTCTGCTAGAAAGCACAGTGCTGCCCTAAAGCAGGAGAGAATTTCACCTTATATCTGTAAAATAGAGAGCATTACAACCCCCAGCTTCCTCACAATATTATGAACTTGATAATCCATTTGCAAGAAAACCCAGAACTCTCTGGATGAAAGAGCAAAGGGCTGATGCTTGTCTCGGTTCCCTGGACATTACCAGCTCTGCAGACTGATTGTCTGCATTATGTTATGGACAAAGGGTAAAAAATTATGTAATTATCCCACTGCCATTAACTGATACCTCCCAAACCAAGAACAATCAGCCCAGTTATTCCCAAATCCAGCTATTTATTCTTAGGTAGTAAAGGTCTATATCCAGTCCAACCTGTAGACACCCCAAAAAGAACAACAGCCCAAGGGTCAGGGAGAACTTTTTCCCCAGAACCTCGTCAGACAGTCCTTTCCAAGAGCTCTGATTTGCAAGCTGCTGGAAGATCAGCTCAGAGTATCTTTGGAGATTACAAAGGATTGAGTGCACACCTTGGAGAAAAAGCAACACAGATAAGATCGGGATATCACTTTCAGCTAAAACGTTGGGATTGTGCTTGAAAGAAATCAAATGCTTTCAAATTACCGAGCTTATCTCTTTGCCTGGTGTTTTTCCTGTGCCTTGAAGACATCTGTGCTCAAAGCTTCTCCCTTTCTCTGGACAATGGGGGCTGCAAAGGAGCCTTTTCAGTGTGTCAGGTCAATAGTCCAAAGACTGAGAAGGATTTGTGCTATAGATAGTAACAGCATCAAAGAGGCCATTCCATCTTCAGCACCAGTAATCCCCATTTTAAAAACTCCATTATCTGACTGCTTCTTCATTTGCTTGTCACTTAATCCTTGTTGTTGTGGTAACTCAGGAACGAGTGCTGGGAGCTTAACAGAGACAATGATGGAATTGCCTGTCCCTGGATTTAGTCAGGATGGTTATGGGCAAGACAGAAAGGAATCAGGGACTATGGAGAGTTCAGAGATAATAACTGAGCCAGGAATACAGTCTGAGAAGGTGCTGCTGCATTTCTGAAATACTTATCAGACTTTCTTGGGGACTGACCTTTTTTCTGATTTCCATGAATCATTCAAGATCAAATCCCAGACTCTATTTTTCGGAAAACCATTCAGTGTAAGTCATAAATAGTGAACAGGTCTGTTCTCTGGATCAGAGATTGCTGAATTTCTACAGAAATCAATGTCTGCTCCTGGGATGATGGAAAATGGGTTCTTTTATTAACCAGAACAGCAATTATTTGTTAATATTTATATCCTCTTCTAGAAAATTAGATGTCTTGGGAGAACAAAAAGATGCAGCACCTCTCAGCTCCTAGGCTGCCAGGTGTAGTTCAGTTCAAACTGGTACAAAACTCAATGTATTGACCTCCACAGCAGTGTTTGGCTTCTTTTGGAGGACATGGGCTGCAACTCAGGCAGCTGCCTTCTCTTTGATCACTGAATTGAAGGCAGAAGTGGAACTCGTTTCCTATCAAAACCAAAAAGGAAGCCAAATAGGTTTGTAAACCCATCATGGCTTAGCTGGGGGAGAATCCCTTGCTTTCAAAGACACTTCTCAGTAACCAAGAATGAGTCACAAAGAAGAGGCTGAGAATCAGAGTGATCATCCCTCTGATCTGGAAGAGTCCATCAGCTTTAAGAAAGACCATGCTGCCAAGTGCATCCATATCCCAAATGCAACCTCTCCGCAGCAGAGCCCTGAGCAGCCCAGGAAAAACCCGATTTCTCCAGGATTAGGGACAGGTCATCACAAAGCTCTCTTCCCAAGAACCTGCTAAAATAGGGAGCACAAAGAGTAATGGCACTAAACACTGCCAGCTTGTCTTTAACTCTCAGGAATCGGATGCAAAGTCTGTTTTAAAACAGCTTTTGCAGAGACAATGCCTCAGGCAGCCCCAGGGCACAGGACCCATGACTAAACAGTACCAAATGACAAAATGTGGCTTTCTCCCTTAACAAGCAACCTCTGTAGAGCTTCTCCTGTGTGGGACTGAAAGGGCTCAGCACTCTGCTGGAACATCCAATTGAAACACGGACTTTTGGGGAACAGCCTAATATTTAACCTTGAACTGGAGCAAAGTATCCTGTGGAGCAGAAGCCAAGCTGCCATGTCTAAAAGGATAGCTCAGGAGCTGCCCATGGAGGAGCCTGTAAAATATGAAGATGCTAAAAGTGGTTAGGAAATAAGGCAGCTATTGGGTTGCCTCGAAATTAAATAGTCAGGAATTAAGGAAGAAAAGATGTCCCCACATCAAGCTGCTGTACGTGTGAAGGAGGGTAAGAAAAAGACGTCGCCTTTAGCAAAGTCTTTGGTCAGTAGATCAGACGTGCTGGGGATGGATGCAAATTCCCCAGTGCTGCTTAATGAATGGCAGTTGGCACACATCAAAGGCTGGAGAGATAGGATAGCTGGAATCTCCTGCTGGCGCTGGGGGCGGGGGCAGCACCATCCTTCACCGCCCCTGCTGTCACCGCAGCAGAGGTGTGACATCTCTTTCTGGCTGCAGTGCTCGGACGCCAAGCAGCCTCAACAAGAGTGATTTATTACCGTGTGCTCTTCATTTATTCAGTGCTGTGAATTCGCAGGAAACAGCAGTTAAAGAAATGGGACAATAAACCCGAGTTTCAAATTGCCTTAGTGTGACACTTCAGCAAAGGAGAGAACTGCTTTCCCATGAATTGCTTGTGATGGTCAGGCTGTGACTGGCTTTAGGAGATTCATGCCATTGGAATGAAGGGAACAGCAGCCTGGCATTCCCAGGGCCAGGCAGGCTGCAGGAGGAGACAGGGGAAGGAGCTCTCATCTTTTAATGCCAGATCTCCCTTCGAGCTGTGCAGTCAGGATCCTCAGTCCTACTCCCCGTCCTGTGTGTGAGAGGGGTGGAATGCTTGGGGTGGAATGGAAGGAGCAATTCTTCCATGAGCACCTGCTCATCTGTAGTTCTCTCCTTTGGCATACATTCATCATGGAATTCGCTGTCAGTAACAAAATGAAATTACGGTCTCAGGACTAACTAGGGTGGGGGATATGCTAAGGAGAGTTTCATGAATTTGGGACAGGGTTTAGAAAAAGCCACTTGAGAATAGCAATGGCAACCAGAGCCACAAGAACAAAGCCAGCTCACACTGCTCCACCTGCAGAGAGCCAGAACCAATGTCTGCACCTGATGACTGCACTGAGAGCACTAAATGATTTCAGACTTAAACTGCCTTGCCTATTAAGAACTGAATGAGCCATGGAAAGCAAACTTTCTCCCTTTTTAGAGCAGCGCATGCAAGGATAGGACAAGGTTTTCTGCTTGAACCATTTGATAAATATGCAGAAGTCTGGAATTCTTCAGGGCTGTTAAATATTTATCATTATGAAAACCATACATTTTCAGTGGGAGAGTCATTTGAAAAGAAGGCACAAGCTTTTGGGCAGGTGAGTAATCTGAAGGATGCATGCCTCAATTTCTCAGATTAAGCTTTTCACAACATAAGCACCAACTACTTCCAATGGGATGTGTCCCTGTCTAAAGATATTAAAGCATGAGTGGATGCACTGAAGTATGCTTCTATTCCATAGATGGATTTCCCTTCATGTCCTATTCAATTTAAAGTAATGAAATTATAAAATCTCAGTACAACAGAATGAAGAAAATGCTGCAGAGCTCACAGCAAATTGTACTCATGTCTCACTCAAGCATGTGAATTGCAATGATGCTCATTTCCCAGCAGTCTGCCTCCTAGGGAACTTAATAGACTTCTTCTTGCCCTTCTTCAAGAAGAGGATTTTAATATCCCAAACTTGCAAATAAGGTTATATGCAATTCCATGACTCCCCCAAGGTTACACCATCTCGGTTTCCAATCCAAGCACTAGACAGTTACTAAGCAAAGTAAATTTCAAGTGTAGCTCCCACACTGGGGAAGATGTCCAGGAACAAACCTGCCTTAAAGCCAGAGCAGATCTATCTGTGAGCATGATTTGTCACACACTCAGGAGCCCTTTGCTTGCCTTGCTCTTAAGTTTATCCAGAGAAAACGAAGATCAGGATCACTGAACTCCAGGCACTTCCAGCTTCTAGAGCTGTTGGATGGACAACAGAGCCTGGATCAAACTTCAGCTACTCAAAACACGGAGTCCCCTAGAGCAGGGTTGCCTGGAGCTCTGGAGCAGGGATTGTGGCCCTCGGAGCACTCAGCTCATGAGGGCAGTTAGAAATAAACGCCTTTTGCCAGCAGTTCAGAGCGGCATTAACTCTGAGCATCATCTCTGCTGCTCGGCAGTGGCTGTGCCTCACAGCAGAGGGACCCCGCGGCCCCGCTGCGGAGCACCCCGCAGGAATGTGCCGAGGTGGGAGCTGGGGTGGGACTGACACGAGAGAGCCTTTCGAGCTCACTCACCCACACCCACTGAACAGCAGCAAGGCACGCACATCTGTCCCGAGGCGTTCTGCATTGTTACAGCTTTCTGCGAGGTGGATGCATGCATGAGACCAGTGAATAAGTGGGACACTGGGAATGCTTCAAAAATAGCATCTCTCCCACTAATAGATCCCCTGCTCTGTACCTGAAGGGGAAAAGGCCTGTTTGCTGAGCCTTTCTTCTTCTTCTTGTTGCTACTACACAGAGCTCTGAAAATAGATCAGTAAACAGCTCTGGGGGAAAAGGTATAATTGATGATGTCTTGGATGGAGGCACCCTGTTGGTAGTCAGGCTGGGAAAAACAGGCATTTCCTACACCATATATTTTCACTTTTTTCCCCCACTGAAGTGATGCTTTTGAGGTTCTCTTGAGTCTGTCTGAGGTGTGTGTTAGCCATAAAATATGTGAGATAGCCTTGACAATGTTTTAAATACCCCCTGGCCTGAGTCTGACATACATTTCCTTTTGTGCTCCTTTACTAGCAAATACTGATTTCTCTAACTTGGCCTTTTAGCTCAAGCTGAACTTAGTATTGGTGGCCCAATGTTTTATCTTGGCAAAACCAAGATGGGAATATGGAAGCAGAACTCTCAAAGAGTCTAAAGTGTGATGTTCATTAAGCAGCAAACACATGGAAGACACAAAACCTTTTAAATAATCTCTGCCTAACAATTCACTCAATGTTTTTCCACATCTACAAATGTTATCTTTCACCCCCAAAATAATAACACGAATCTGTGATGTTTGCCTTGCACTCTCAATTTGAAAGATGCTGCACTCAAGAAGGACCAAATACTTTGAGAACTAAAAGAAAGAAAAAATTGGGATGTAACTATGCTGTTGGAGGAACTGTATTTAAACTGCCACAGCCAACAAGCTCAGCCAGAGAGGCAAACTTCAAACTTAAAATCCATGAGATTTCTCCAAGCACGCTGCTGCTTACATGGGGGAAATGATGCAGGCATCCTCTCCAGATGGCACAGGCAATTGGAATTCCTCATGACACCACAGCATGTGGATCATGAATCCTTCAAAATCTGATTTAATGTAAGGTATTTTGGAGTATCTGCACTGCTGACAGCGGGATGGACTCCTGGCTGTTGGCTCAGTGAGCCTGAGCTAAGCCCATGAACCCAAAGCTCAGCATGCTTTGGAAAAGAAGCTTCACACAAATGGCTCTCACCATTGCTGAGAGCAGGAAAAGAGCCCCATCCAATTCCAGACTCCACAATGACATTAATATAGCAAAAGCACTGATTAATTAAGCTGTAAAGCTTCCACCTCCAGACCTCAGAGGCAGAAGGAATGATATAACCAATTAATATACAAAAGCAGAAATAAATAGAACAGGCAGCTGCCCGGAATACCATTAAATTCTAAATTAAGCACAACACTGAAAATAACATTTAATTTTATGAACTTTTTACTTGGAAAAAATCTTACTTGATCAGTAAGATCTATCCAAGTAAAAGGATGATTCTAGGATTTCACATTAACAACAACAGAAATAATAACATAATTTAGTTGATTTATGCATTTACAGGGTTTAATTACTGGCTACTGAATAATTAGTGACCTGTAGGTTATCTCCAGCACTTATGTAAATGAAATATTAAGAAGTACTTGAAATTCAAAACCCCCCCAGCCAAATTCTTGCCTACTGGAGGACAGAAATCTTTATGAACTAGTTCCTCTCCAATGGCTCTATGCACTGAGTTTTTTAATGGCTATTAACAGTTAATAATTCTTAATTCTTAATCTTAGTATCATTCTTCTACTAAGCAGGAGACTTCTACTAGCATCCAGTATCTTAATGGATATTCTCCTAAGGTCCTTGATGCTCCTAGAAAGCTGCAGCAGGGACTCAGGGTGCTGACCAATAAATTCCCAGACCTACCACATACCTGAAACTTCTTATGGAGAGAAAATGTACAGGATCTCTTGATCCTTCACAGAGTCCTCTTTATGTTCTAGTTAGAAGGTGTCCAATCTGTGCAGGAGATGGCAGAAATGATCAAATTGTTTTTCTTACTTGAGACTTGTGCTCTGTCAAGCACCTTTTGTATTATGACCACGATAAGCTGCTTCCAAGGGAATGATGGAATTCCAAGGGAATAAAGCAGACAGTCAGAAGGGTCCTGCAGTGACACAATCCTGCTGTAGGACCCTGTGCTGGTGACCCTGGTCCTCCCTAAGCCTAACCCTGGCTGTCCCTGCCTTCCCCAAGGACACACCGCTCCCTCCACCAGAGTGGCCCTGCCAGAACAGGAATAAAAGAGAAAAGCCTTTGTGAGTCATGGGCAGAGCTTTCCAACAGTTGCTACAGGAGCATTTCAGAACTTCACAGAGAGGTAACAATCACTCTCCCTGCTTTTTAATAGCTGCAGATCTTTCCACTGCCTGCAGTGAGCTGAATGCAGCAACAGCAAGGTGAGTGCTGCCGAGGGGAGCTGTGTCAGTGCAGCATTAAATCTCAGGGAATTCAGTGGGAATGCTACAGCCATTACCTCGCACCAAAATACCTTTCAGAGTGCTTGGAGCACCATGAGTAACACCTGGCACTGGTTCTTACTGCTCTCAGTAGGGGAAAGCATGTGCAGGTCAGCTGGAGGCAGCTGCAGCTCCCAGATTTGGTGTCAGAGGTCGGGATGTTGTGCACCCCACAGTGAGGCAGAAGGAGCCCAGACCTGCCAAGGTCCCTGGCTCCTTTCCAGAGGGTAACAGTGATGAATGCCTTGCTCAGGAGTGATTTGTTTGACCAGACCCTGGTGCCTGCAGTCACATCTAAGTCATTGACTCATCTCTCTCCACAGTCAATGCAGGCACTGAGAGACTGAGGACACTTGGGGAGGCTGCAGAGTTAAAATTTTCCTTCAATAAAGAAGTGTTCAGATTGTTTTTACTATGAAATACACAAATCTGCAGATGCTTCTCTGCAGCTTTTAATTATGAACACCCTGAGCTGGTTTTATGCAGCCTTGGGGTGGGTGCTCAGAATACAATGGGAGGGTGTTTGACATTTCTGTAATGGGTTTTTTTCTGGGAATGGATGTGCCATTCACAAGGAAATCCTATTCAATAACCTTCTTGTGTCAGCACAGTCAGAATTAATCACGTCCTCCATTACACAGGGAAGAAGTTTCCATATCCCACAGGAATATGCTGCAGCCTGGGTGGAAATCCTCCCCCTGAGTTACTGATTGTTTTGACAAGTGGGGTCAAAGTGTGTCCCACAATTACCCCCGGTTCTGAGCAGCTGCAGTGCTGGTGAGTTGAGGTGTGTATATATATTTATATTTGAGCAGTTCTGTACTTCAGCAGCAATGAAGTGCCCCACAGTCCCTGTTTCCTGGATCTGACTGCACATCTGGAGCACACACAGCAGCTCAACAAAAAGCCCGAGACCAAACACAGCAGCATTCTGCTGACTTCCTCACCTTGCTACTGCTGCAGAGAGGTATTACAGAAAAAAACTCCTCCAGTCATTTCCAATTGCTGGATAATACACTGGTCTGACAGCCTTCCCAACAGAAAGCTAAGTGGAAATCATTTTAAACCCAATGAATGCACGTTTTCAGAGGCAGGGTATGGACTGCTGAGATTCTGACAGTGTTTCAAAGCAGGGAAAGGCTGTTGCAAATTGACTGCGTGGGATCAAAGTTCCTCCTTGCCCACAGTTGAATAAAATGTAGCACCTAAACTGCAAACTTTTGTACAAGTACTACATGAGCCCACACCTGTGGGGCTTCTGCCTTCCTGGGAATGCACAGAGATTCTGTTTGGCAAAGCTTCACCATTAGCTTCTTGTAGAAGTAGAGTATGGGGCAGAAATTACATTTTCCTATTCTCAAAACACAAGAACAAACAGGAAATCAGATTTCCAAGCAAATCTGCCATGGTAGAGTTGTTGTCTAAGTTGATCTGGGAAAAAGGGACCAAAATTCCCTGGATCCAGCATTTAACACTGGTAAGAAAGCAAACAGAAATGTCCATCTGCACCCACAGAGAAACACACAAAGTAATTCAAATTAGCTTCCTGAGGATCCACATATAGGAAAGTTTTGCCAATTCCTTGTGGGAATGAAAAAAAGATTGGCAAAGTGATAAATATGGATTTATCTGCCGGCACAATAGAGTGTGATTTAATACAGCAATATCCAAACATATAGAAACAAAATATGGAAATACCTGAAGATTAGGGGATTGTACCCTGACAGTGGCCTTGAAAAGAACTGCCTTGTGTGAGGTCATGGAGTTTCTGTGACCACGGATTATAGCTGGGGAGTGAGGAAGAAGCGTGAAGATCTGGGAAAAAGATGTCTTAATTAAGAAAAACACCCAAAAAAGCACTGTAAAATGTTAGCCGAAACCTCATCCCTTCCATGTACAGCTCAGACTCGAGCAGTGTGCTCCAGGCCACAGGCACTTGGGTGTCACACTGCAACTGGTGACTGCCAGGCTGAACTCTGCCTGGCAAGTCCAAGGTGTCCTTCATTGTTCTCCCCTCTTGGAGCTCAAGGACTGACTTGTTCAGGCTGCTCAGCTCTGGCTGCTGAAAGCCAGGTCAGTTCTAGTTAAACTTTTCCCACTTGGAAAAAGCAAATTGGTTCTTGCCAAGCCCCTGTCCCCAGTGCTGCTAACAATCAGTGGCTTGTGTGGCTCCAGACATATTCCTGCCTCGTGTGCCATGCTTTTGGCTAACAATATGTCAATTCAAGTTACAACTGCTCCGAGGAAAGAGCCTAAAAATAGAGGCCTTCCAGGTGGCTCAGCAGACGGATCATTTGCTATACATGGCAGAACAAGTTAGCCTTTTCAGACTGTGCTTTTAGAGTAAAAATACCCCAGTACCTTATGGCAGGAGTCAGTGCTAGCCTCAGACAAGAGAACCTCACTCAGGTGCTGGCTGCAAGTGTCGGAGTCTAAGACATCCCTTTGGGATCCAGAGCTGCTGAGACCCTGTCAGGGGGCTCTGAGACCCTGGAATGATCCCAAAACATCTGTGGGTTTGATTACAGCCCTTGGAACAAATTACCAGCTTTAGATGAGAACTTAAAAGTCACAGAAGTTTAAGTAGTGTTATCATAAAGTGAAAATATAGATTGTAGGATTTTTGGGAATGGGAATTTTAGAACACAAGATGGAGGAAAAAGCACGTGTTTGGTCTTTCTTTGTTCTTCTTCTTCATCTCCATTTTCTATTGTGGAGTTGGCACTTTGGGATTGGTTTAGAGTAGAAGTTCACTGTCTAACATAGATGATGGTAATTGGGAAATAATTGTAAACATCATGTAGGTAGCTTTTAGTATAAAAAGATAACACGGCCCTGAAGGGCAGAGAGTGTGCCATGGCTGCCCTGCAAGACAGACCTGGCTGGGCTGAGAGAAAATATTACAGATAAGAAAAGAATAAACAACCTTGAGAGCGAGAAAACTAAAGAGCTCAGATTGATTCCAGCTCGGGCACACGAACTGCCAGACAAGAACTTTTACACAGCTCGGGGAAAAAACCAAAATGGATTCCGAGATGCAAGCAAACACTGGAGCCCTCCTCCTTCCTGCCATCTTCTCCAGGAACCTCCAGTGGGTTTGGGAGCTGTGTACTGGGCAGAGGGATGTGCTGCTCTGCCATGGCCTGTACCTCCCCTCAGCTCAGCTGGGAGCCTGTTACATTTTCTAGCACCTGCATTCCCTTCTGAGGGTGCCAGGTGAGCATGGGCTGGGTGAGGCAATAGCAGAGTCCACCACACACACATCCAGATATTCCTCACAACATGGACAATGACTCCACCACCTTTCTCCAGCAGCCAGCAGGAAGAATCATTCCCACCCAGCCCTAATTCAAAGCAACTTTGAAACACTGCAGTTTTTTTCCTTGAATTCCTGTTAGACTCACATCTTTCTGCTTCAAGCCCAGCAGCTGCCACTTGCATGAAACCCTGCAGGAAGAGCTGTCCCTGGCCACAGCAATGCCTGACAGAGAAACTGCTCCACCTATCCCACTCTGCAGGCCATCAGCCAGGGCTTCCTTGGATTCATGACTTCATTCAAGAACTTCAGCATCATCTTCAAGTCAGGCTGCATGTTCCCACAGCCCTGAATGCTCAGGAACTGCATCCTGAACTGTACTCTTCCTTAGTACAGTCCTTTTTTCCTGCAGCACTGGACTCTGGTGTATGAATAAACACTGAATGTGGGATCCCAGAAATCTGGGATTTTTGAGCTTTCTGTGCTTTCTGGCACTGACCCCCTGGAGAACACTGCTTTGGACCTGAGGCTTTGGAGAAGGCTCCAAATTTGAGTGATGGAGTTAAAGTCATGGGTGTGTAGTGAAATAGAAGTGTGTGATTTCACATGGTGAAGGGTTTGGAATTTGAAGGTTTTAGAATGTAGTAATGGGTATGGGACAAGATGGAGGATTTGGGGTGTTGTCTCTTTTTCCTTTTTCTTCCTTCTCCATGGTTTCAGGCAGTAGTTTCTGGTTGGACAGTTAGTGATGCACTGAGGGTCACAGGAGTTTGGTTATTGGGTTAAAAGTATCAATAATATAGGTGTTAATTCTGTACTGGAATGTTTAGCTTGCAATCAGCTTGATTTGCCTCCATTTTGCTCACTTTTAGTTGGTAGCTAGAAGTGTTGCAGAACTCTCTGTACTTTAGGTAAGATTTAATAAACAACCAAATCCGAACATGAAAAAATTTATCTCCTTTGTGTTTTTCATCCTGACTCTGAGTGAAGGCAGAAAAAAATGAAGACAAGCCACGAATTAGGTGGTGCAATTACCACATTTACAACTGACCAACAGCATCTTAATACAGAGAGAAGATTCCAACTGAACTGCTCCTCTGAGAGCACCCACAAAATATCTCAATACAACTGTAAAAATAAATTGTGCCCTGTCACTGTGCAAAAGGAAGAAGAAAAATGAATATTGAACAGCCACAGACCCAACCAGACATAGCTCCTGTCTGTCTCCCAGCCAAATTTATAATTACTTTTGCTATTTTATCAAGTTTCAAGCAATGCACTTCAATGGAGGAAGGTAAGAAGAACAATTCTGAAGCTAACATGGGTGTAATGGAATTTGTAAACTCATATAAGAAAAGTCATTGGCTGGAAACTGAGCACCCTGACTTGTTCCCTTTAACCAGCAAGGAATTGCCAGTGTCTTCTGGATCTTTGCAGCTTCAGGGAGGGGTTTGAAGTGCTTAGACAGAGCAGCATTGTGTCTTCTCTCTATTTAACTCCTTTTTGGGCATTTCTTTCTGGAATGTTCTTCTCATCCTTGCAATAATATATCTATACACTTTAATAATAGTAAGTATCATGATCCAGATTAAATTTTAAAGCTCTAACATTTGCTGAGGTCTTCAGTTCTCAGTGTCACATCACTAACAGATATCTCACCTTTGTGTTAAAAAAAAAAAAGTTGTATTTTTAGCCCTCAGACTCACAAACTGGAGTTTGGAAAATGTTAGGCACACTCTATGAATGTCTAAGCTTGTGCTGTCCTAGAACCAAAGAGGGGAAGAAGAGGCTCATGAAGTAATGCTGGTATGAAAATTGTCCATCAGTGCATGTAAAATGCGAGGTGGCCTTAGGGGAGCAAAGGTGCTGCCAGCTGGTGCCAGCTCCAGAGCAACTTTGAGAAGGCTGAGGCTTTATATCACCTCATTGCCACTTCCCAACTCCCAGCTGTCCAGGCTCTGATTCTGAAGGTCATTTTCACAAATTTACAACCATTTGAAGAAAAAATTCTGAGCTCCAAACGTGTGACAGAATGACCCTGCTGGTTGTCCCCTGGCAAATTCCAGGTAGCTGAGGATTTACTCAGTTTTATCTGCTTTCATTCTGCCAACAGGGAGCAATTTGGAAATCCTTCACGGAAATAATAACTAAGTTCAGAACTAAGTATTTGAAAATTGAGTGGCACTTCATGGTATACGTTAAATGCTGATGAATAGTGCTTGAGCTTAAGCGATTTGGCAAATCTAGAAAAGGTCACTGAGCAATTAAATAACCCCCAGAAGTTGTTTCAGGACATGTGTTCTTGCTTCTGGAAGGCTCATTATGAAAGCAGGTAGGAGACAGAGGATAAAGGTGTGCACGCTGCTGGAATGGATAATGTGTGTGCTGTGTGCAAAATTCACTTCCCCAGCTGCTGGATATGATATGCTGAGAGTTTCTTTTAGTTTGAGTTGTCTGGATATTTTGAAAGAATGAATAAAGGAATTTTATTCATCCCTTTTATTCAGCCTTTTGAAAAGGATGAATAAAATAGCTTTTCACCCCCTCCCCAAACTGTAGTATTAATAAAGATGGTGCCTGGGTTTTGTGCCTGATTTGATTCCCTGCATATTATACATGGCTAATACAACATATATTTCTGTATGGTTTTTATCACTTAAAGAAGCAACTAGAAAAATGTGATTTTGAGTTACTTTTCAGATCCAAGTAAATGTCTGGCATCCACAACACCCAATGGCAAAGAGACCTATGGAGGAATCATTTGTTTCTGTACAGTCAGCTGTGTGCTCTGTATTTGTATGCATTCTCCTTTAAAAGTAATAAAACCTTTTAAAATATAAAATACATTTTTCTTTGTTGTACAAGAAATTCTCAGATTAATGCATCCTCCTTTATAAAACTTTAAGACTTGCACAACTTACATGTACTGGAGGACAACTGGTATGGATTGCTTTAAATTGAATGAAAAGCCCAGAGAGATTTAAAAGCTCATTGTTTCTTAATAAGAACAGTGCTCAGCTTCACTTGCAAACATGAGTCTGCTGTGCACTGTCCAATAATACCTTTAAAACTTTGCAACTGCCTCTGTCACTATCTCAAGTCCTGGGCCACTGTGGTATAATGGCATTTGTTCCACTAGTGAGATGTCTGTAAAGAAGACAGAAGTCACCCTGATAAAAGCAGGGTCACCACACTCAGCACCTTCCTCGTGGCACTGAAGTGTCCTTGAGATGCTCTGGAGTTTCACGGCAGAAGCACAAATCCTGGAGACAACTTCCAGGCTGGTTCCCAGACAAACAGGCAATTCCAGCATTCCAGCAAACTGCTTTCTGCTGTGAAGGGAATTTAATGCAGGAGCCTGGGTGATACTCCTACAGGGAGCATGAAATCCCTGGTGAAGGATCTGCAAGAATCCCACCAAAGTAATCTGTGGGGGGAAGAAATGCCTGCATGGTAGAAAGTTGAGGTGATCTGCAGATTGTGTGCAGCAGTGGCTGTCAATGCCAGAGTCACACTACACAGCACAGGAGACAGACTGAGGCACAGGGAATAGTAGCACAATAAATATAAATCCATTCCCTTTCAGTCCTTCACCCTCAAGTTCAAATATTCTCCATGAGCCTCTTAAAGCACTAACAATTATTTGACATTAGCACTGCTGGGATTAAGACATTTTTACATCTACCTTTATAATTAATGTAGTGAAGCCTTGAAAATGCTTTTTTGGAAAGTGGCTGTGTTTTGAGGACATTGTTTTGCAGCATGTGAGGAGAAAAAGCAGCCTGAGAATGATCTCCAACCTTCCACTGTGACCCCAAGCCTCATTTCTGTTCAGGCAGTAGAAATGCCTCTCAGAACTTACATTTTTCTTGATTAATATGAGAGCTTATGTCAAATGGCATCTGAATTTTCCATTGAGATCAGGCTGCTGTTAAACATTAGCAAATACTCTATCTCTGGGAAGCTGAGATAGGAAAACAAAATCTCTTCCATCACAAATGACATTCCAGCTATCACACTTGATATTTTGCTGAGAATAACAACTAAGATTGGACTTATTTGCATCTCTGTCCATCCAGGTTTTGTGTAACAACAAATAAGATTGAGTGAGGCTCTCACTCTTCCTTCTATCAAACAATATCAGAAGAAATCAGCTGAAACTAGCAAAATGATGCTGGATGATCAGAATCATACCCAGGTTCTGCACAGAATGACAACAGGCATCTCTCAGTTTTCATGCAGAAAATAAATTGGACTGAACTGAGCAGCTGCCTTCTGTATCAAAATTAACAAAAACATGGGGTATAGAGAAGATATTCCATGTTCATGAAATGGTGGTGTTATCTTGACTCTATAAAACGACAGGAAAACAAAGCCAGCTCATGTCCAAGAGGTACAAAAGCAGGCTCAGAGGTGAAAATGGGTTATAAAACTGTATCCTGAAGACATGTCCAAAGTTTTATCATGTTTGGCAAATGTCCCCTGTGAAGTCAGGGACAATGGAGGAGAGTGGGAAGATGGGATACTCGTATTTGCACTTGCCCTATTTTCACAGATTAATTTCTTAGGATGTACAGGAAGAGAGCACCCAAAAGCTGGGAGATGCCCTGTGCCTGGTGCTGACTGCCAGAGGATGATGCCATGGCACATGCCCTTACCTTGGGTGTCTGTGAGTCAGTCACACTGCAGGGCTGTTCAGGGCACTCACCAGTGAGACTCCAGCAGTGTGGGCTGAAGGGAACCTGACCCACAGTGCTGACAGGAAAAAATGATCAATCTCTTGTTTTAATTAACAACAAACCAGTGTACATTGCAGCACAGCATCATTTCTCCACTGCACCATATGCAATCCAATAGCAAGGCAGGAGCCTTTGAGTGATGGAGAAAAACCAGGCCTTTATTTGTATTTTAGGCTATGAAAGCAAACGAGGAAAATCCATGCTTTGGATCAATACTGTTCTCCTGCACATCCCCACTGTGTCATCTGTGGTGAGACAGGAACATCTCCAGTATCTAATATTACAGGATTTGGGGAAGCTACACTGAGGTGAGATCCCATGCCCTGGCTCAGAGGCTCCTGGCAGACAACACAACTTCCACACAAGTTCCTGGTCCTGCTGCAGGAGATTAAACCCCCATTTGTGTGTGGTAAATAGAAGTAACTACATTAACCTTAAGCTGAAGGAGAACATTTTGTTATATAAGCACATCCCTGCTCCTGTAATGCTATTCATATTAATACAAAACACAGGGGAGATTAAGCAAGTAAATTAAATTTATTAGCATTCTGCTGCTTGCTTCCTAACCAGTGTGGGATTCAGGGGACTAAAGGCTCCTTCTCTTGTGGCACAGATTCCAGGCTGGGTGTCAGAGGGACAGCTGAACGTGCCAAGGTGGGTTTCAGTGTCACACTTTTCAGTGGAAGGCACAGCAACTGCTCAGGTGCATGTCACAATCTCATGCCACTAACATTAAGACATTTTTTCTCTATTTTAAAAGGCTGTATGTTAGGAGCTGAAACATAATATTCTATTTCATTTTATTCTCTTCAGGCACAAAGAGGCACACATGTATTATACTAGCTAGACATATTTAGAGTCCTCTCTTCACTTGCTCCAGTAAATCCTTGGTTGAACACATGATAATCCAGTAGTCTAGAAAGAGAATTCAGAATTAGGGTGGTGAGGAGGGAATATCCTTCCTTGAGAATGCACAGAAGTTCAAGACATTTTCTTCCTCTTTATGCACACATAACTCTCCCTGACATCAGCTCTGGGACTAAGGCTTAAAGAAAGAATCAAAGATGTATTTTCTTCTACAAGCCACTGCAAAAATTGCTAAAATCAGTAAAATGCAACCTGAAGGCAAAAAAAACATTTGATTTTTCTTTAAAAAAGAAACAAACTTTGACAGAGTTGTCCAAGTCAGAATTCCCATTATTGCTATGTATGTACAGCAGGTTTACTTTAGGAAATGCTCAGAGTTAATCAGTGCAAGAGTTAAAAGCAGAGGTAATTCCAGCTCCTCTTCATATCCAAGACTGTCAGGAATTAAATTTACAACAATCCCTCTAAGGTCAGACTCTCCTCCTGCTAGGGTCACTCTTTACCCAGTGGTTAAAAACCAGAGTTGATTGGGATGGGAAGTCTTTGCAATGGCTTGGACTATTTCTCCTACAATCCTCATCAAATAAGGGGCACACAACAAATTGCTTATCTCTGATCTGCAATTCTCCCCTCCACCCAGCTGTAAATTTGAATTAATTAATAAACGCCCTTATGTTTTCAAGGTCATGGAAAATGAAAAGCACTCAGCAAAATGGATGCACTGACAGTGAAGGGTGTTTGTGGGTGGGGGCTTTATGTAAATTGGAAAATCTGTGAGGCAGTAGCTCCTTTATCAGTGCCCCAAGTGCTAAAGTTAGACAACTTAAAAGAAAATAAAGAAAATGCAAATAAATTATGTTTTGAACAAATGTGACCTTCCCTGGAAAAAGTGCAAGGCTTTATGCAGCGGAGTCTCAAATCACACAAGGAGGTCAAAGACCCCATGAAGTCAGGGCTCCACGCTGGCTTTGGTGTGTCCCTGCTGGCTGAGGGACAGAGGACAACTCTGCTTTCTGTCCCCAGCACCTGCTCACCAAAGGGCTGGCCCAGGGCTGTCACTGCCTGCCACCAGAGCTCAGGAGATAAGGCTTTTGGGACATCTCTGTGCCCCAAGCTGTTCCCAGCTTCTGGCTCTGTTTGAAACACTCCAGCACATCCCATAATCCCAAAGGGGCTGTGATAACCACGATACACAGACCCACATGGCTCCGCTGTCTGCCCTAGAACCACTGCTTTGGGAGCTTCCACAGCTGCCCTTTAAAGCTCAAGCACCTTCACAAATTATGGGAATAAGGCCACAGAAGAACAGGATGGTTTGGGTTGGAAGGGATCTTTAAGATCATCTAGTGAAGGTGTCACTCAGGAATGTGGTATTTGACAAGCTAGGAATGCCACCCCTCAGATAAACAGAAACAAGATGTGAACTTGTGGGATCAATCTTTGGAGACACACCATAACTGATTAACTTCTGAAAATAGAAAAGATAACTGAAGACACTCAGCTGGGAGTTCGTGGTGCTCCGAGGGTGGATTGTCAAGCCAATCCTAACCTTGGTATGGCCACTGGAAAGAGAATCTGTGAAGTGTAACTGCTAATGAGTTGGGGTCCTCAGCACAATACAGACTCAAGCTGCTGGAGAGTCCAGAGGAGGCCACAGAGCTGCTCTGGGGGCTGGAGCCCCTCTGCTCTGGAGCCAGGCTGGGAGAGCTGGGCAAGAGAAAACTTCAGGGAAACCTCAGAGCCCCCACCAGTGCCTAAAGGAGGCTTATGAAGAAGAGAGGGACTTTTTGTACAGGCAGATAGTGCCAGGACAAGGGGCAATGGTTTTAAACTGCCAGGGGCAGGGTTAGATGGGATAGCAGGAATGAATTTTTCTCTGTGAGGGTGGTGAGGCCCTGGCACAGGGTGCCCAGAGCAGCTGTGGCTGCCCCTGGATCCTTGGAAGTGCCCAAGGCCTGGTTGGACACTGGGGCTTGGAGCATCCTGGGATAGTGGAAGGTGTCCCTGCCCATGGCAGGGGACTGGATGGGCTCTAAGGAGCCTTCCAACCCAAATTATTCCAGGATTGTGTGGGACTCTGGTGCCAAACACAAGTCATCAGATTTTACTTCTACCTCAACACTGATACTTGCAGATGATATCAGAAATACATTGATTTGATCTCAGAATTTCACTTGAAAACGTAAAGCTTATTGCAAAGGGGTGGGTTTTGTCAAGGAAGAAAGTGGAACAGCATAAAAGTGATGAGTGAAATTCAGTGCCTGCAGTTCCCACAGGTGTGTGTGAACACCTGACACTCCTCAGGACAGCACAGGCCATGGTACCACAGCCCAGCACAGCACTGGGGCCTTGCTTCAAACCTAAGAGTTCATCTGCCCCAGGCTGACTCATGGTGGCAGAACTGGATGAGGAGTTTTGGGGAGAGCAGGGTACAGAACTGCTGTGCACTAATCCAAGATGCTGTGTTTTCAGCAGCACCAAGAGACCTGGGCAGGGAGGCTGCTGCCTGCAGACCCCATTCCAAGGAAAGCAGGAACAACTGTGAAATGTTAATTAATGGTAAGAACCTCAGGAAATACCACAACTGCTAACAAAGTAACTAAAACACAAGACAGTACTATTTATTACAGAAATCAAAGCAATAAATCAAATATTCTGAACAGAACATTTTCACTAGCCTTTGATTTATTCCACTGTGAGGAATCTCATTCATGCCTTGAGCACAGCTGGGTAGAAGCAGATGGGAAGTGGTCAGTAACACAGGGAAACCTCCAGAATTGCTAAAAAGCACCTTTTGTTGCTTATTTTGATCCATTTCATGAATCTGGCACCCCTGATGTTGTTAATACATTATTTGTCCCATTTGTGTGAGTTCCTCCAGTCCATCCCCAGCACTTGTAGCAAATCCATGCTCACACTTGACAATAAAGTCACAGTGATGTGATTTTATTGTTGCCCTTATCACCACTGTTATTATAAAAAATCAATAATTAGATTGTTCAGCAAAATACCCAGTACCAGAAGCGACTGTTGTACACCTAACAATTATTAATATGTTATCAAATCCATATGGTGTAAGAAGGGATCTGTGTCCCTGCACAGAGAGCTCTGCTTTTGGCAGTTTCTCTAATTTATTAACAGGAGCAGATACTTCTGCAGTGAGAAAATTAACTTGTACCACTGCAGTCTGTGAAATCTCAGGCAATCCTGAAGTACACAGCAGTGACAAACCCTTGGCATCGAGATGGGATTTGCCATCTCATCTCTGATGAAACACATTTTAACCTGTCAGTCTCCTGACAGCTTTTACTTGTCTCTTTCTTCTACATTTTATTCTGTAATTTTTAAAAACTGGCAGCTTCTGTAGCTTTTTACAAAAAAAAAAAAAATCAAAACACATTTTAACCATTTTCTTCTGTCTACTCTCTGAATCCAGAGCTGATCATGCAATTCCCCAAGGAAATTAGAATCTGCAAAAGCTTGTGTATTGCTCTCAACACAATGCTCATTTGACTTTATATATATGTAAAATCACACACTCATATCCAAAAAGTAGAAGCAAACTAGCAGAGGCTAATAAAGCAAAAATCTATGAGGAGATTGAAGTATCTGATGTGCTCGGTTTCCATCTGCCTCTCTCAAACCCACACTTTGAAATTTTTGCTTTAGTAAAGTTTTTTTTTAGTAAAGTATTTCTTTTTGTTTGTTCATGCAGAAGCCAGAAATCACTCTTGAAAAATAGAAACTGTTTTCCACAGAAAATAAATGCTGCAAACAGTTTCCAGCTGAAATAAGGGAAAATATTTTGCCTATATGTACTCATAATATTTTTCTCTGACAAAAATATTCAGCTTCTTCTATAGATCCCACGAAAGTCCCAAGTCTACTGGCAAATTCTGAATGTTTGACAAGCACAATTTGAAAAAGCCTTGTGGGGAAGCAGTGATTAGAGAAGGCAACTGGCAGCTGGGAAGCCCACGCTGTATTCCCTGTTTCATTACTGATGTCTCTGCATGACCTTGTCAAGTCATTTAATGCCTTTCTGCCTGCCTTTCCCTATCTGCAAAATGCTTAGATAAACACCTCCCTTTTGGAAACACTGTATAATTGTTTATTTTGGAAATAGTTCCTTGGATGCTGAACTGGCTCTCGGGTGCAATATTGGATGAAAAACACAAGGGCCACAGGACATAAATGTCAATCTAGTATTTTCTAATTAAACCATCTAGATTAAACCATCACAGTTTAATAGGTTAACCTCATCCCTGAAGGTTTTATTTCAGATGAGACAGTAGTTATTTTAACTTTATTTATATTAGCCAACACAACATCATTAATGCAAAGCACACAGGCAAAGAAAAGCAGAAAAAAATGGCATAAACTTATTTTTTATGCTTAATTTGACTATTTAGCCACGTTTCATCTTGGTCAGCTGTATTGTACTGCATTGGGCAATGCACAGAACTGGGATTAAAGGTACTGGGATGGCACCCACAGGCAGGGGATGGCTTAACTCATACTGATGGGCATCCACAATCCCAATAGGGGCAGTCCTGAATGGTATCTGGCTCCTCTGGGCTCCCTCAATAACCAGCTCATACACATTTTTATTGTTAACGGGCCAAGGTATGTACTATAAATGGAATATCAAAGTGCAGTCAAGCTATCATCACTCCTTGTCCAAGGGAAGTGCAGCATTACACCACTGCAGAAACATCTAACAGCTGAAATGGGGAGGAGAGTGCAATCTTGATTTATTAATCCAGCTGTTCGCTCATGTTGGCTAAAACCACCACAGACATTGAAAATAGCATTTTCAATAGACTCCAGTTCATGTACCACAAAACCCCCTGTTGCAATTCTAGAAAATGAACGCCACCAAGAAATGGAAAGGGAATTGAGAGTGTAGGACAGAGTTTTTACAGGACTTGCCTGAGGAAGGATGTGTGCTGACATCTTGGCTGTGATCCATGGGGCAGCGACAGACAGCAAGAGCTTCACATCCTCACTGACATAGAAAAATCAAAAATTAAGAATCAACAAATACTTTAACTAAAAGGGAAACGAACAAAACTGTATGTTTAGTATATTTACAGTGTTACAAAAAGAAAGCAAAGCTACAAAGTCAAGAGCTAAACTGTGCAAACGAAACACAAAGACAAAAAACACCACAAAATAAGGAAGCCCTCAGACCCCTACGACCAAAAAAAATAAGTGTCAAAAAAATAACCAAAAAACTAAAAAAAAGCATGCGCAAGAAGAGGGTAAAAGTTCAAACTAAAAGAAAGACTATTTACTTTATCCCAAAGACCCCCAACCAACCACCAAAACAACCTATAAAGAACAATGCAGACGAAAAAAGGCGTAAAACTAATTTCAATATAAAGCGAAAATAAGCAATAAATATGTATTAAGTGTATTGTGTAATCCTAGTTTGTAGAGAACGAGAGAAAAAGCACCAGCCGCCAAAAGTGTGCATGTTTTTAAAAGAGCTATCCCCCATGCGCCTCAACGCTAAATAAATACATATCTACTCTTATAACTTATTTTGTGAGTTATAAAGTGTTTTTCCTCCGCCTTGCTGCGCAGCTCCCATCGCGCTCCCTCACGCCACAAAATGGCGGCCACGGCGTCAGCGCTCCACGGACGGAGCCGAAGGGCAGACCCGCCCCATCGGCATGGCCGGGGGCTGCTTGGGAGGAGGGAGAGGCTGGAGCCATGCTGCCCTCGGAGCGAAAGAGGAAGAAGAAGACAGAAAGGAGAGAGCCGAGAGCGCTACCCGGCATTGCTGAGGTGAAAGAAGCGACCACTTCCCGTAAGGGCGGGTCGCCATAGAAGACGCGGCGCGAGCCCCCGCACGCGTCGCGCTGATTGGCGAACGATTCCCGCCATTCGCCCACTCCGTCTTCCTATTGGCTCCTCCTTC
>VXBI01009579.1:149969-168998 GCA_013397375.1 Toxostoma redivivum
CGCCACAGTGTGGCCCTTGAAGCGCTACGGTCGCTTCCTCCCCCCGAAGGACGGTGACGATGAGGGGCACAGCACCTCCTGGAAGGTGCCGGCGGCGCGGGGAGGGTGGCGGGGCGGTGTGGGGTAATGACTCCGCTCTGAGGCGAGCACCTATCAATGAGGCCTTTCAGGTGTCTTTTTGCGAGTCCAGAGCTAAAGCAGGAATCGGGAGTGATTTTGCTTCATGAATTATTAATGGCAACACATCAGAGTGTTAGCGGCCCACTTTTTTTTTTTTATTCCTTCATCCAGCAGGACCTTGTGGTATTAAAACCTAGAGATCAAGGTGGAATAATCCAGAGGGTTGTTCCGAGTAGTTAAATCTGTATATGGAGCCATAATTAGTGAAAAAATCATTTAATGTGTCTCCTGTCTATGGGAGTGGAGGGCAAGTTGCATTAGTGAGATGTGAGTTACACACCTGGCTTCTAATAGCGACCTTTGAGACCTTTTATTTGGCACTAGAAATGGGAACTGTAGATTCTGTGCTTGCAGGGCCAGATTTTCCTTTGTCTTTTTAAAGGTGTTTGAATCAAATGAAGAATCAGGCCCTCTTGTCCTCACCATTGTGGAGTCTGGCCATTTCTTTATTTCCCAAGGGCGAACAGTGCTGGTAAGTTTGTTGTGTATAAAGAACATTACTCCTTCATGTTACCATCGGTATTAACTTCGTTTCTTTTCTCAGCTTCATCTTCTCTCCCACTGAGTGGGACCCGTCAATTTTGTTTTGCTCATGGTAATTCTCATGTGCTGCTTTCCCTTCACATTTATCAGAATAATACTAAATGCATTATTTTCTGCTGAGGATCAGCATTTCTTCTGTGCTTCTAAAAATCTAGATTAAGAGGTAATGATGAGTGTTGCTGATGTTGAAAGCTGTTTGGGGTTTTTTTTCATGATTCTTCTGACTAAGAAAACAGAAAAAATACACTGTCTAGAAATAGGTAAATAAAAATAGGTAAAACTATAATTTGTTATATGGTCCAGCTGACTGCTTGTCAATGACCTGGCAGTATTTTGGTTTGACAGTCTGCTTTATCAAAGGGTTTGTATTTTCTGTGTTGGATGATGAGATTTAACATACAACATAAGATCCTTGGAGACAAAAGTCAAACTTGTGTCACTAGTTTTCCGGTAGCCTGCACTTGCTTAAGCATAACCAGCTACTAAACTAAAGATTTCACAATGACACCAAAAGGAAAATTCTGTCTAGGAGGAGTGGGTTTGATGTTCTGACATAGCAGACCTTGCTGGAAGGTGGAATTAAGTGTGTTTGGTGCACATCACCAGTACTCAGTGGTGATAACGAGCAGGAACTGGCTGATAAATATGTTGGAAAGGTATTAAATATGTTAGAAAGGTATTACAAACCACTGGAAGATGCTGCAGTATAAAGATAACAAAGGTTTTTTAATAAAATGTGTAAGAGACTGTGTTGCAGCTTTAAATATGTATAAGCTTATAAATTAGTTTTTACTGTGCCTCTTAAAGGGTCTTAAAGAAATTTAAGTATGGGGAGAACCACAGATGCCCTTGAATTTTTTGGCCTGTGTGTTAGGAACATTGAATAGTAAATGTATGAGCTGACAGGGAGCTGTTACTGTGGATGGTCCTCAGCTCATTTAGTGAGGATGAGGTAAAAAAGGGACCATGGAAAGCATTTTAGCAGTTGTGTTGAATGAGAAAAAGGAAAGATGTTTTGAAAACGTGGATGGAAATGACTCTTGCTGCCATCCCTTACCACATTCTGCTTGGAATGACTCAGTGCAGGATGTTCCTGTTCCCAGTGGCTGTACCTGTTAGTGACCAGTAACTGACACTACTCTAAAAATCCTTGAGATAACCAGATAAAAGCTAACAGCAGCTTCTCATAATTAACTGAAGTGCAAAAAAGGCACAACCCAAAGCTGCAGCCCTTCAAAGACTTGTCTGGCCAAGGCTGAATCTGGCAAGTAGCAGGGCAGATAAAAGTGTGCTGTCGGAAGGGATGAGGGATCAGAAAAGCTTCTAAAAGCCTGGCTGAGAAAAGCACTTTCTGCAGCTCTTGTGTTTAGTGGCTAGTGAAGCTTTCAGGCAGCTGCTTTGCATGAAATGCCAGCTGAGGAATTTCTTGGATCTATCAGGACTGTTCCAGCTTCTGAGAGACACTGGGATACTGCAGGAGCTATCACATAGTGCAGGAGAGGTGGAACAGACAGGCTTGGTAGGTGTGACCAAAATATAATACTGAGAGTTCAAAAGGAAAAAAGAGTAGGTTTAGATTTTTTTCAAACATTTATTTTGGCAATGCTTGACACACTAATGCTTAGAGAGTTGCTAAAGAAAAGTGACATAAAGTTGGTTTTACAGCCTGTTGATTGCTTTGGGTGCAGCTCTTTGAGCAGGTGTTTTGGGCTGGTGGCACAGGGGTGTTCTGTGTGTGCAGGACTGAACTGGTGGGAGAGGCACTGGTACATACTGGGACTGTGTTTCTGAGATTGAGCCAGCTGCAGGCCTCCCACTTGTCCTCTTAAACATACCTGAGTGGCTGAAAACCCCACTAAATACCCAATGTGCTCGTTCTCGTAGAATCCCAGCGTGGTTTGGGCTGGGAGGGACCACACAGCTCATCCAGGGCCACCCCCTGCCAGGGACAGGGACACTTCCACTATGCCAGGGTGCTCAGAGCTCCATCCAAGCTGTTCTTGAGCACTTCAGGGATGGGGCATTTTGCAGACTCCTTCCTGAGATGCCATGTAACAACAAACCAGCTTGCAGTGCTGTTCAGGCTGTATTTTTGCTGCAGAAATCAGCAGAAGTGGTTAATCTCAGTGGTTCTATCTCCCTCCAGTTCCAGCTGTCAGTGCTGTCACAAACCTGTCACAATATTTAACCAGGCTTTGCACGACTAAGTACAGAGCGTGCTTGGAGCCTGTCACACTCCAAATCCACTCACTGGGGGTCCATTATCCTGGACATTCTGTCAGAGGGGATAATGCACAACTTCTGCTCCAGAGGGAATGCATCAACTTTGATGGAATGCTGCAGCTGTTGGCATGATTGTACCTGTGCTCTCATTTCCTCTTGCTGGCCTGGCCTGTGTCCTTTGCATTGCCAAGGTGTCCTCCCACACCTGTGTGCTGCCTTACTTGCATTGAAAGTCCCTCTGATGTTCTCACAGAACTGTTTTGTGCTGTGTTGCATCCTTTAAATTGTTGGTGTCTTGTCTTTTGATCTATCTCCTAATGCCTACTTTTCAGCCCTTTTGATGTGCTCCAGGCTCCTGGGTTTGAGGGAACTGGATAACAATTATTGTAGCTTTGTACTTCTGCACAAGAACAGAGTGAGGCACAAGATCTGGCTCTCAGGGACACATTTCCTTCTCCACATGCAGAACCTGTATTTTTGTAAACTTTTCATTGATGAATAATAAAAGGATTTTTTTCTGATTCTCACCCATGAACAACATTTGCACAAAACTGACACAGTGGTGAAGAATTTCTGTTTTGCTGATGCCTGGATTAATATCCATAGTAGGAACAATATTCAAGTATTTTTGATTGCTGTCAAAATATTCTCTCTATGATGGGTATACTTACATATTCTCTTAGTCCTTTTAATTTTATTTAAGTAGGAAAGTTAAGAAACCTTTCCCTTAGAGCCCACTGGCTCTTTTATGATCTGTTTCTAAGAACAATATTTATAAAAGAGCAATAAAATACATATCCTAACAACTGTTGTTTTTAATAAACACAGAAACAACTGTTTTCCTTACAAAATGCCATCTATTCCTTGTGTAATGGAATGAAAAGGAGGTAAATGGAACTTCAGAGCGTGGAACATAAAAATCCCTGATGCATAATGCAAATTCAAGGGTGTTTTGATTTGTTTTGTTTTATTCTTTTTTAAACCAAATTCTTCATTTGGAATTAAATTACATAATGTATTTTTAGGACTGGTGTTTGCTGCAGTGTTGCCTAACAGACTGCATATTGGATGGTAGAAAAGCCTCATTCTTGTATACTGTAGTCAGTGGAATTTTACAGGAATATCTCAACAGCATCTCTGGTAATTTCTGGCCATGCTGAAGATACATCATGTTCCATTTACCACAACTCTTATTTCCTTTCCCCTCTGTATCAACACATCATGCAAATTATATTTTGGTGTTTTATTCAGTGCAATTATTTCTGGTGCTAGAATTCATAATATCCTACAAATTAAACAAATTGAAATTGTGAAGAGGACTTACTTAATAGGATAAAATTAATTTGGAGTAATTGATTTGTGACCTGATCTTTTGAAGTGTAGACTAAATGTCCTTAGTGCCCTCCTGGTCCCCTCATGACTTGCAATAAGCTACCAGTGCTTACAGTACAGTAGATTCTAACTCATTAATTAGGCAAACATTCAGCAGGCATTCTCATGTTCCTGATGCTCTCTTTGCAGTGCCTGAAACTCAGGCACCAGATTTTGCAGATGAGATTCACAACAGTGCCCTGGGCAGAGATGGTCCCTCTGCAATAAATGAGGGCTCCTGACAGAAACCTGGGCAGCGAGCAGGTTGCTAAATGCTGCTTTTGGGTAGAGCTCTGCAAAGCCACAGAAGGTTGTTCTTTTATTAAAGAAACAAAAGTGTAAGAGCCAAAAATGAGGGATGTGGGGCTTCAGGTGGCTCTTTAAAATGCTGTTTATTGTATCCAAATGATGCAGCAATTCACGGGTCGTGGGTGACAAGAGCCCAGCCCACAGCCTTTTCAGCCACAGCTCTGGGTTCATCTGAAGCTTCTCCAGTTCTGGTTACAGTGCATTATATACTGTTCATTACAGAGCATCTTAAAACATGACAACCAATCAACACCTTTACTGTTACCTTAGCCTGTCCTAACTACTAACATGACCATATCCATGTTACTATGTTCCAATCACAAAAGGTTCGTGTGTTACAGTTTAAGCTAGAAGTTGTTTTTCAGTTTTCTTGCTATGGAAAATTCTGAGATCTTTTCTCTACTTGCAACATTGGCTTTCTTGTTTGTCTGTGAAAATCTTTTTGCTTGGTAAAAACATCTTTTGTTTGAGATGGATTTATCCTTTGCTCTAAGTCATAAAAGCCCCTTCCAACTCACTTGCCTTTGCCTTCTAAGACTATCAGCAATTCTTTTCTTCTATGTCAAAACTTACCATCATTTCTACTCCTTCAGATTCTACATTCAAAGATCTTTCTGTTACACATACGTATCTGTGAGAACTTCCTGTCAAGTCCTTATCCTTCCCAACACAAAAAAACCAATTAATTCTTCTATTAAATTTTGTTGGCTTATTTAGTACCACAATTGTAGTTCAAAATTCCCAGTTTCAGTTTGTTTATTTCAACATGTGCTGTTGATGTGAATGTTTTGGATGAGCTGAGAGCATCCTTCTGCCTCAGCTTTCCTGTTTCTGTTTCATGCCTAGGGCTTCTGCTCTTTTCTTTTGCCCCAGTTCTCCTCTCCACACAGAGCACTCTCCTTAATGAGTTCAGCCCTCGTGTGCTCTCTGCCACAATCCAACAGGCTTAAGAGCAAGATTTGAGGGTAAAAAGATGATAATGCAAAGCTTAACATCCTTTCATTCCTTATTCCTGTCTGTCCCCCTTGATTGGTAGGGTTGGAAATGCTTGCAAAGAAAACTTTGTGGTTCCCTCACTCTACATGTTGTCTTGTTTGGTTGTTTTTTGGGTTTTTTTTTGTTCATGTTGACTCTTCTAATCTTGACTCAATTTTCAAGACAGATCATACTGCAGAAATCAAACCTGATGTATTTGGCCTTACTTAGATACTGAGAATAGCTATAAAAATTTCTACTTCCAGGTGTGTTACAAGGTAGTAATGAACAGTGGAGTGAAATTATGTTAGAAGTTTAATTTTCACAACTTTATTCTACAGTCATAAATGAAGAATTGTTACTTTTTAAATAGAAAACTGCTTATTCTAGGAAAAAAAGTGTAAAATGGCAACTCACATTCTCTTTTGGGAAGGCAAGGAGTTAAAAATTGCTATTTTTCAGATTTATGCAAGCATTTGATTTAGAATCTAAATCATGTTTCAAGCATGTGCAGCTCTTTTATTATAGTAACATATAACAAAATCCTAATTAAAGTGATCACCATTCATCACCACTTACCTGTAAACACCTTCTCAGATTTTCTGAAGGCATCTCAGTTTTGCCTGTTCTTTAACATTCTGTATAATTCTTGAACATCATTCATGAGCTTTTTCTGCCTGCCTGCTCACACATCTTTATTTTTCCTGTCTCCTGAGAGAATGGTTAATAACAGTCCTTGCAACTCCACAATCTCAGTTCTCTTTTGATCAGAACCACACTGTGAGGACATCTGGAAATGACATTACCATTGCTCTGGTGCCAAATTAGGCACTTCCAAGAATAAGCAAGATGTTGTGCAGTATAAATGTTAAATTGTAATAATACCCACAATACCCAGCCCGTGTCAAAATGGTGCAAACAGGATGTTGTGTGAGGCCTGTAGGTTTTCTCCCAGCCAGCACCACCCTGGCAGCTGTGCACTATTAATTCAGACAATAAAACTCCTTTCATCTCAAGCTGACCTCGTCCTTTCCTACAAATGCAGTTCCCAGCTGAGTCCTCAATCCATAAGATGATACAATGCATACATTCCTTCGAGCTGTGAACTTGGAGAACAAACTGGGGTATTTGCATTTCATGGGCCTGTTAGAAGTGGCAGCCCAGACTGGAGAATGGGGCTTAGTTTGTCTTTCTTAATACTGGTTGTGATTTAAGGGCAGACTAGATCATGTCTGTGACCAAGAAAAAAAGCTTTTCCTCCTGAACTATTGTTTACACATAGTTTTGTGTGAAAACATCTGGTTTGTGCATGAGTGAATCCAAATGAACTGATGCAAGCCAGCATAGCTGAACTGCTACACAAATCACATTTCTCAGATATAGAGTCATTTTCCATTCAGATAGGCTGCAGTCTAACAAAACAGATAATCTATTCCTGTGTTGTTCAGCACCACAGGGTTCCTAAATGCTACAATAAAAAAATATACATAAATCACACACAATACCTTCCACCACAGCTCACAGCCCTCATTACACAGCAGGTTTCTGAATGCTGAAATGTGAAGTCAGAACAAAAGTATTTACCAGTCAGTGCTGGACTCGAGGCCTATGAGCCTGGATCAGCATTTCTGGCTCCTGCCTCATGGCAGCTGTGCTCACATCTTGCCTGCTTCCAAAACATTTGGGAAACATCTTTGTTTTCTCCTTCAGCTTCATTCCACTCAGTCCTCTCTCTGAGAAACTTGGATGTTGGTCACAGATGTAGGAAAGAGTTTTCCTTTACCCCACTTTTGTTACAAGTACAGTTGTGGAGAACAGCAGGAGTATGTGCCTGACTGAACATTGATGACCAGACTTAATATAAAGAGCTGCCATTTTTCTCTTCACATGGTGAACATTTGGGCTCTTGTGTCCGTGGCCCGTTCTAGGCTGCATTTTGGGGATATTCTGATTAATCTTACACTCCCCTCTGGCTTTGCCCTGCCTAGCTGACTAAAGGAGCTTTTCCCTATCTGGCAGCATGGTGGCAGCACCAATCCAGAGGGAACGCTGCCTTTTCCTGTGTCATCGCCCATGTCCAGAGCGTGCCGAGTCAATCCATCACCTGTGGAAAGGCACGATGGACTGTAATCTGAAAATTCTGTTCCCAGGCCTGCCCCCTTCCCTGCTCCTGGGTGTTGGCACAGATCCTCCTGCCTTCCAGGTGGCTCAAGGGACACGTTTATTGTGTTCTTCCCTCTTGCTGATTTCATTCACCTGCCTTCATATGCACTGCACAGCCCTGGAGTGACCCAGGCCAGGCTGCATGGGGCTTGGAGCAGTCTGGAATAGTGGAAAGTGTCCCTTCCCATGGCAGGGGGTGGCACTGGATGAGCTTTAAGGTCCCTCCCAACCCAAACCAGGCTGTGATTCTGTAAATGCAGGGGCAGTGATTTTAAAAATAAAGTGGTTAAACTTAAATTTCAGTTGAATCGAATTTTGGGGTTGGAATTGGGTAATGAGGAGTACATAAATAAAAATTCCAAGTGCTGATTTTTTCCACTTGTTTTACCTCAGAAACAGAACATACAAAAGAACCTAAGAAACATCAATAAAATAGTTCGTAGGAAAGTTAAACGGTGCCTGCCTTTTATAATTTCTTTGAAAACAGTTATTGTTTTAAGGAGACAACATTTGTTCAACCTTCATCCCCAGTGAAAGGAAAAACACCATAAAACCAGACTGAATATGGGAATAACTGTATTTAAAGAAACAATTGGTGTGTATCCAAAACAGAAAGTACTTGAAATGAACAGGACAGGCACAAGTGGCCACAAATTCAAGTGGCCTAGTGAAGGAATGGTTTGGAATTGCTTCAGTGACAGCATTTTGGGGCTTGGTTCAACCTCTCCCCATTGCTCACCAAGTGATCTCTCCCTGTTGTTCTGACCTTTAGGCCTTTCCCTCTTAGCACCTCCTGCCTTAGGGCACTTGGAGTGTGTTCAGTGCAGAGACACTACAAGAGACTGGGGCTCTTACCTGCTGTCAGCACCTGCTGTCACAGCACACAGGGAAATTCATCTCTGCCTCTGACCCCAAAAAACAGCCTAGGCTCAAGCCCTTGATCATTGAAAGTATTGTGGGTTTGGATAAAACAGGTGCCTGATTTCCTCCCTTCCCTAACACTGATTAATTATTTGTGGTTTTCCCTGGACTTTGCTAAATAATGGCTCAGAGTGCTTTCCTTGGGAGACACAGTCTGTTGGCCTGCAGTTGTTTTTCTCCTTCCTGAAGTGTTTTTACAGGAGGCTGAGCAGTCTGTCGAGTTTGAAAAGACTGACAGTGATGCAACGGGAGTATAAAAACATCTTTATCCAATTAACGAAGGTGCTGCTTGGTTCCCTGAGTGCCACCTGGAGCAGAGGCCTCCCCGGGCCTTGGATAAAGCAGGGCTGTGCCATTCCCCGGATTCGCCTGCCCTCTGCTGCCCTCCCGGGCAACTTCAGCACCCAAAGCTCCAATTCCAGCTGCTCTAGTCTGGTTTTCAGGGGCTTTCATAGCATGCACAAATATAAAAGTAGAGAGGGATGGAAATTAGAACATACATACCTTGTTGTTACTGGAGTTAATCCCTGGAGTGGTAAAACTTCCACAGTGGCAGCTGTTTGACAGCTACAAAAACTGCACAACTGCAGTGACTGATCTTCATTAGGTCTTTAATTACATCACAGAAATTAAACATGTGCTCCTAGGTGCTGCTGTTTGTTGTGCCACGGGTTTGTGCTTTATTTCAGGAGGGCTTTTCCCTGATTGATTGCCACAAGTGGCTGAAGATAGTGAGGAAAGCAGAGTGCCTGCTGCTCCAGGCACAGGCCAAGGTGAGCTGAGCTGCTTGGAGCATTCCTTATATATTCCTTATATATTCCTTACATGTAACACAGAATGGAGAAAATCTCTCCATTCTGGCTAAATTAAACCAGAAGGCATAAATTATTGATGTCAATTAGAATTTTCTTTTTACTCTAGACACTAAACAAGAATGGATTGAATAAGTTTGGTATCTTTTGTAACTGCTAATCCTCAGTTTTTAGATTGCTCTCTGAGAGTTAGCTGCTAGAACAGCCAGACTGGTTTTATTTCACAATCTATCTGCTAACAAAAAGATGAAGCAAATCTCTTCCAAGATACCTCTGAGTCAGACTGCACTTCAGCAAACAAACTCTCTAACCAAGCAATTACTGAGCCATTTTGTGGCTCTTGGCACAGCAGCAGCAGGCTGCTGGTTAAGGTATTTGGTACTCAAGGAAACAAAATAGACATGGGTTTCTGGTCTCCTGATGAAAAGTGGTTGGTTTGCCTTTAAATAATCAAACAGCACTTTCTTCTTACCAATTTATGTAAAAATCTCAGGTTTTTTGTTCTTAGATGAACTCTGATACTCTGTATCTTAGTGTTTTAAATTCATGAGTTATGCCTAAAACCAAAACACTTCTGCACTCTACTTTCTATCAGCTTGTTAGAAACCCCAAAAAAACCTGAAGACAGCTGGGGCAGGCATTAGTTCTGATGAACCAGCAGGTTGCTCCTTCCCAGTTACCAGAGCCAGTCCCCCAGTGCAGCATTAAGGGATTCTGCTGCTCCTCAGCAGCAAGACAAAACCAACATCACACTCACTGCCAGGCTCTAGCAAAGCTCTGAGGGCAGTTCAGGAAAGGGGGAATATTAAAAGTCTGAAATTAATCTGGTGCATCTCAATGTTGTCTTACTAGAAATTCACACAGCTTCAACTGGATTGAGTGTCAGTGCAGTGATTCTATCACACAGCTTCTCTACTTTATACCCTAAAAGTGGATGCAGCTGCTGTGCTCATCTTCATGATAAATTTCTGGTATATCTTGTACTCCTTGTTTTTTGTAAGTCATTAATAGTGCATTTACAGTGCAACTTACTCATCACTTCAAATATGACTTCAGTAGGGCACTGTGGGCTCTTAGCCAGCAGAATGAGTTTCAAACCTATCAACAGGAGCAAGGTGAATGTTCTTAATAATTTTACAATAAATAATTTCACTTCATCATGTTTTCCTTGAGCTCCGCCCCCCACCCCAGCATGGAAGAAGTGCAAATTTAATGATTCCATGACCTCAGGGTTCTTCAATACTTCAGCTCTTGTGTGGTTCAGGTGTGACAGCCCAGTCCTCAGTTTATGCTATAAACCTTGACATATCACTGCTCTCTTTCCACAAAGGAACAATGCTTAATTTTCAAAGTCCACTGTTGTTTATGAACTGCAACCTAAATAATTTAACAGTCCTTGTGAGAAACCTGAGGGAGTCCAAATATCTCTGCCTCAAAATTTATTTGGGGATCTAAACAAGCAAATGCTCTTTGAAAGTGTCCTAAAGAAACTCCACCTGTTCCTTTTCTGTCACTGAATTCAGAACTCACCTGTCTGGCATCCCACAGCTCAGTCCCTGGGTCTGTGAGGCTGCCCCAGTTCCTTAATTAATGAGGGCAAATCCAACTGGGCACTGTCAAATGAGTGCTACACTTCACATTAATTTGACATTTTCCCCTTTAGAAAGCACTGAGACAGGCTTTTGTGCTTACCCTGCCCTAAAAATCTTTTCATGTGATTCAAACATCTTCAAGCAGCAGGCATGTAAACACAGGGGCTGTCAGGAGGAGCTGGCTCATCTCTGAGACAGGAACTTAAAAGTGAGAGGTGTCCTTGCACTCACATGGACTTAAAATGGGCATTGAAAATGGCTTTGACATTGGAACCTCAGGAAGATGAAGACCTAAATAAGCCAGGCTGGGCCAAGGAGAATTTGCTGCTTTTTAAGTTTTTTAAATTTGAGATTTCAAGATCAAATAGAAAGTTCCATTAATTCACTCTCTGAACACTGAATATGCACCTACCTTACATCAGCTCAAGGTGCTTAGGCCAAGCTTATCACATACCATAGACTCCCATCCCCACTTCAGGGCAGTTTGCTGAACCTGGGGCCCTTATTAAAAATATCTATTATGGTTACAGCCCACCAGCCTACTCTGGGGGGGGTCAGAGCTATCTGGGAGTTTTCAATAATTCTTAGTATAATCTCACTCTTTGAAGTAATGCATTTGAATTTCCTGCACTCCTATTCAACATGTTGGTTTCTGTTCAAGGAACATTTAGGTGAGAGCCAAACTTGAATGTGTTGGTTTAGCTACACACAGGCAGGCCAAGTAGGGTTGACTTTGATGCATCAGGAACATAACTGGAACATGTCACTCTGAGAATTTATGGTTCAGATCCAGAGTTACTGTTGTGTCATTTTTTGTCACCAACAACGGTGCTGGCACACCCTTACAGGATATTGCCTGCAGCAACAATAAAACTTAATTTTCCTGCTACATTAAAAGCTGGCAAGGCTCGTCCACTTGGCTAAACCTTGACTTGTGACAGGTGGCCCTGCATCACTTACCCTTTTCTAGCATATTTTTATTTGATTTTCAAATCAGCAATCACAGTCTTCTGGTTAAGCTGCTGGGAAAAATGAAAATACAGCAGGGAAAAGCTGTTTATTTGTTTCTAAATTGGTGCAGTGATCCACGAATCTATTGCTTTCTTCCCAACTCCAGCAAATAGGGATTTAATCCAAGTAGCTTGAGGGGATTCCAAGTGAATTTGCTTTGCTGTGGTTGTGAGCAGAGCGAGTGCCGCATGTTCCGCGTGCAGTTCGGAGGCAGCTGCAGGGAGGAGATGCAGGAGCACTGCTGCAGCTGTGTGCACAAACTCAGCGACTACGTCCCGGTGCAGGGCGCTGAGGAGCACAGCCAGCAGCTCAGCCAGGACCCCCAGGCCATGGACACTGAGCACGCAGTAAGTGACCACACACACAGCAAAAACAACCACCTCTGCCTGCCACAGCTGGGCGTGACAGCTTCTCACAGCTCTGAGACTGTCTACATGAAATAGAGCTGGGAAATGAATTCTGCAGGGGAAAAAATGGTCAGAGCCACAGAGTAACCCTGCATCCTGGCTCCTTCCTGTGCTTACCTGCTCCTGCTTTGCATGGCAGTAGCTGCTATGACTGCTTGTTTACAATTTGAGCCTAACCTGGCATATCTAAGAGCAATCTTAGGAGGCACAGAATGTTTCCCTCTCCAAGATAAAGTCCTGAGGAACTGGAAAAGGCAGGGACAGAAAGCGTTTTCCAGGGTGATTATTCCAAAATCTCTGCTCACCTGGGTCTTTAGATCCATGGAAAAGAAGCAGTGTGCTCTTGTGAGCATCCATACACAGCATTCTTTGAAGTTGCTCCTAGGAAGTAGCTTGTAACTTCAGTTTAGCCATGAACTAACAGGCCTGTAGTTAAACTGTCATGTCTTTCATTTTTAAAGACTGGAGCAGATGTGCATGCAGGTTCCATAAAAAGATGCCTTTTTACTGCAGAAGGTAGCTGAGCACATTCCCTTCCTGTCAGTGCTAAAAATGGAACTGCTTCCCCCCCTGCACATACCCACACTCTGCTTGGTAACAAGCCCTTATTTGCATTTGGTATTTTCTAGCCAGATAAGCCTCTCCCAGACTCCTGCACAAGCCTTGGAGAAAGAAGATCTGTGGCACAGCTCGCACAGGTAAAAAACAAACACCTCCTGTTTAGAGGCTGTAACTAAGTCTGAGAATCTCAGAGTTATCTCAGATTCCATTTTCCATCTGGGAAATGCCTTCCCTGAACATCATGATGCCATCATCTACACCAGCAAATCACTGGATCTGTGTAATGATCCAGAGCCAGGGAATAAGCAGCAAAACAAGGTGTTTGGTGCTGTAATCACCCTATTTGAATAGGAACAAATGACACACTGAGAGTAAAGAAATACCCAGAGGCAACATCCAAATGAATGGCTCTGGCACTGGTTTGACTCTGCAGGAATGACTAGTGCACATCAGAGCTGAAGCCTGAAAATATCAATCATGGAATCACAGAATATCTCACCTACCCCTGCCTTCTGGCAATAAGAATCCATTCCCCCTTGTCCTGGCATTGCAGGCCCTTGGCCCCAGTCCCTCTCCAGCTCTCTGGGAGCCCCTTTAGGCTCTGGCAGGGGCTCTGAGGTTTCCCTGGACCTTTCTGAACCCTGACCCAGAGCAGAAGATCCCCATATTCCATGGACTGCTTCACTAAGCAGGTCAGGGTAAATACCTGGAAGTCAACTGTTGCTCATTTACTGGGAATTCAGGCCAGTGCAGAAGCAGATGAGCAGAAAACTCTGCTCTTTTCCGGTTCTGTGTCTTCCTTATCCTTCTTTTGCAGTCACTGGGTGAGCACAGAATCCCAGTCTGGGCTGTACTGGAAGGGACCTCAAAGGTCACCTCATTCCACCCCCAGTGCCACGATGCCCAGGTTCTCCCACCACCATGGGAAAAAGCTGGGAGAGGGGATTAAACAGGGATGAAAAGGATGTTATAACATCAAATCCCCATACTTTACTTCTAAAAGACTTTTGGCTAAATGAAAAGCTTGGTTATCCCTACACAATCCATGTGGCAGCATGTACAGCTCATAAAGAGCATACACTGATTACAGACTGGACACCCACCAGGAAGCCACAGCACCCAGGAAATGGCCACTTCCAGGGTAAATGTCCAACTGAAATAATTGGATGTTGCATAAAAGAGAAAAGCTTACACACAGAAATCCCAGCTGCCTGGTAGCATTCCAAGAAGGCAGCTGCGTGTTTGTGCAGCATGCAGAGGGCTGGGGCGTGGCTGTGTCCTCGTGTCCCAGTCAGGACACCCTCCCAACCTTGCCCTGGCAGGCGGTGCTGCGGCAGCGGCCGGGGCTGCCCCCGGCGCTCGGGCAGCCGGCGTGGAGCGCGCGCGACCTGGGGCCCTTCATCCGCCTCTGCCTCATGGACCAGCACTTCCCAGCCTTCGTGCAGGACGTGGAGAGGGAGCTGCAGAGACTCGCTGAGGAATGAGGCACTGGCACCCCATGGCTACGCACAGCTCCGGTGATTAAAGGCTGAAAGACGAGGCCTACAGCCGTTTTTGTCGGTGTTTTATTTTTAAAAACAGGTGAATCCACTTTTTATACATCATTGCACTTCAACAAATACACAGAACACGAGTTCATGCAGCTACAGTTACGCACATCATGAGAACCCTGGTAGGTCTATTTCTACAATCTTAAAATCATGAGAAATTACAGTGTCAAACTAAAGAGGAATAACTAGTTGCATAGAATATCACCATGCTGTAACATTTCATCATTTAAACAAAAAAAAAAATTATAAAAGTTTGCCTGAATTGAATGTACAAGAATATGTCGAACACATCAGTGCAAAAGGATTTGAGAATTTACATGAGTTAACAAAAAAAAAAAAAATCACTTAAAAAGCAATAATATATATATATTTATAAACTGAAGGTTTGTTTTTGTTTCCAACTGCATCCCACCACCAGCAACCCCTGGCACCACCCAGCCCTGACGCCCAACAGGACCCCCCGTGCTCCATGGTTAAAGCCCTTAAGGAAATTCCAATGTCCCTGCTGCGAGCGCCAGCCTGGCATCGCTCCCTCCTTCCAGCCATACAGTAAGGAATGAATATCAGCAGCTTCAAAATGAACCACAACGACTTCTGGTTTCCCCTCCCCCAAATATAAATATATACTGTATATATCTTTTAAGTTTTGCTGTACTTTACAAAAGAAGTCTCACTAGATGGCAGCGGTGCGGTTTGAGCGGTGCCGAATTTAACAGCTACAGGAAGTAAAAAACAGCGCATGCGTGAACCCGCCTGGCTACTGCTCGTGTAAAGAGAGGAAAGGAGGAAAAAAAAAAGCAACATTCACAGCACATCAAGCCCAAAAGAGTTTACACCTTCTACACGGAAGCATTATTAAAATTCATCTGGCTAGGTCATCCTTGCAGGAGAGGCTAAATAAGGCATGCGTTAGACAGTCATATTGTTGCTCACTTGGAAAGGAAAGAAAAAAAAGAAATCAGACAGAACTGGAGTTCTAGAACCAAGAGTTCCAACCCTTAAATTTAGCAGGTCATATTGCCATCAGTCTCTCAGAAACTTAAAGCTCTAAAAAAGAAACGAGAAAGAGGTGCTAGTCAATGGTGAACAGTGCGAGCCGCCGCAGCCTGCAATCCCCGCGCTCCCACCGGGGCACGGGCTCCCGACAGCCCCAGCTCCACCTTTTAGCAGGGAATGAGGAGGGCTGGGCAGCTTTGTCTAGATTAGAGCAGGCAGGTCCTTAACCCCCGCCTGCTCGAGGAAATCAAGGTTTGTCCCCCCCCGCGCTCCCTGAGGCGCAGCGGGAATGTTTTGCTGCTCCGCCCCCAGCACTCCGGGCAGGAGGGCTGGGCCTGCCCGCTCCCGGCCGGGCGCAGGCAATACTTACATGATGAGCATTTTTAATTTGTGTTTCTCTGACGTAAGTTTTTGTCTTTGTGATTGTTTGTAGAATTGGTTTTCCTGCAGAAAGGGATGAGAGAGAAATGCACCCAAATCAGTCACAGGTCCAGGAAAAAAGGACATTATTTGTACTTCATTAAACGGCGTTTCAGTCTTCCTCCCTTTTAACTGCCTGAAGACTACACAGTTTTAGACTTTGTATTTTAATTTTAGCACAGTATTTGTTTTCTAGCAAGATGTTGCTTTCCTTTCCTCCAGTGCTAAGAAACGCACCAGACGGCCCAACACCATCTGTAATGTCACATGCAATATCAATCCTGTGATTTATCACCTCCCACAACCCTCCAGATTAACCCAGAGTATTTTTTTCCTGAAAACACACTTACATTGGCCCAGCTGGTTCATCATCTGCAGCAAGCATCCCGATGCACCCAGGGAGAGACAAGGGAAGGAAAGAAAAAGAGAGTCAGTGATTGCAGGGGACCACAGTCTGAGCAGCAAACTGATCTATCTACAGCATCAAAGGCCATTCCAGTCGGGAGTGCAAGGATCATGGAGTTACTGCTCTGGATTCGGGTTTAATGGCAGGTATGTTGCTTCAATGGGTTTAGTTAACACTTGGAATGCTGGTCATGAAGGACTGCAACTGTAGCGGACAGATTGGTGCAACATGGTCAAGACTCATCTTGTCCCCAAGTTCCAGTGGTTCAATCTCATAAAAAATAGATGAAGAGACAAACCAACGGTTCAGTTGTAAAATCCTGCTGGATGTTTGCTTGCATTGACTTTTTTTTAATATATATTTTAATTTTTAAGCCGTTTTTCCACTGCTGATGGGTAACTCCTGGTATACACCCCAGAGGGTACATACCTCACACTCATTTTCCCCCACGGGTGAAACAACCTCTACATTCCCCATTTTTCTCAATGTTTAATTAGAAGGGACCGGGTTAGGAGGAGGCTGAAGGGAACACTCGATTGCAGCCCCAGCCATGGTCCTTGGGCAGCAGCATCTGATGTCACCAGGAGGAGTCAGGGTGCTGGGACACCTCTGGACACGCTTCAGCTGCAGAGGACTGACAGCATCGTCCTGCCCATGGCCCTTGGCAAAACTCATTTAAGAACTGGGGTGGGGAGGGGGGTGGAGGAAATCTGCCAATGAGGAATGTTTCATATTAACTCTCATGACCAATTGGGCTTTTTTTTTTTGAATTCTCAAACACTGTTTTCTCCCACGCTGTAGTACAGAAGACAGAAATGCATTTACACAACAGTACAAGAGTCAATGCAGGAACCTAACGCTCCCACAGATGGATTTTGGGAGGACCAATGCTGGCCCTGCTGGTTTTGGCACTTGACAGTTGCCATTCCCACCTCGTGCCAGAGGGATTTTTCAGGGAAGTCTTTGAGAAACTCTCAGCAGGATTCCACAAGGGTGCTTAGTGCACATGAAGCAGTTATGGAAATTACAGTCTTACAGTGTAGGCATCCGCATGAGCACACGCCAGGAGTAATGTCAGGGACAGGGGACATTACTCCACCTGGGCCTTCGAGGCAACGGAGAGGCAAAGCCACCGCTAGCACAGACAGTGACCAGAACAAAAAATACTTCCAAAATAAAGAACTAACCACAAACCAAGAGCTTTACAGCCAAAGTAACAGACTAGCGACACACCGGTGTCCACAGAATTCCAGTACCAGCAACAGTAACTACTGGACACGGTACAGAGAACTGGGACTAGGAAGGACAGCCAGACATCAATGTGCTGTTGTATATACAGTGAGATATACAGAGACACATCAGGTACTCAAACACAAAGCACAGCAGAGGAATCTACAGCTTCCTTCCACAAACATCTTTGGGAATGAAGGATCTGAGAGCAGCTGGGCTCCGTGCTCCAGGAAGAACAGCAAGCCCTGGCCCCCGACGCCAGCGCTGCCTCTGAGACCCAGCCCAGCTCCAACAAGCACCATCGACAGCTTTGGGAGTTTGTTTGGCTGGACTTCAGCAATATCAAACTGCACCGTGGACACTCACTACAAAATAACCGTTTTCCCTTCTCTGCTCAAAGATTTAAATGCTCATTTCAGATCAGCAAGTTTGTGTTGTCAAAAAAAAAAAAAAAAAAAGTTTCACATTTATAAAGGCTGCCGTCGGTGACTCCTCATGAAGATCCCACAAAAAAGCCTACTGGAACACTTAAACTAAAGAGTGGATCCCCACCATTCCTCCCTGTCCCATCTCTAACCTAAACCAGAGATAAAATGACCGAGGGAAATTCCCAGACAGCCATTAAGTGCTGGAAGAGCATCCCCAGTACAGTACAGACACAGACCGAACCCTCAGCAAAACCAGGGGCAACAGAACAACAGAAAAACCAGTACAAAATCAGACTAAAGAAAAGGTTCAAAACAGCAAACTGAAATCCAAATTAGTTGTGAACGTGAATGAGGAAGTTTTCAAGAGTGTTAACGTTATGACTTGTGCGTTGTATAGACTGAAGCGGAGGTTAAACAAACTCCAAAGCATGCAGAGCTCTCACTTACCACCATTTTTTAAGGGTATGATGCAATTGAAGGGGGGAAAAAAAAAAAAAGAAGTCATAGTAACCGACAAGATCAATATAACCCGAAGCTTTAATGCCACAGCCCTGCTCTAGAACAGTCAGTATCACCTAGGGCACGGGGACGTCCCCCAGCGCTGCCCAAACGCTGCCAGGAGTGCCCAAACCTCCTGCAGGATCTCTGCTGGGACTGGGCAGCTGCAGGCTCCAAACCCCCCTGGTCACAGAACACAGGAATAACCCCCATAGCCAGGCTTTTCCTGCTTCGTGGGGTCCCAAAACCACACATTTCTCAACCAAAATGGGACAACTGCTGCTTGTCCTTAACACATGGAATCAATCCCTGCAGGCAGAAACATGTGGGAATTAAAACTGGAAGAGGATGACAAGTAGATCTCCCTTAGCTCCTCCACTTGTATGTTAATGTGTTTTGTGCTGTTGTCCTCCTCCCCCCATCCCCACTCGAA
>VXBI01009581.1:0-11118 GCA_013397375.1 Toxostoma redivivum
TGAAGCAGGAAGGCAGCAGTGTATTGTCCGACAGCAGGGAACGTGGCGCCTGGTGTTGGGATTGAGGGCAGGATGTTAGGCAGGAGCCCCAGCTGTCTTCCTCCAACTCCATGTGCGAGCGAGGGAGGGCCCCCAGCCTGACCGCCCAGCCCCTGTCCCTCCCTTCCTTTCTCCAGTTTCCCTTTGTCCCCCCACTCCCCCTGCGAGAGTAAACTATTACTAAGCAGTAGCCACAAATGCTTAGCATAACAATGGGAAAAATTCCACGGAAAGAAAAGGGAATGATTCAAATTCCAACAAGTGTTCACTCTATGTATCAAACGGCTGGGCATAAGTCTGAACTTTAACTCTTCTGCAATTTTCTGGCACAATTTTTTTCCTGAAACTTATCCTTAATGAACTATTCACCCTCCCCTTAATAAAAGCTCCCCTATATCAATGTAGGTGAACATCAGAATGTAAAGCAGATACCGCTTACTAGCGGTATCAATAAGATTAAAAGGTTGCACAGGTTTTCTCATTTCCTAGCTTTAAATTTACTTAAACCTTGTATTTCACAATGATTTTGTAATTAGAGGAGTTATAGCTATAAAACTAATAATCCCTGAGTGGCAGTTCTGGCATATGTTTTTTATGCTTTTTAAAGTCATCCACAGTCTTCGGCTTTTGTGAACTGCTTTAGGTATTCTTTTCAGCTCAGAGGAGGGACAGGCCTGAGGAAGGATGCACATGCTGGAGCTGCTAAGTCAAAGACAGCTGTTGGCATAAACAGTGGTTCTGAAGGGTCAGATTGAACCCTTTGTGGGGAGGATCTGGTGTTACGTCCATGCTTAGCCAAGTGTCTCCCACACATTTCTGGACTAAGCACATCTGTGAGCCGCAAAATGGATCTTTCCCCAATTTACTAGCCAGAGCTGGAACTAGGGCTGTAGGGAAGCAATTTACTTTATTCCAAGGCCTTCCCCAGCAGCCCTAAAAGCCAAGGTCACAACTGCTGGGCAAGGGCTTTTTTCTCTGCTCCTCCCTGTTGTGAAAATATAGGATTCATGGGGCTAGAGGAGGTACTCCACCGACTGATGTAAACACCTAGAGGATGCTTACAGTGCTTGTTTTATTTTATCCCTCACCCCTGCCTGAGGAACAGCCCTGACTACCTGCTTCTTCCAACCAGCACGTCTGCAGCTCCTTCACAAGAGAGAGTTTCAGACTTGTGGGGTCAGAGTGTGAAGTGTGACTGCTGCTGTGAGCTGCACCCCAGGGAGATGCATGAGCACTCCCTCAAACCTGAAATTTGTCTGTGCGCTCTCTTGTGCTGGTTTTGGCTAGGATAGGAACAATTTGCTTCACATTAGCTATGTTTTGTATCTGTGGTGGAAACAGTGTTGAGAACACAAGGGTGTTTTAGCTATTTCTGAGCAGGGCTTGCACTGAGCCAAGGCCTTTCCTGTCTCTCACACCAACCCAGCAGTGATCAGGCTGGGGGATGCACAAGGACTTGGAAGGTTGGTTTTTTTTTTCATAGATTTCCTGCTTAAATATTGTTGCTGTTTTAAAAAACAAAACTAAACAAAAAACAAAACAAACCAACACAACAGCAACAGCAACAACAACAACAGCTCACCCTAAGCTTGACAGAGCTTGACAAAGCCCCTTGGCCCAGTCCACCTGAAACCTTGGGGAAAGACAGAAAGTCAAAGTATCTGTAAATCAGATGCATAGCACAAAAATGACTCCTGTTCAGACCCAGACTATAGATACTTGACTCTCTGGGTCCACAGCTGTGAGCGAAATGGAGCTGTCTAGCTCCATCATATTTCAAGGTTCTCCAATTATATTTAGCTAGATCTAGGTCAGTGCATTCTTTTCATTTCAGACTCAGGGCAATAGAGTAGTGGAAAGGAATTTTGAATGCACAGGGCTGTCAGTTTTTTTGAGTGAAGGTCTTTAGGATCCTTCTGGGTAGAGGCTTAGTATGTATTTGTCTGACTGTATAGGGGCTGTGACTTCCATGTCTTAATAGTTACAGGATGGGCTTTCATAGCTACTGACTGCAGACTAAATTTTAGCAACAGGATTGTCCTACTAACCCTTCTCTGTTCTTTCTCTTTAGTGAATTGCACTTGGCAGTGCAAGCTTTTAAGATAGAAAGTAGAAAAATATTTCAATATACTCCAGGTGTTGCTAATGCAATCTCATTTTTCTTTCAGCTGTCAGAGAATTAATCCATCATGAGTTGGAAATATCTCTTGAAGATACATGCTTCTTTCCATTACAGCGTGGTCAAATGCCAGCCTGTTCCTTTGAAGATTCTTTTGAACATTCTAAGCTAGCTAGTAGCTTGCTTTTACTCTCCCCCTCGACTACTTTTGGCAGCAGATTAGGTCATTGAAAGCTATGGAAGCTTAGTTATTAGAAAAATAGAGCACAGTGTCTCTTTATTCTGTATTCTGAGGACAGAGCAATTTCTTTAGTCCTGATGCACTTCTGCACAGTTTAGCAACAGTGCTTTTAGTGTAGCAGACCTGCAAGGAACAGAGGGTGATGGAGGAGGAGATGAATACTGATGAAATTGCATCAAAGAACTTAGTGGTGTGTGCATGTGTTATTGACTTGTATATTTTCTGTGATCATTATGTCCCTTGAGGTGTAAAGTGTACAGCTATAATCCAGACCATATCAGTGAGGTTACTGTATTTTTATATTTTTTTATGGCTGGAACATTAGTTCAAGGAGAACTGACCACTAGCTGCAGAGTGTGATGGAGACAATCCTTCAAACTGTTTTCCTATCAGAAGCTAATCACAAAATTCTGGCACTGGTTAAAGTTCATACTTAGTGATCTGTAATGGTCCTAATGCTCTACATTGAGCAAGTACATATTATTGCAGATTTCCTCAGACCTATTTTTAGGGGGTAGATCTACCAAAAATCTTAAAAATAGCAATACTTGGTTTTTGATCTATGGTCCTTGGCCAAGTTAAGCTTCCAGAATGTGGAGCTGGTGAAAACATAGGGATACAGGTAGACATTTATGAAAGTCAGCAGACCCAATGTGCTTCTAAATTGAATATGCTTAGAAATGAAAAAAAAACTTCAAACAACTCTCTCCCTCCCTGTTTTTCCACAAATTCCCCACATCACCAAGATAAAAGCAGACACATTCTTCCGCTTGGACTCCTCAGATGTGAGTCTCTTCTGTGTCTCTGAGTAAGATTAATCTCTCCCTCATTTAACAAAAATGGTATTTCTGCCAAACATCATGAGAGGATTTGTACCCAAGTATCAAAACATCTTTGCATGCATAGTGTTTGGATCTAAAAGGGAGAAAAAGAACTGGTCCAGCTTTGACATGCAAATTCTGATTGTCTAGAAAAAGGACTCCAAAAAAGCACTGCTATCCAGGATCAAAACTTCTGTGCCCGAATTTCTTCTGTGTGGAGTTTTTCCAGCTGTACAGCACCTGCAAATTTAGGGCTCACAAGTCAGCAAGGCATAAAAAGTCCCAAGTAAAGAACTTGAGCTGACATACCAAATGAGGTGTTATGGTCACCTGGGAACTGGAGAGTATCTCCCTTGGAGCATCTTTTTACTGCAGGCCATGAGGTTTGTTAGCATAAGATGTGCCTGCATGGCTAAATTTGGCATCTCAAGAATATGGAAATGCTGTGATCTGCCATTTAATGTGGTCCTTGTGCACCAGTGTCCTTTGGGATCTTGTGAGAAGTCTTAATCAACTTTTTCATCTTTTCAATAACAAGTCATTAAACCATACTTCGAAACTGTAGCAAATGTAGGACTGTTCAAAGGCCCTGATCTTCAAGGCTCATTTCTTTGACCTCATTCCTATTTCACTGCTGTGACACTTCAAATGAGGAAATCTGATGACCCTGTGCTGCTCAGTGTTTGGCAGTCACAGGTCTTCAAACAATGTATTTCTATTTGGATGCCAGGCATCACTGAGCGGAACAGGTTTAGCTGCAGCAACTTTTTCTAAAATTATCCTGCTAACAAATGAGTCTCAGCAGAATTGTACCAGACCTCTGTGCAATCCCATGCTGTTCTGTCTTCTGTTCCAACACACACTTGGGAAATTCAGGGGTCAAGCTTTGGACTTACACCTCATCCATTTATCATTACTGGGAGATAATGGGGAAAAATGTCTCGAAGAGTTTGGAAAAGAAACAACTATATTTTATCAGAAAAAAATCAACACAAACCTCAAGTACCTCAGTCCCACTTAGGAACCAGACCTGTAAATTGCCTTAACTATGTGCTATAAACTCCTTCTTCAGTCAGGCACTAAATCTTGCAAATCACAGTGCTGTGCCAGTGTGCAAACTCGTTAACAACACTGTGTAAAGTGCAGGCACCCAAAATCCCATCTTTCTACCTAGTTTTGGGTCTTCAAACAAGGTGCATCTGCAGAAAGCATTAGGTAGTGGAAGAAGTTCTTCAAAAAGGCGTATTCATAATTTATGTTACCCAAAGAATCTCAAAACATTAGTTTATATTTTTTAAGGCATAATAATATTCTCTTAACAAAGTTCTCAACCCATTTCAACATCTCCTTTCCCTTCTGTCCTCTAGGTTACTCTTTGCTTCAATATCTTCTGATAGGCAAAAGGTAAACATAAAAGTAATGCAAAACTGTGAGTATCATATAGAGATTATCACCAGAAATTAAAACAAACAAACAAATAAAAGTGGGTCTCCCCCTGCTGTGTGAAACAGAGTATTTTGAATTGTGCCTATTCCCAAAAGCAGTGTTACTAGAGTTGGACTTCCACTTGATTACAGAAGCAAATGAAGAAACACAACTTGTAAATATCAAATAAAATGAGACAGCTTGATACAAATATTTTACATTTATTGGAAGAGTACAGTAAAAAGGGGACTGCAGACTCATTAGTGGTAACTGGTCCAAAGGAGAAGACAAAGGACTATTCAAAAAAGGTCTGCAGCTTACAAGAATACTGAAAATCTGTTATATAACAGCCTAGGAAAATAAAGTTAGCTTGAGTTCTAAAGTGTAACCTTAAAGTATATAAAAAATTGGCAAATAAATAAAGTTAAAATGCAGATCTATTTAAAATTATAAAGGACTGACAACTGGCAATTGTATAACATAGTTATAATTTTCAGACTTGATTAAAAGCCAGATAAACTCACAAATGTTATTTCCTTTTTTTTTAATTTTACTTTATTTCACATGTACTTTCAGGAAGAAGAACCCATTTCCAGTGTTACGTATTATTGATGTGTTTCACAAATATATTATTTTTAAACAACAAAGAGCATAAAAGGTGCTTTACTGATATTGCTGGTGCATATTTTGGCACAAAATTGAGAACTGAATAGATACCTAGAGACATCTGCAAATGGTATCTGTGCCCACTCAAGGCTACTGGTGACAGAAGTCTGGCTTCTGATGGCTGGCCAGTGATGCAAATTTCCCTCCTTCCCTAACATCCCTGCTCTGTCTCCAGCTGCCAACAGTTACACAAAGGAAAAGTAATACATGCAATTTTAAAATCAGCAGTCCTACAAGCCCAGCACAAGCTTCCTCCCCGGAAGTCCTTTAACAGAAGGTACAAGGCAGGTGTTTAATGTTGGCTTTCAGTCCTCAGTATTTTTCTGTAGGGGTCTGTCTGCCTTTTGTGTCCTGTGTGATGAACCTATATCGTAGGTTTCTTTCCTATTACATGTTCTCAGCATTTGAGTGAAAATTAAGTGGGAAGCTTGGTGGAAAAACAAATTAACTTGTCATTTACAGGTAATGGTACAATTAACACTGGAAACAGACATGTTAACAGATGTTTCAATTGAGATCCAGTGTAATATCAGTTAGCTGTACATAACAATAATGCTGGTCTTCTGGAATTGGAAGTCTCAGCACTTCATAGTGGGAGGGGTGTGTAATTATCAGTATAAGTAAATGTTGCATGACATAGTGAATTCAAATTTCTGAAAGCAAAATGATGAAAATTAACAGTATCTGAAAAGGTCTGTTAAGAAGAAGGAGATTCACAATAAGGCTTAGGTGGAATTAAGTCATTGCAGTTGATTTTGAACATACTGTTCCAATTTGGCCTGAAAGCAAAATATCAAGGAGCTTCACATGCTCCTATGTGGAGCAGGATGCTCTGTATTATAAGTCAGACAGTCACGAATGTTGTTCCTCTGATGTATTTTATGATGTGGACAAATCATGATACGGCTAGAGTCTGCAATTTCATTAAAAATGTCATTTGAACAATGTGCCTCATCGTGATTCATGGTTACTTCCATTTTCATACAAACACATTGCCCTAGGTATCCAAGTATAACATCACCACAATGAATTAAACAAAAGCAGGAATATATTTTGACTTCTCTGTCACCAGAATAACTTCTTTTGATGAGTGAAAGGGTGCCCTCTGTAGTACGTGGAGCCTTCAGAATTAGGAAATATTTGGGAGATGCAACAGTACGGATTATCACAGCAGAGCTCAGCTGGAAGTGTAAGATTACTGCAGCCATCTTTAAAGAGCAGAGAGATTCTTTGAGAATTTAGGCAACAGCTCGGAGTCAATTGTTTACATATAATCCAAGAATTCTGCATTTTTACTTGCATGTAACAACAATGGAATTCTTCAACTATTGAGAAAGACTGAGCTGACTGAAAAGAGTACTGAGCATCTTTTTTTTAGTAATGGAAAGTTCTGGCTCATCCATTCAACATCTGTAATGCAGAGGGAATCACTGATCTGATCTTTCTTTTAAAAAACCTAATTGTCTATATTGATGAAGACTTTCAATGGCTGGCTCACTTACTGTATTCACAAAACTTAGGTACTTATCTATAAACATTTGTGTTTCTAAAACTAGATGAAAGTTCCAAATAGTAGCAAACCAGGATTTTTCCAAGTGCTCTCTGCTCAGCGTGCATCCTAGATTACCATACTGGTTCACAGGCCATATTTATCTATAAATAATAATTCAATTAACTCAAGTTATATTTACAAGGAGTTCCACTCTGGGGAACAGAAATCTAGTTCATGGCTCTTGAAGGTATGCCGAACAGTTTTTCATTTGGAGAAGGCATATGGATCTGAGATCTCTAAATAAACTACCCTTCCACAGCTACAATCTCAAACACCTGCAAAACAACGTTTGTAGCTAGTGACCTAATTAGTCTTTTATCTCACACTCTCCGCCCTCAAATAAATAATCTGAAAATTCTAATTTAAATCCTGCCTACATGTCTGAGAAAATGTGCTCTGAAACAGCCAATAACATACAACTGTCTGAAAATGAAACAACTCTGAGTTAACACCCAAGTTCTACACCTGGTCATATATTCCAGCTGAAATTTTACATCAAAGAGAAGGGGACATAATGGTAACTTAGGGTTATTGGTGGAGATAGCATTCCTTGGGAGAGAGCAGTAAATACATCTCTGAACCTTTCTGTTTTATAGAGTAGTAGTAAGGCTGAAAAACAGAAATTTCTTTTGCTTATTTGACAGAGAAGCAAAATCAAGTTGGGTTCTAGGGTTGAAACTGTGACAGTTTAAAGACAGGGGCTTCCAGCTCCTGTTCTATGTGGCATTTATTATAATGAACACAATGACTGAATGTGAAGGTACTGGGCAGATCTTGGTGGAATTTTCAATGAGAGAATCTTCCCTTCCTTGAAATTGCAGATCTCAGCAAAATAAAGTTGGGTATTAGTAACACACTGATACGAAATTCTGCAATGCATGTAGGAGCTGAAATTCACAATTCAGTACCACTCTGAGAAAAGAAATGGTAGAAATAGTTGACTGTTCACAATGGGACAAGTGAAAGGATTCTTCCATTTCAACTTGGAGCTTACCACCTTTAAACTTTGTTTAGAATGGGAAGCTACTCCAGGGAACAGTTACTCTTAGAAAAAACTCGATAGGCTCTTGACTTTGATTCACATTCCTAGTAAGTTTTTGCTGATGATTAAGGATTGCTTTTTAGTTAGTTAGTTTGTTTTGGTTTGTTTTTTGTTTGGTTTTTTCTTTGTTTTGTTTTTTTTTTTGTTTGTTTGTTTGTGTTTTATTTATTTGGTTTTCAGCAAATCTGCAGAAGGAAACTGGAAGAAAACATTTTTAATACAGCTGATATTTCAAATTGACCAGATCTCTTAAAAACTCATGGTTGTTTGGAATTTCAGGAATACAGGACTGGCCCTGTACTTGCCATGTACCTTCTAATTACTAATTGAGGTCCTGTATACTGGAAGTGAAGGACTGCGTGAAAACCATTCTAAGAAAAAAAAAAAAGCATAACTTCATTGGTAGCAGGGGCATTCTTTCCTGACTTGCCTAGGAAGAAAGCTTCCAACAATATCTGAAGCCCTTCTGTGCTTTAGGGAAAAAAAAATAATTGGTAAACTCTTCCTTTAATAGCAAACTATTTTATGCTTAACCATAAAAATGTTACAATCCAAGTGCACTGGCACAAACAATTATTTCTAGTACCTACAAGCAGGACAGCTGTTACAGAAAGTGGGCTCTCTCAGCTACTTTCTCTTAATTTAATCTTTATAATGAGTCATTATTTGTGACAATTACTGTAAGAACTGCTGAATACCATGTTTGATTACACTATTTACACACTAGCTTAGGTTTTCAAATATTTCACTCCCTCAAGTCTGTGAGTAGCACTGACATTTAGAGGCTATGACAGCAAGAATACTGGAAATATGGCTAGTATTTAATCACTGTTTAAATTTGTGCAGCAGCACATCTGAGAAAATTGGAGGGAAGACATTTGTAAATGCTCCTGAGATTTGGTTACACTGTAACCTCAGAAAAAGTGGGTTTTTTTCTTTTTTGTTTTCTTTATTACATTTACAATGGGTGCAAAAAGGGTAACAAAATACTTATAAAGAGATAAAAAATGGGTAACTTTGTAGTCAGTTTTAATTAATATGCTTGTAGGATTTAAGTAAGCATAACAATGAATGAAAAAATACTTAAGTATCAATAACCTAATATTTCCTTAACCAGTTTTCTCTTTCCTGTCAGTAAGAATGGGCTTTACCAGCTACAGTTCTTATTGATGGCCTTCTGGTGATGCACTTCCCAATAGCAATTTCCAAAAAAGTTTTAGGCAATTCTGCAAAACGGTGTATTTTTAATAAAAAGAAATGCAATATAACCGTAGTTGATGAATGAAAATCTAGTTCATTGGTTTTCACAGAAACTAATGAAAATGCACATTTCAAGTATAATGTCTTTGTGGGATGCTAACATCACCCTTAGCTGAAGAAAGGTTTGTTTCCAGACAAGATACTTCTCACTATTTTACTTTTCATAAAATAAAGAAGCTTAAAAATCCTTACAGTTTCACTAATAACTGGACTTGGAAGCTCATAGGCTCTTATTTTCCACTAAAAACAAACTAAGGATGCACTTCTTGCTGTCAAAGCAATTTTCTTAAAATAATAAATGCAATTCCTAGGAAAAATATGAAAATAAGAGATAACCTGTTTAATTCCCTCTCATGTTAGAAGCTGATGATAACAGTATTCAGAGTTTCCCACATTTAACAATGCAAAATAATTCAGGATCCCCTCTGGGTCCCTCTGGTTGCGACAGTGCCAGTGCAACAATCTAACCTGAAATCCATGCTTGCAAAAGAAACCTAAGCTTAACTTCTTCATAAGTTCTCTATGATAAACACAGTACATGAGCCAAATGACCAGGATCTGTCTAACCTGGTATTAACCTGACAAGATTACGTCATCAAAAGGCCATGGAGAGAAGATATTGCAACTCTACTTCTTTAGCGCCATAATTTCATGGCATGGCAGGCTTGGTTGTGAATGCTCCTGTGAAAAGCCCACCTACATTGAATAGTTTCAACAATTGCAAGTCAGACATGATAAACAAATTCTGCCACAAACTGTTAAATTAATGATAAAAAAGTTTAAATAACTGAAAAGACATGTACCTGTGTTGAAATTTATTCTATACCTATAAAGCCATTCTGGTATTCCCCCCAAGTTTTGAACTGAACTGGTGCCTAATTCCATAACAGTAACAAATTTTCCTTATGCTGTAGAAATCCCCTGTTTTAGAAAGACTTTAAGTTTAAACAGAAGTGTGATATATATGTATGGAGGTTAACAATTTCAGAATAAAATGTTAGTACTGTTTTTATCCTTCTGTGAGAGTCAGGATGGTGACTGGTTAATTTATGACAAAATAGTATTTTATTTTATCTGAATAAAGCAGTATTTCTTGCTGTCAAAAGGGCATATGACAAAGAAACTGTCCATCTCCCTAACGAAAGAATATTCAACTCTCTAGAAAACTATGAATGCTGACACTGTTATTCTTACTAGCAGACTTCAGGGATGCATATGTAAGGAAATGAAGTTGGATGAGTCTTGGATTTTCCCAAATGATTTTGAAACATTTCTTAAATCTTAGTACACTTGCACTTGCATTAGCATACTAGCAAATTAAGGCACAGACTCTGTGTACTACTTAGAAGCATACAAACTAACAAGAACGTTTCCTATTGCTCTTGAAAAATATCTCTGGGCTACTTGAAGTACAGAACTAAGTAAATATATCCAGTACACTTACAATGAAGTTTTAATTTATGCCACCAAGTTTTCCAAGCACTACACTTTCATCGCCTTATCTCCAAGAAAAAAATCACTTAACAAAATGCAAGAAGCCCTTTCCTTATAGCTGGATATTGACAGTACCACCTCAAATGCAGGTGATGTGCTCCCACACAACCATTCACTGTTGTAGTTGGACACTAATTGCTACATCACAGACAAATTCTTCTAGACTATACATATTTTGGTCACACAGAGCCCTAAACCACCACTCACCACTACTGTAAATATACTTTAGAGAGCAAAAGATGTTGTGGACAATAGAAAAGCCACCCTAACAGAAATAAAAATGTAATGTAGCCACTGACTTCACTACATCTCAATCCCATTGTAACACTAAAATATAAGGCTAATTAACATTCCAGAAGCTGTGTTACTTACAATCCCTGTTTCTTACTTTCATTAGCAGCAACTGGTATCCCTTGATCTGAACATTTTAGTAAATTCCTAGAAATGTTTTAAGCACCT
>VXBI01009581.1:11202-31111 GCA_013397375.1 Toxostoma redivivum
GAAATGTTTTAAGCACCTTAATGCTGGAACTCAGACAGGGATATGGTAACTTGTTCCTATTTCTGTGCAGAGCCCTAGAAAAAAATTCCAGCTGTAATGAGGACTCAAAGTAACAAATGGTGCACTTCCTCCCACCCCTATCTAGTAAGTTTTTTTTTTTTCTGGCTTTTTAAAAATTTTTAATATATATCTATATGTATATATGTACAAACACAAGGTTTATATTCTCGGTGCATTTAAACCTTGTTTATCCCCAGTCTTTTGATACTTGATTGCAATAATGTAGAAAAAATAGGTTAGTATTTCTACTCTGCTGTTCCCTGTCAGAGGCTTTAAACACACTTCTTTCCTTTTGGTTGTTTGAACAATTTCCTCATGCCATACAGAAGTAGAATTTTCCTTTGGACACTATGCATGAAATGTTCTTCTGTTCAGCATAAACTTTTGCATGCTTCAGCTGCATTCTGAGAATTTTTACAAATTTAAGGAAAAACATCAGGGTGAAAAGCAAACCTAACAACATACTCTTTAACTCCTCCACTATCAATGATATTTGTTATCTCCTGCTATCATTAATAAACCTCTTTTTCTTGGCCTACTACTTTCACATATTTTTTGGAAGGCAGATAGTTTGCAGTATTAGCATATGCAGTCAAGACTTTATATTGGTCTTTTTTTTCTAAAATAAACATAGGTCACCATAAAAGAAACATACATATTACTGAATTCTGATGGCATTGAAGGACAAAAAAGGCATGATTTAAGTAGATCACATAAAAAGTCAGAAGTATTTCTATTGTATGGTAATAAATGCACAAGTAATTAAACTACCAAAAAAATTCTGGAGTTTTCCATTCAGTGAGCATGTTTGCATCCAGAATCTAACTGAGCTTCATGCTTAAAACAAAGTATCACCTAAATATATCAGATGCAGAAAGGACTTAAAAAAAAAAAGCTTCTAGTAGAAATACTTGTCAAAACTGTCCTCAGTTTTAAGGCCAACATGTATGAAAATCCCCACAGTAATATGCTGACATACAGGACAGGGAAAACAGAGTGAGAGCATAGCTTAAAGTAGAATACCCCTGAAAAATGTCACTAGCAGTTATTTGCTGTAAAACAGATAGAAGCCACAGTCCCTTAAATTTATAGTATCTGCTTTCCTATGTACATGTAACCTAAATTACAGTACTACTGTGACTGGATATATAGTATTTCGTAGTATATATCTTTAATGCCGGTGTAGACACCATTAAAGATGGAACACCAATTAATTTCAAAGTAATCCTAGGAGAATATTGCAAATAATGCTGTATCAAATGCATAGTGTTTGAGGGAAACAATTACTTCACTGGAAAATAAAGTCCCAGACATTGAGTTTGGCACTTCTTCATCACTATGTCACTTTCTTTTTGATTGAAGACAACTCTTTCTGAATCTCACTGAATTTTGGCCGGTTTTCGGGCTTGTAATCCCAGCATCTCTGCATTATTTTATATATTTCTTCTGGACATTTTTGTGGTGCAGACATTCGGTAGCCTGGTACACAGAAAAAGTGGGGAAAATATTAGTACTGAAAACTGATGCATATTGACAAATCTAAAAAGCTAAGATTCAAGTTCAAGATCATTTAATTTGAAAAGACCTTCAAAGTAATATGAGGAACATCTTCAATACATAACCTATACATGAGAGAAAATTATGAAACTAATTAACGCTCAGGTACCAGTGACATTTAAGTTGGGCATGCTAAACTGTCAGTTTGCTGCTCATCCCTAATAGCAGCAAATCACACAGATTTCTTTCCTGTATCTTAGGAAGTAGCTACCTTCTGGTTTTCAGTTGTATTTCCTTACTTCCTCGCAGTGAGGAAATTGATAATAAAAATTAAGACGGGAGCAAATTTCTTTGCTCTTTTTGAAGGTGTATCAACTTTTATTCTCATATGTCTTCCCTTTTTTGGCTGCTTAAGAAGTCCCTTCCTGTCTGCACTTTAGTAATTAATTTTTCCTCCCTCTGTTTTCTTAACTTTTGTATCTTTCCATCTTACCTCAACTCTCTTTCTCTTCTGGTTTGCTTAGATAGGCAGTGGCTTCCACACCTCTCTGCTGCCATCAACCAAAGAGTTCTCTGACTTGGCAATGAGCAGGAGAATGGACAATCATTTAAGTAAATTAGTAGTTAATCATTCAAAAGTCACAGGTAAGTGGCTATTTAGGCATATCATCAATACTCTGGACCACAGAGGTGTACTCAGCAGTGAAGACAATTTCCCAATGAGTAAGAAGTTGGGAAAAATGCCAGGAGGATTGTATGTATGAACAAGGAGCTCCTGGACAAAATCAAATACAAAATCAGGTAATGGGAGGAATACCAAAACACTGTCTGAGCCTCCAGGGATGAAGTTAAGAAAGACAAACCCCAGAAGGGATTGAATCTGGTCAGGGGTGTCAAAGACAACAAGCAGGACTTCTGTAGGTATGCAGGGGACAAAAGCAAGGCTTGAAAAAATGTGTGCCCACTGCTGAATAAGGTACTGGGCAACTAAGCAACACACGACAGGGACAAGGCTGAGGTACCTAATACTTTCTTCATCTCAGCCACTATTAGCAAGATAAGCCTTCAGGAATCCCAGGCTCCAGAGATTAGTGGAAAAGGCTGGAACAAGGAAGATGTACCCTTGGTGGAAGAGGACCTGGTCCTTAATCAAACTGGACTTAGTTCTAAGTCCAGGGGTGCTGATGCATCCATGAGTGCTGAAAGAATGGCCTCATGTCACTGCCACACCATTCCCAAAAACCTTTCATATATCACTTCGACTACTGGGAGGAGTACCTGAAGACAGGAGTAAAGCAAATGTCACTCCTATCTTCGAGTCTCAGAGCACCCAGGGAACTGCAGGCTGGTCAGCATCACCTTGATCCCAGAAGGTGATGGAGCACCTAAAGCTGTAAACAATTTCCAGGCACCTGAAGTAGAAGATAGTCATCAGGAGTAAGCATGCAGAAAGTAAGCATGGATTCAGTAAGAGCAAGTCATACTTGACCAGTGTGAGAAACTTCTTCAATGAGATGAGTGGCCTGGTACATGAGGGGATTCCACTATAAAATTCTCACAAAGACACCTTTGAATTTATGGACTAGATGACCAGACAGGGAGATGGATTGGAAACTGAGGTTGAGCAGTAAGCCCTGAAGAGAGGTGATGAGTGATGAGTGGTACAAAGTCTTAGTGAGCTCTAGGGTCAGTACTGGGTCCAATCCTGTGTCACGGCTTCATGAACGCTGTGGATGAGGGGCAAGCGCACCCGTGGCGATGGTGACACGGCGGTGCTGCGCCCATGCTGGTGACATCAGGCTGTGAGTGGTGGCTGATACACCCGAGGGTCCTGGTGCCATGCAGAGAGGCCTGGACGGGCTGGAGAAAGAGGCTGACAGGAACGTCAAGCGGTTCAGCATGGGAAGAACCACGTCCCGCAGCTGGGAACAACCCCAGGCACCAGCACGGGCTGGGAATGCCCAGCTGGGAAGCAGCTTGTAAGGAAAGGCCCTGGGGCTCCTGCTGTACACCAAGGGTTGAACACGCACCAGTATGAGCTCTTCCAGCAAAGAATGCTAATGGCACACTGGGCTGCACTAGAAAGAGTGTTGCAGCAGGTTGAGGGAGATCATCTGCCCCCTCTGTTGAGGGGCTGAGGCTACATCTGGAGTGCTAGGTCCAGTTCTGGGCTTTCCAATACAAGACAGACATGGTTACAACGGAGAGAGCCTCATGAAGGATCCCCAAGATGACAGAGGCAATGAAGCATCTCTCTCTTCTATGAGGAAATGCTGAGTGAGCTGGAGCAGCTCATCCTGGAGAGGAGAAAGCTCAGGATCTCAGCAATGTCTATCATCACCTGCAGGAAGGTTGCAAAGAGGACAGATCCAGGCTCTTTCCATGCCCAGTGACAGGACACAGAGGTGATGAGCACACACTGAAAGATTGGAAATTCCTCTGGAGCATCAGGAAACACTTTGTTCCCTGTGAGGTTGACTGAGAACAGGTTGCCCAGTGAGATGGTGGCATCTTCATTCACAGAGATATGCAAAAGCCATCTGGATGTGATCCTGCTTGAGCTGGGTGGTTGGACCAGATGACATTCAGAGGTGCCTGCACACCTCAGCCATTCTTTGACTCTGTGATTCACCACATGTAGCTCTGAGCAAATGACAGGCAGTGCGCAGTGATGTGCATTGGACTCCGCAGCTAAATGCAGCTCTGTGACTCCAGACTCACTGCACAGGTCTCTCTATCTCTCTTTCCAAAGAATAGCACAATGACACTGACCTCTTAAAACAGGTAAATCTGAGAAATATTTTTGCATTTTTTATACTGCATGCATCTGCTCTAGGCACTGGATGAATGCATGTAAGTTCAAACAAGAGTGGCTTGGGCTCTAGGATTTGATTTGGCGTTTAAGGAGAAACTTTACTATTACGACTTATAAAACTATAACAAACACTGACAATATGTGTAAATCAGCAAAGCAGAGTTTTTTTCTTTGTTGTTTGCTTTGTTTTAAATAATTTTTCAGTTTTACTAGCTAAGAACCTGTTTATAAATTATATAGTAGTACTATGTAGGGAAGGAACAGTTATGAAATACCACTAAAGACAATGAAAATAAATCAAAGTCCTGAAATCCTGCTCACAGTTATTTGCTATTTTAAGTAAAAGCCTTTCGATTATTTTATAAAAGAGAAATCTAGTTTGCAATGCTCAGCTAGCTTACCATTCTGCACCATAATTGCTAAGTCTTTCTGTGAAATGATTTAATAAAGAAGATGGAATGATACAGACTTTTTTCTGGCAGTTTAGAATATTTATACTTGTATTAGCATAATCTTAAATAATTAATTTTGTTCAAGCTTCTGCTTTGCACAGCAGTAAATCCCTCCTTTCTATCTCACCTGTTAGTTCTGCAACAATGAAAGTCAGCATGCTGTAAGTCTTCCTACTTTAAGTTACTGGTCAGTCAGTGTATTCCTTTTTTTTAAAAAGGCCTATATATACCAGCAATTTAGAAAACCTCATATTATTTTTCCTGAAGTTGTTACAGAATTTGTATGTTATTTCTTTGCTATTTTATACTTTATCTTTACAATTTATCCAGCATTTCTTTCACTCCCTATGAATAATTACCTTTTTCAACTTGCTCTCGTGCTTGTTGGTTGGTCATTCCAGGGTATGGGCAAACTCCTAAACTGAAGGTCTCCCACAAAAGGATTCCAAAGCTCCATACATCACTCTCAGATGTGTATCTCCCTAAGAAAGGAAAAGAAAACCTTCAAGTTAACATGCAGAGAAATTGGTATTTCAGATAAATATGGCTCAAATTTCCTGTAAAGGTAGAAATGCTACATTGGCAAGCTTCAGGCAATACAAAGCCACAGCTACTAATAAAACATTCGACAGATTTCACAGTCTCCAGTATTTCAAAGAATGAACAAATTATATTAAAGCCAATACTTTGGAATAACATAAGCTAACCTTAAGTTCTACTGTTACACACAGAACATACTAGTCTCTCATGCAAGTTAAGAATTTCTTTCTTTAATGTACAAAAACACTTTTCCTTTAATACAAAAGGACTGAAAAATATCAGGGTTTCCCCCCTCATTTATAGCACTTTCAATTCTAAATATTCTTTAAAAAATTACCTTTCCCAGTTCTCCATTTTAGCATTGCAGTGTTTATTCTGAGAGGAGCTACTACCAACACTGTAAGTGTGAAGAAGGCCTGGTTCTCTCCAATTGGTTTAAGAAAAAAAAAATCAGGCCTGCTGGCTCCATTGCCTCCAACTATGCTTCAGAGATAGCAAAATAGATAACTGAAAAATAATTGAATTCTAAGGCTGTTTGTGGAATGATAGCTTTCTATTACAGGAAAAAGGAGACATTTTGGAGCAGATATTTCTATCGTCCCTGATGGATTCACATTAGAAAATTAAGACTCCTAGACTTTTGCAGCAGAATCAGTGAAGATGTTACCTTAAAAATCCATTTTCAACATCACTTTCAACATTTTTCATGACTGTTCTTCTTTGTTCCATACTATTACTTTGTATTTATTTGTCTTTATTATTTAAAAACAACACTTTTGGATGTATTGTTTGTTTATCTCTAATCATCAAACAAACCAAACTAAGCCACTTCTGACTAGGAAAAAAAGGAAAACACATGTAAATTATAGTGACAGTTGCTGTCAGTGACAATTGTTCTGACTTCAGAAAAGTCAGTTTATTCTTAGACTAAATACCACTTCCAGCTGTGCTGTTAGCTTCTGTGCCTCATAGTTGGCAATTACAGATATTCATTATGTTCTTTGGAGTAAGATTAGTTTTCTTGTCTGTGTATCAACTTCCCACAGTTGGTTATCCAGTAATTTAGCACTTTTCACTGAAAGCATTCAGCAGATACAAGATAGGTGATTAGCTGCTTTTTTAAAAGAAAGTACAAGTTCTGTACAGTTAATTATATTTTCTGTTATTATACTATGTGAGAAGAAAAAAAAATCTGTTTGGAAAAAATCCCCAAGTCCTCTCCATGTTACTATTAACATCACAAATAACTCAAAATATTGTAGGGAGAAAACATATATATTAAATGTATTTTAATTTTGAAAGATCAGGAAGTAAAAATACCCCTTAATTATCCTAAACATGTGCTGGTTTTCGTGGGATAGAATTATTGTATTCACAGTAGCAGTTACAGGGCTGTGTTTTGGATTTGTGCTGAACACAGAGTTGGTAATTCAGAGATGTTTTGTTGTTGAGCAGGGATTGAACAGATCCATGGCCTTCCCTGTTTTTCACACCGCCACCCTGGGGAAAGGGCTGAGGGTACCTGGGAGGTTGGGAGGGTACACAGACAGGACAGGTGACCCAAAACTGACCAAAGGGATGTTCCAGATATTGTGACATCACAGACATTGTATAAAATGAGGGGAAGAAGGAGAAAAGGGAGGACACTTGGACTGATGGGGTTTGACCTCCCAAAAATTGTGTAGAATGGCTCTGAACAGCACCCACAGAACCAAAGGTTCCACTTCTCAGAAACTCCAGTGGCACCTGAATTTTGCTTTTGACTTCTGACAAATCCCCTAACCACTCCTTTTGCCCTAATCTGTTTCTAGCCTTCATAACTTGTGTTTTTTCCCTAATTTAACATACTTTAGTGATGGCTCTTAATTTGTCACACACAGTGATTTTAGCAGGGACTAAAAAAGAACTTTTTTTGTAGCTTCTTAAGCACATTAGCATTTATGTAATGGCCAAATGACCCAATTCCTCATTTTCCTCCAACCTTTGAATCTTGAAATTCAGGACTGACCTGGCCAGTGGTTACCAACTAGTTTTGAAATACTACAGATTTAGTTTTATTTCATTTTGATATCTTAAAAACCTGTAATCTTACCTACACAAATCAATGCAATTCTTACAACCTTATTATTAGAATGGAAAACAATAAAACATAATCCAGTAAGTTTTGTTCGTATCTTTCAAGGGAGTGGAAAAAATTACCCTTCAAAAACACACAGAAATCTTTCATTATATTTCGAAAGTGTAATATTGACTGCTGAACATATTAACAAATGTTTAAGAGAGCTTATTTCCCAAACATTACAGAAAATTACTTATAGCTGCTGGAATATATATGTGCTTTAGGAAACACAAAATAAGTAGACATTAATCAACAATCCCCTCTTCTCCGGTTTGTGCAGAAAAAAACAGACTTAGCAGTACAAAGTGACAGTATTGCCACAAGAGCCTGTTTCCTGCTAAATGTAGTCAAAAGGAGCACTTATAAGGATAGGTTTTCATAATATATCAAAAACACTGTATGCATTTCCAAAATAACAAAAATAAAAACCCCAAACACCTTTTTTAGTGGATCAAACACCCAACAGAGCAAAGCATTCACCAGTGAATGCTCACAACACTAACACCTCTTAGAATAATTGGTAATACAGGATCAATTACCACCACTGAATTTACTGTCAGCCTTTTAAAGGGAAGATCTGCTTTACTGTGGTATGTCATTAACTGCTGCAAAAGTGCTAACGAAATGAAGCATTCTGCTATCAATCATAATTCACAAACTTATGATTTCCAGTGCATGACTTCAATAAAAAGGCTTTAAGAGATGGCAGAAATATTTATAGACACTTCAAATGATGACTTTAAAAATATTTTATTCTGTGTACTCAACTAAAGAACTGGTTTAGAGAAGTGCATTCAAAACATGCTGTCATTTATTAAATCTGCTACTTCTTCACAGCCTACTTTACCTAGAAGAACTTATTCTTCTAGTTTCATATAAGCAAAGAAAAGCTAAGAGCAGCAGCTTCTGTTTCTGTTCTGGAACTACTACCAATATAGTGTGGACCACTTCCCTCAGTGATAAATAATGGATTTTTATCCCCAATATAACAACCTAGTGATACACAAAAATGCAGGTAAAGAAAAACTGCAGATAAAAAAATCCCAGAACAAAACTACTATATTTTTCACCAATGCCAGGAGTTATCCTACACAGATGTCTCAGTACATTAATATTTTCTACTGTTCTCAATGAGAGGCCATAAATATGCAGAACTTGCCATTCATTTTGCTAACGATCATAATTTAGATGACTGACGAGACTGTCTACAAGAATGAGTCAGCAACAGAACCAAAGCACTCTGCTATTGCTGCATAATAGAAATTCTCGTGTTGCTGCCCTATTATTTTTTCAGTGGCAAAACTGCTTTTTACATAAAACCGACTGAAATATTAAAATTATTTTAAACATCATTAATTTGAACAGGGGGAAAAGAATTTTATGTATATACACTCAAATATTGCGGCTCTGGTGCTCTCTACTGTACTTTAGAGTTCTGTTTTTTTGCAAGAAAATGCAGTTATGTTCTTACCATAGTTCAGAGCTTCTGGAGCAGTCCACTTGATTGGAATCTGCTTTAGGCCTGATGATGAGTACACGCCATCATCCTCTTGTCGGGACATCCCAAAATCGCTTATTTTCAAAATGTTGCTTTCACCTACCAAGCAGTTCCTTGCAGCCAGGTCTCTAAATAAGAAAAATAAATAAACACCCACATTTTTACGGGTTTCAAAGTATTTGGAAGTCATTTAAACTGACTGAGCCCCTCAGCCAAGACAGTCATGCCTCTCAGAGGCTTATTTACAAAAGGGTAAAAACCACTTCACAGCAGTTGTGGGGAAACAGAAGTGAGGGAAGGAAAAAAAATGTCAGAAATAATCTTATGAAGAAGTGAGGAGAGGAGATGCTGGAGATGCTCCAAGTGCCTGAGCAGAGATTCTCCTGCAGTCCATAGAGAGGAGCCACAGTGGAGCAGGGGAGGAAGGCGAGGCTGAAGGAGTGGAGCTCTTATGGACAGACCAGAACCTCCATTCCCCACTCACCCCTCAGGGGAGGAAGTGAAGGATTACAGAATGGAGTCCCTCAGAAGAAGGGAAGGGTGAAAGGTATTTCAGTTTTTGTCTTTTATTTCTCACCATCCAACTCTATTTTAATTTGTAATACATTAAATTCATGTTACCCAAGTACAGTCTGTTTTGCTATGATGGTAATTGGCAGGTGATTTCCTTGTCTTGACTTCCAAGTTTTTCTGTCTTATTTTATTTCTCTGTCTTGTTGAGTATGGGGAGTGAGAAAGCTTCTGTGGGTGTCTGGCAGCCGGGCAAAGTTAACCATCACAACTGCCCTTTGTGGTCACAGAAATAAACCCCAGATGAACAAATCAGATCCTATGTAAAACAAAACAGAATTTGAAGGAGTGTCCTGAAATGTGTTCAGGATGTGTTTCAGTGAGAAACCTGAGGAAACAGCTTTATCTTCCTTCTTCCCATTAGAGTTTCTATCAAAAGTTAAAAGCTACTCAGCACAGAAAAGGAATTCTGGCTCAGTGATGGATTAGAAGCTCAGAAAGTCAACTCCCTCCCTTCATCTCAAATTTGTTTATTTTTTTAGATTAGGATACATGCAATAAAACCTGTTAAAGACCTACTGTGGCTTCTCTACATGCTAATAATATCTTATAAACATACTATATGTATAGTAAATTTCAGTGTTTCACAGCTTATTAAAATACAGCATAATAAAACAGATATTATTATTCCCATTGTAATGTAATAAAATATGGGAAATATTTAAAGGGAGAGATATGTTAAGCAAGAGGATTAATTCTATACCATTAGGAACATTGTGGGAAAAATATTTTTTAACTAAACTTACTGTGTTTTTGTTCAGCTTAAATAAATAATATGCTAACAAACAGTTCACATGAATATTTCAGAAAAACTCCATTAACTTTGATGTTTTGAACTGAAGCTGTAGCATAGTTCTGAAGAGAGCACTTAATGCACATTCATTGGTTATTGAAGAATGAATTGGTGCATGCAAACCACATTGCTCTGCAAACCACATTGCTCTTGGAAGAAACTAACTTAGAATTCTGCTCATGATGTGTACAAAATTTGTTTCTCCAGCTACAGAATTTTTGTTCTATGGAATTTGTTTTTGCAGCTGATGCAGAAAGGTCTGAACCAGTGGCAAACAGCTTCCAACATTACCCATGGTAATGACAAAGGACTGAACTACATTTAACTCAAACTAAAAGTCTTGAGCCATATTTAAGGATGACAAAGCTCATACATCCACTTTACATACATACATACCAATACATCCATATTGATATTGGGCTATGTTATTCAACATGTGGACAGAGTCTAGGTATGACCCTAAATATCATAACTTGATTTAAGAATTTTAACATATTTGACTCATGCAGCTTTTCTGCCACTAAGAACATTAACAGCTCTAGAGCTTGAGTGATACAAATGAAGTTATTCCTGTGGTTTGAGAAGATGGACCACTAAAAAATCTGAACTCACAGGCAGCAGCTGAAGATGTGCACAAAGGCATAAAATAGCTCAGTGTGTACTGCGTTACATAGTTTGATGTTAGCATGTGGTATTGTTATATACAACTACATTGGTTAAAGCAAGTGAGCTGCAAAACAAAACCAAATTGTTATTGTTTATACTCAAGTGTGTGAAAAGTATTGCCATGGAATTTCAAGAATTTATGACTTAGGTTCCAATCATACTTCAGTAATTAGTTCTTTTATCGTGTTACTCAATATAGTTTAGATGCTGCAACTGATGCACATAAGGAGTGGAAAAAGTAATGAGGTTGCATCTCAGAGCAAATTCACAGTTCATTGAAATCACAGGCATCTCCCTACCTGAAGTCGGTCCTAGTATTTAAATATATTGAGTCAGGTTAAGAAAAATCCATATATTGAGTTGCATTAGGTTTATTCTTCATGCGCAAGTCTGATTTTTAGGGAAAGCATATTATAAATAATATGCACAGTATGGTGGTTATAAACAAAGACTGCCCTCAGTTTGCCCAATGTTTGCCAGTTTTGTACATAGAATATATGAGTTTTCTTTTTCATACAGAATCATCTAGAGAAAAGGCATTTCATCCCTACTGAAAATTGACACTGAAAATCAACTGCTATTGGTGGAAGCTCATAAAGACTGTGACACTCTGTTCAGATATATGTAAATTAACCCTATAAAGAATAAATTAAATGTTTGTACACTATGAGTCTTACAGTATTAATACCTTTTTCTGCTTTTAGCTAAAACTCTCCCATTTTTTATGCTATAATACTCTGTATTATTTTCAATACATCATTTCTGTTAATAAAGTCTTGTGAGCACTTCGTATATTTACTTCTGACTCAAGCAAATGTGCCTTTTTCAATCTTCATGTGTATGATACTCTCTCTCACTTATTCTCAATATTTTATTTATAAAAATACTTTAGATGTGATAATTTCATTCCTCAGGCATACAAATGTTCCAAAGTTAGATTATCTTGTTCGTATTTCTACTGTCATTTTACATCTGTTTCATATCCTCAGCGATATGTTGTCTAATTTTATGGATAATTTTTATATGTATTTGCATGCTTAAAAGCATTTTTAAAACAGATACACTTAAAGCTACAGCTATCTCAGCTTTTGGGGTTTTTTTAATTATTATTCTCAGGGTTTGGTTATGATTTTACTGTATTTTTCTAATAAATTCTTCACTGTTCCTCATTATGCCTGATAGCTTCCTTGAAAAGGATGTTCTTATTTTTCAGTCGAGACATAATAGAAAGACACAGAAGATGCTTTTGGTCAACATAATTTATTAAAGAATTTATAGGTTAGAATCTGGAAAAATAAATGGCATCAGCAACTATTACTCCTATTTCTTTAAAATATAAAATTGTGAAATTAATTTTATTCCAGTTTCATGATTCTAAATAACTTCTATTTTCTACAGATAGGAGTTCTAGTCTAATATTGTTAAGGGGTTTATAAAGACCCTTTACTGCTTAGCCTTTCGTAAGAAATACACACAATGCAGTTTATCCTCCATATGCTGGGTAACCAACATGAGTTAGGGGAAACATGAAAATATACATATATAGAGGTCTGATCACCTAAATTACCTACAAGAAGTCAATATTAAAGATTACATCAGTGTTAAGTATTTATAGTAAATCATTACTCTTTCTACATGGACATTAAAAAACCAAACCAAGTCAAACAAATAAACAACAACCCCCCCCAAAACAACAACAAAACCCCCACACATCAACCCCCAAATAAAAAACCCACCAAAATCAACTACAGTCCATTTGTCTTCTTTCCCCTGAAAAACTAGTGTGTTGTATTTGCTTTCTTTTCTTTCTCCCTAATGTTCCCTAAAGCCAACATCCTGAAGAAATACAGAGATAATTGCATAAAATTAGGTGTCTGGGTTTTTTTTTTCTCATAAAGCATTTCTCATTTGCTACTTAAGTCAGTAATTCCATAAAGTCAGTATTTAACACAGAAAGCAAGAAAATATTTTTATTTAGATTGTGAAAGCTCTACAAATTGGGCACACATTGCACTGAAGTGCTACAAAGTTCTTTAGTAAAAGAGAAGCTGACTCTCAGTATTTAATACTAAGATTATGTAAATTCCTAGTACTGCTAGAAACAAAGTTTCTTTCCCCCAACTACAAGTAAAAACTAGGATGTAATTTGGAAACTGCCTTTTTAAGCACTGCTCTGCAGCTCCCATAAATACAAACAGGACACCTTATAGGGATCTCTAATATGGGTTGAATCTGCTTAAACCATAAGAGAGAGTTCATAGGACTTGCTAAAAGGCCATCATACGATTTTTTGCTAAAAATTTAACATCCAGTTCAAGGAGGAAGTAGAGGCAATTTCTCTGTGCTGGGAGTTGTTACTACCTAGATTCATGTCTACCAGTAAAGACATAAACCTACTAAACCTTTCTCTAAGGCCATTCTTACACTTCATACCCCACAGTATCTGCAGAGCAAGTATGACCTAGCATTGCAGTGGAATTCAATGATTAACAGCAAGCCAAAACAAGAGAGTAAATTCCTCATTACTAAATCAGCAGCACAGACTGCCTCGCTGAACTAATTAGCCATTTTATATTCCATCCCTGGATCATGCAGTTAAAATACTCTTAGGTGATAAAAGCAAGTAATTAATTACTGAACAGGATCAGTTTATCGCTGCACATTTAATTCAATGAAAATAGTCTATTACCTAAACACAAAAAAGGGGTGGGAAGTGAAACTACAAGATAAAATTGCTGGGATTTTTGTGAACTGTAGGATACCACCTCACCTTCATACACCTGATGTAATTTCCAATAGTGTCTAAATCAAAACACAGTAGTATGTAAATCTATTTCAGAACTTTCTTGATATGTGTACGCTAATTTTACTGCATGTGGAGAGTACAACAAATAACACGTGCCTAGTAACAGACTAAAGAACTATTCTGTGTTTTCATCCCCCTTTTTATTTTGATTTATTTTTTTTACATTATTTTAGCTATTATGAACACCAATGGAGCCACATTAACCAAAATGCTAGTAACTTCTTTCAGTTCCTCACATATAATGCAAGTCCATCTTCCATCTCCACAGATGAACAGTGCTGGCAAATCAGAGAAACCCAAAGTTGGATACAGTAGTGATTTTTCAATAATGTCAGCTGCTCTGCTTGCCATCCACAGTTTTGGATATTGCTCAGTTCCTCTCAAATACAAAATAAGCAATTTTACCCACCTCACAACATTGGTGACCTTCAACTACTCTTTCTAATGCACTTTGTAGGTTAAGTGAAGGATTTAAATTTTTTTTTGCAAAAGGAACTAAAAAAAGATAAAAAGTAAAAAAACAACTTCCACAAAATTGTATTCAGTAGCTGAACACAACTGTCACTTATTGTCTGCCACCCAGATACGACTCAAGGGACTGTACAGATCTATCGACATATTAGGAAACTTTTATCTGAGCTTTATTTTGGTAGGCTACTGTGTGCCCTCCATTTTCCTAGCATGGCAAGATTTCTGTACCAGCAATTTTAAAAGAGATAAAGAAGGGGACAGTAGACAATGAGCACTTTCTGAGGAGAATCAAAGCAGTAGACTACGAAGATGGAAATAAAGCAATAAATTGCTGCATCATCTATTCCTCCCTCCTTTTTCCTGTTTCTGAGGTTGTCTTCACAATGCCTGGTTCTGGAACAGAAACATTCATATCAGCAGCATCTAAAAGGTTTTTATCTGCATTGTTTCTCAACTGTTTTAGAACTTAATAGTTATTGCTTTTATTCTTCTGAACAGTTATTTTGATGAAAATGGCATTACAGCCATTTTGGTCTGTAACAGTCCTCTATGAGTTGATACTGCTGTAGATTTTTATAACCAATTTTTCCTGTGCACTGCTGACTATATGTAACATGCTGAACAAAATGTCTATTTTTTTCCTTGTGCCACATCTTGAAACAAAGGTTTGCAATCCAATTTCTTTCATTCTAGTGAAAAACTTAGGGTCTGGACAGTCATCGGAGTGGAAGATAGGCAACTTTATGGAGATCCTACAATGCAAGAGTGACTGAAAAATTAAAAAAGCCTTCTGAAAATCCTTAATGACAGGACAGACAGAAAAATACTGCCTCTCTGGGTTCCATGTAACCTTTCCTAAGCTCTTAGATTCCGATAGAAACATTACAGTAAATAAGGACAAATATGGGTACATTTAAGAAACATGTAGACTATTAACATTTCTGAAAAATCTCTTTGATATTAACTGAATTATAGGGAAAATTAATTGTCCAAAAATTAATTATCCAAGATGTACCAGAACACAAGTTTACATTTTGTCCTTGATAAAATTACAGTGACTTAAGTCACAATCATAATGCCATCCATTTCCATAACCAGTCATACAAGTAGATTGTATTATTCATAGGAAGAAAAATACCATTTTCAAGCAAAAATTTTCACTGTATCATTCACAGAGGCAACTAAAATGAAATACAACAGCAGAGTACAAAATTGTGCTAACAAGTGCATTTTTAGTCTAATATCATGGCTTTATTCAACCCGTGTGATAACATTAAGTCTTGTTACAATGAGTGTCCTTGCCCTATTAGACTGGGAGGATCACTCAATCTAGTTCTTAATTCTGAATTTAGTTTTGAATTAATATCTTCCTTATTCTTTTCTATAGTATAATGTCACATTGTAATTGATTTATCAGTACAGAAGCATTAAATATTGGTTTAACTTGTTTACAAAACTGGAAACATCTGAAGAGGCAGACCAGATAAGGTCAAAGGTCATATTCCCCCATCCATTTATTATCAGTGACAGAAAAGACCACATGCTGGATTTAAAGAAAATGTCTAAAGCAGAGTGGCTTCTATCACTGATTTTCTGATGATTAAGGTTTTTAGAAAATAAACTTTTTGTTCTATTAAACAAAGCCATTTTCTAGTGTTAATATCACAATATAATAATTTCAAATTACCAATAATGCAAAGCAAAGCATATGGAATTGAAAAACACTGCAAGTGCCCAAGAAGCCAAGAAATTCAAAAGCATTATTATAATATGGATCACTTTTTCCTACCTTTTTCACTAGAATGAAAAAAAATAGCACAATAATACAGTATTTGCAGGGCTTTTCAAGTCCAAGTCAAAAAGAAAGTATTTCAAAGTCTTCTCAGGCTAGATTTAAGTACTTGCCACAGGAGAATATCAAAGTTCATCTGAAACAGGTAGCAACTCTATTGCTTTTTCAAGAGCCATTAGTTGTAGTATACATTATTTCTACATGCATTTCTATCACTTAAATTTACTTTTGCTCCTACAGCAGATAGACACAGATTAAGACTTGAAAAGAACAGATAAGCATGGACTAATGTTCATGATTTTTCAATAGATAAAGTATTTTATAGGAACTAGATCCTTAAACGCTTTATTAATGAAGGTAAAAAAAGGTAAAGGTAATTATCAGGCTACAAAGAAATGAAGCATCCAGCAAAATTAAGGTACAAGACACTATATAATCATGAAAATAATACACAAGGAATAGAAGAGAAACCAAATACATTAGGTCTGATTAGAAACCAGGAGGAAAAGACAGAGCAGAGAAGTAGCAGAATCAAGCAGTGCTAGACAAAAGGATTGTGTTGCAGTCCTAAACTGAGTGGCTAGAAAGTGAAAAAAAGAAAAAAGAGAAATCTCCTGCATTTTTAAGAGACAGTCACAAAGAAAGCCAATAGCAAAGGGAGAAAAGTCAGCCACATTTTAAGGCAATTATTTACCTGGGGATGTTTCTTATTTAAGGAGAAAAGAATTTAAATAGATGGCACAGGTAGCATATGCCAGCTAAGCATTCTTAGCAATGGAAACCATTGACAAAGACATACAGAAATAGCCCACTAATTCATAATTTCCCAAAGAGATGAAGAAACCTCTAATTTGTACCTTACAATATCTCTCTACCTCTAATCAAGGATTACCAACAAATGCTTAGTGGCATCTTTAAAAATTTTAATATTTTAAAAATAGCCTGTTTTGTAACTATAACAAAGTAATCTTAAAATTAAGATGAGGAATCATTTACTAATTGTCCTAGACAACTAAGTAAGATTTGCAATTAGCTTACAGAAATTAAGAGAGAAATTTCATGTGACTTATACATTGCAGAGAATTATATACAGAAATTTAGACGAATAAAATTACCTATTCGCTTCCTGTAAATTAACAAAATAGGAAACAAACAGAACCTCTGCTCTGGTTTTTGTCGCTACTACTTAAAATCCACAACAGTTTTCCCACTCAAAAATAAAACTTACATGTGGAAGATAATATTTTGCACTTTTTTCATCACAGGAAAAAGAAAGTGATGGAATTTTCATGGAATTATGGTGGGGTATCCAAAGTAGGAGATGCTGAAGAAAAAATAGAGATGACAGTGCTGATTAAGGATCAGGATTACATCTCATATTGATAGGAGGAGATGGAACAGGACTTCCACAGCTTTTGGGAACTAGATGAACTCACATGTTACACACATATTCACCATGGTAAAATTTCAGCTGTGCTGAGTCAAGCAAGAGCTGGTTGTAAGTCCAGCAGCTCCAAGTTCATCATGTACTGAACTCTATCTTTTTTCTTCTATTAAAACCTTATGTTATCTCATGAAGTCATCTGTTTGGTACAAGAATGTCCTTTCCCTGGAAAATCCAGAGTTCTAGATTTAGAAACAGCTCCACTGCCTCTGGTTGCTCTCTGTTGAAGCATGTTCACTCATGTATAGGGTTGACTCCCTATGGATCTGAGTGTTCCTTGTCCCACCAGGATTCAAAGTTTGTTGGAGGTGTGCTTAATTTAAAGAAAGGAAGAGAATGAACTATTAGGAAACTATTGCCAAGCTATGGATTTACTGCACCTGGCTATTCTGAAAAATACTGTTCTGCCATTACACTGTAGGAAGACAGGATCCTCTTTGCCATTTAAGGTTAGATTAATTTTAGCATTTGTTGTGGGTAAAGGTTATACATGACTGAAGTTCAGCTAGTCATCTGCTAAACATTTAAAATCTCCGTGCTTAAAGAATCATGGGTAAGAAATTTCTTAGAAGGTGATATAATATAGAGCAACAAACTGGAGTTGCCTGTTTTCGTTTAACAGCTTTGTTAATGACCTAAGGGAAAAGTCAAACAGGAATTTAATTACATTTCCAGATATATCAAATTAGGAGCAGCTGCAAGCAACAGTAAGGGCTAATAAATAAAAAGAAAGAAAGAAAGGAGAGAAAGAGAGAGGACAGAGAAAGGGAGGAGATATATCTGTTGGAATATTATTATATTCTGAAAAATTAAACCTAAATACAAATATTCAGTAAAAAACAAATACTAGGCAATCATGTAGAAAGAAAAGAGAACCTAACGAGATATGGATTCCAATTAAATACAAGTATTGGAATTAAACTGAGCATCAAAAAATAAAAGTTCATTATCTACTAGATTGTGAGAAATCTGTCTAGGAAAAGTAAGAAATTCAGTTTTATTAATGTAGTTACTTAATAAACCAAAACAAGTTCGACAGGTGTACAGACCAGTGTCTGTTTCAAAGAGATGGATTAAGTAAATTAATCCAACTTTTTACTGACTTGAAGTAAACATTACAATTGTCAGATGCCCTGGAATCTACCGGTACACTATCAAGCATATAGTACATAATAAAAAGGTAGTGGTCATAGAGACAGAGAGACCCAAAGAATTATTGATTTCTTGGAAATATAATTGAATAAATAATTTTTTAGTGCATTTGCTCATTTTATTATATACTAAAAGATCACTTTTTCAACCAATCATGTATTTGGGGAAACAATAAAATTTCAAATGCAATTGACACAAACTGCTAATTTCTGTACAGAAAAGGATCACAGGCCTTGCCAGCTGGGTATAGGTAGACTCCCATGAAGTCAGAATGACAGCTGCTGCTGAGTCTCCTCAGATTTCCATTACATGCAGCTACAGGCATTTATTTGTTATTAGAGCTAGTCTGGATTCACATGTCAAATGTGGCCCCACTCAGTGCATAGCAAAGCTATCACACAAATTTTGGCTTCCTCAACTGCTGGCTTCTTTAGAGGCAGTACCAATTTCTCCTAACCCAGGCTGATGTCAGCAGCACATCAGTGGCACTTCAGAGCCCAGCTCCAGGTTCAGACATATCCTGCAAAGGACTTGAACATCAGTAGAGGTGAACTGCGCAGTTCTAAAGAATACGTTAACACCACCAGAGAAAAACACTGGCCCACTGTCAAATCTGAAAGATTACTAAGCTCTGTATAAGTTACTATAAAATATTTCCCAAAAGGGAACTGAAGCACTTCAATTTAATTGCTCCTTGGTAGTTAAAAGAAGTAGAAACTACCTGCTTAAGGAAAAAATATGTCTTTGACATAGAAAAATCTTCCATAACTTTTACAGTCCTCTAAGAGTTCTGTCTGTCTGACTCTCTCTGAAGGTTATAATGCTTTCCTGTGGTTAGAGAGATGCTTATTGACTTAGAAAACTAAAAACAACTGGTTTCAATTTACAACGTAAGTCCAGCTGTGTTATAGAATATTAATAATGTATAGAGCTTAATAACTCTTTTGAAATTAAAATGTATTAAGAAATAAGCAAGATAGATAAATATATTTGTAACACCAATACTAGTATTTCATACTTGAGTTCTGCCAAAAAAAAGACGACAGCAGCACAGGAGACCCTGTCATCTCAATTTTGCTCTCTGTTTGGGATAATCATAATTTTCATGAGGAGAGAGTGAGATTTAATGAATCCATGCATGACCCTGCAAGAAGAAACTGGTCCAGATAATCTCATACAAGAGAGCACGGTCTGCACAAGCAAAGATGGGCAGTGTAATAATTGATAAAAGATT
>VXBI01009586.1:8620-66627 GCA_013397375.1 Toxostoma redivivum
CACCAGGTGGGTCAGCTGGTCATAAAAGGAGACCAGGTTGGTCAAACATGACCTACCCCTCCTAACCCCCTGCTGGCTGGGTCTGATCCCCTGGCCATCCTGTAAGGGCTGTGTGATCACACTCAGTATAAACTGTTCCATTACCTTACTGGATACTGAGGTCAGGCTAACTGGCCTGTAATTACCAGGATTCTCTTTCCCACCCTTTTAGTGAATGGGAGTCACATTGGCCAGCTTCCAGTCATCTGGAATCTCCCCAGTGAGCCAGGACTGTTGGTAAATGATGGAGAGTGGCTTAGCAAACTCATCTGCCAGCTCCCTCATCACCCTGGGGTGGATCCCATCAGGTCCCATAGATTTATGGATATCCAAGCAGCTCAGCAGTTCTGTGGCTGCCTCATCTTTGATAACAAGGGGACCATTCTGCTCCCTGACACCTTCTGCAAACTCAGGAGGATAACTGTCCTGAGGACAAGCTGTCTTCCCACTAACGACTGAGGCAAAGAAGGCATTAAGCACTTCCACCTTCTCCTCATAAGCACTTCAACCTTCTCCTCATCTGCAGCTGGTAAGTCCTTATATTGGTATCTTTCCTCTTAGGTACTTGGGATTCCTTGATCCCCTACCTATAATTTTACCCTTGTTAACCTTGTTGCTTATTTTCTGCAGACATTTACATGGCTTTTTGTCAGGCCAGCAGCTTCATCAGCACCCTTAGCTGAGGTTATGCAGCCAGTGGGAAGCAAAATTGAGCCTTGAGTCCCTCGAGCATCAGCAGCCAAGTCCTGGAGATGGGGCAGGGTACACAGAGGAAAGTGCAGTGCCCTCTGTGGCACTGTCACACTTACCCATCTGTTATATACCTTGTTGGAAGACGTTTAGCCTCACACTTCAGATACTTTTAAAGACTTTAAGTTAGATTATGCATGCATTGATTCCACGGCATCACAACTGAGGCCTGAACTTATTAGAAGGGTAAAGAGCAGAAAATGTAATAGAAACTTAAAGCACCTGAACAACTGAACGATATATTTCTTTACAGGCCATAATCCTCTGCAGACTCAGAGGAAGAAGGAATAAGAAGGGGATTTGTGTCTTAAGAACACGGGGCATTCTTCAGTACATGTATCCACACTTAGCAATGCCTTCCCTGTGCAATAGTGCTGAATGCAATATGACTGTTCATGTGAGCAGGTCCTGGCTTACGGCTTATATGACAGCAACCTTTGGTATTTTACTCATAACAGTCTGTTTCCCGAGACATTGACATTTAATCCATGATCTTGAATCATAACATCTTCTGATCAGCATAAAAAGTTCTTTATGCAGAAACATTTCCATTTCCATCTAGGTGCTTCCTCTAGCCTTCGGAAAGCTAGGATATGCTGGTGGCTATGACAATGGTCTCCAGCTGGGGTTTGTAAAGTATCTGTTCTCCAGCAATTGAGTGCCTTGTATCTGATCTTTCAGCCCTAAAACAGCTTAAGCTTTGCAAATAAGGGAAAACTTAAAAGCTGTAGTTTGACAATAATGGAAGAAATTTACTGAAAGGTCAAATAGCAAACGCATTGTTAAGATGACATTTAATGATGAAAATTTTCCTTGACAGTGCTGCCACTTGCCTGTGATTCTGACTGATCAGTACCTGTAAGGCTATCATGTCCTGGAGAGTTTTAGATCTGTGTCTTTTCTGCTTTTTAAGCTAATGATGACTGCAGGAACCACCTCTGACAATTATTTTAGGCAATCTTTTTTCCCCACAGTGTATACAGAAACACCTTCTCCTCATCCCTCTCTATCTGGTGGTATAACAGACCCTTACCTCTAATGACCAGTTCTAGGGGTGCTACATGCTAAGAACGAGCTTGGGTCATATTTTATCTTCTTTCCATTAAGATCTTTTAATCAATGTTTCCATTGAATATCCAAACTAGAGTACTGATAGCTCCAAGCTTAAACACTATTTTCAATTTGCCAAGTCTTTTAAAGCACAGTGTTAAAACTTTACAAGTCACATATTCAAGAAGTTATTAACCAGATAGTAAACATATGTTTCGTTAGCCTGAAAATCAGTTCACTAACAGCACCACAGGAAGAGTAATCACAATCTCTCAGCATCATAGAAAATGTTACCATGATCTCTTGGTCTAAATGAATGATAGAACTGGAAAACGCATTAGCTTATTTTATTAGTGCTTCTTAACCCCCACTGCAGCTACATATCCCCACAGGAGCATAGTCACACTAATATTGCCCCAATATTAAATAATGTAAATGCTGTACTATTAGTTTTCATCATTTTCAACTAAAGTACAACTGCCTGCATGACCTGACATATTTCCCCAAAGCAGTATTTCAACAGCCACTACAGAAGCTGGTGCATCCCTTGGAGCTCCAATTTAATACATTCAAACCACAGGCTTAGCTGTTCAAATTTTATAGTTTAAAATTTATTCTAAAATTTATTTTATAGTTGAAAATTTATTTTATTTTAAACTCTCCAGAATGCCCTCCAGCCAGTTAATAAATGACAGAATAGGCTTGTTTTCTTCCAGTGAAATTGAACCAGAGAGGTTATAGAGTAGCACAACCACACCACATAGAATGAGCAACCAAACAACTCGAAGAGATACAGTACAGGAACCCTGAGTCATTTTACATCCATTAAAAGTTCTCATTAGGCTCATTAAAATGTTTTGCATATATTATGTTGGTTGTGTACAAAGTTGATGTGTCTGTATGAGAGAGAAAGCAAACCAAACTGAGCTAAAGAACAGGAAAGAGTTTAGCTATTGCAGCATGGCAAGCAACTGCAGCAGGGAGTACAGTGGGTGAGTGCTGAGTATTAATACCTACAGTGTAACTCTTATGTGCCACTCCTTTGTCTCCCAGCATCATAAAGTGCTTCGCCAAAGTAAGCACGATTGTTTCCACTCCTAGCAGAGTACCTGCAGAGAAAGATGACACTTTGCCTTTGGCAAAGGGGAGTAACACCCTGGCACATATGCTGCCTGTCTCAAGAAGCTGTTGTACCATCAACCCAAAAGTGTCAAAACAAAAGGTTTTTTGTTTTCCTGTCCACCTGCTTTCTTCCCAAAGAACAAGCCTCATTTCTGAAATAGGCATTTCACAAAAGCTGTTTTGAGATTCTTTCATACCAGTGTAAGGCTCTATCCCCTATAGTGGCTGGATCCTGTTTCAAAATGTGTACATGGGTATGAGCTTGAGAAGCTGTTCAAGCAAAAATGCTTGCAGGTGTGCAGGTACAAGATCCAGATCTAGCTAGCAAAAGATTGGCAGGTAGCAGCAAAATGAAGGACATAGCATATTTTTGCAACATCTGGAAGGTGAAGGTGAAATCTTAATGCTGGATGCAAAGACTGAAAATGGAGTGAGAAAATAAGGCAGGGAAGTACTAGGGCAAGAAGATGGCTTTCATGGAGCTGTTTTAAACAAACTGTAGGGAATTAAACATTTATAATATGTCAATTTATATTCTTTTAGAATTGCAACTTAGACAAATGATAAAAGAGACAATGTATAAGAGCTTCAGTGTATGAGTGCCTCTTCGGCAAAGCTTTCTGACTTTAAAATAGCGAAGTCTGCATGCTTGAAAAATTCCAAGTTACAGTACAATAGAACTCCATTTTTACTAAAAATGAGGATTTTGTCACCTCCTGCCACTTCATCTATCTGTTCTCTGTTATGACAGCCCAGCTCTTCCATAGGTCCTTAACTCATATGGAGAGCTGCCTCTGACAGATGATCAGGCTGAAGATCTGGCAGAGATCCGGAAGCACATGAACTCATAACAGTTGTGGATGACACAAACTGACAAGGTGGCAAATAACCAAGAGGAGTCTTTGATATACTGGCACACATGTATAAAATATATAAATTCATAATACATACAAATAATATAAATGAAGTTTGTGTATACACACAGAAATACATATGCATATTTGCTTAGGCAACCTGGATTGTTTGGAGAATTTGAACTAGTTATGCAAAATAGGTTTCTATGTGACTATTTAGTACATGGCCATGGTCATTAGAGGAAGTCCTGAAAGTCATGCCTACAAATGCATGGGCTTCAGTGTGGGTAGCACATGATAAGTAGGAGTCTCAGCTCAATAGGAATGATTGATTCTGTTGATGTAGAGACAAATCAGATTATTATAGTTCTTGAATAGATAGAAAAGTGGGAAACAGCTGAAAGTATGAATTTCCCTCTGAACATAATGTCAATGAGCTGGATACTGGGTATCTGGACAGTTTTGAAGATCATGCACTCAACACACAGGCATGCACACACACAAACTACAAATATGGAAAGGGTAGAGAAAAGAGACATACAATGATGGGTTGGAAGAAGTATCTTACAGCAAGGATTTAGAGCTCTCTCCTTAAAGTCTGTAATGGTTTTAAGTTACAGAGGAACAGAAAATTTGAGAAAAAGCTTAATTGTAGTTTACTAATACCCCCATGGGAATAAAATAGCCTTTTATTTCAGCAAGAAAGACACAAGAGGGGCCAGTGTCTAGTTAAAGGTTAAAGCCAGAAATGTTAAAATTATAAGCATGGCTCATTTTTTGGCTGATTTTTAGCTGCTGGAGGAAAATACCAAAGCAATCAAAGACCTTTGCACTTTTTAACATTATTCTGGGTTTTTCAATCAAAGAGTCTTCAAAGACTTTTTCCCCCTTTTGTCCTTCCAGTTCTCTTCCCTCATGCCCTGGAGAGAACTGAACAAGCAACTGGGTGGGGGTTTGGCAGCCTGAATCAACCCACCTGACAATGCCACAGAAGCTGACAGAATACAGGGGATTGTTTTGGCACAACTCTGTTGGCCATCTGAGTCCTTGGAAAGACACTCATAGAATCATAGAATCATTTGGATTGGAAGAGACCTCCCAGACCAAGTTCAATTGTTAACCTAGCACGGCCAAATCTACCTCTCAGCCTTATCCCTAAGTGCCATATCTCCACGTATTTTAAGTATCTCCATGGATGGTGACTTAAGTCTGGCAGCCTGTTCCAATTCTTGACAAAAATCTTGTCATAAGGAGATACTAAAACTGTCATTGCAACTCAATCCAAGTCTGGACTGCTGCTCTAGATCAGATCTACCTTGTAGCAGATAAGCACACTGGCAAATTCCTGTCATCTTCTATCTCTAAACAAGGTAACCATTTCTTTTAAAGGTAAAAACACAGACCTTGGAAACATCAGCTGTATTCTTACAGCCCACTTGGAACAACCAATTAATAGAGGTGGCTAACTCTGATTCTATTAGAAATGTGGATAGAATTGTTAGGAATTTTGGACAAATTTTCTTCAAGCTATGTAGTGAATAGATGCACTTCAAAAAAAATCTGCTGATAAAACCTAACCAGGTCAACTTCCGGAAGGACAGTTCTCACCCACTTGGGAATTGATGGGGTCATGCTCATTTCTCTCCAGCCAAGTCCAACCTTGGACACTCAATGGTAGCAAACAAAAGGAAAGCGGACTCTTTCCTTTGGTGTCCAGTGACAAGAGAAGGGACAATGAATACAAACTGGAGGTGCCCTCAGAACATCAGGAAACATATTTTTAGTATGAGGTTCACCCAGCACTGGCACAGGGCTGTCCAGGCATCTTGTGGAGTCTTCTTCCTTGGAGATGTTCAAAACCCACTTGTACAGGGTCCTGGGTAACTGGTTGTAGATGGCTCTGCTTGAGCAGAGTTTGTACCAGGTAACCTCCAGAGGTTTACCAACAGGAGCCATACAGTCATTCTGTAATTTTCAAGAGCAACCGGTGCCCAGAGGGGCTTGCAAAATGTCACAGTTAGGTCTACAGCTGTTAATTCTCCACCTCCTATCTGGGATGCCTTAGTGATGGCAGCCAAAACTATGGCCTGGGAATGTAGTGAAACTATGTATGGGCTCAATTTACCTGGGCTTGGATTTATCGGCAACTAAACAGCCATAATAGGATTGATCATACCCTGCTTTTTTGTATATTCAGGAGACTTCACCTCCATTTAACCATACTACAGGTCTCCCACGTGCAGGACAAACTCCATGAAAGCTGCAGAATGACAGCCTACCAGTGCTTGCTAGCAATTTCATTTGACAGCATGTAAGCACAAGATACTGAAAACAGAGTAACACTAGGGAGTAATGCTGCATCTCCGCATAGGCTCCCAGGCCTCCAAACTGTCAGTTTGTCTGTCCTCCAAACAGGCAGTTGTGAAAACTGTGGGATTTTGGGATGAAATCTTCAGAGATGCTTATTAAACAGAACAAATTAAAGCAGATATTGTTCTTAGTCCAACTTTTATTATGTTTACATAATGCTGTCAAGTGTGCTTGTTAATAATTTTCAATAGCATTAACTTTTTTAACATTGTACTCATGTTGATACACAAAATAAAATAATTTATTGAAATAAAAGGTCAGCTGAAAAACCACTGTCTCTTCCAAGCCTTCTCTGTTTGAGTTACAGGGTTATTCTCTTTACTGTAGGGATAATAAGGATTATATTTGGCCAAAGGCTCCAGAATATTATCCATCTCATTCTTTTGTATCCCAGAAGAGGTTATTTCAGGTTTTGTGGATCCCTAAGGTAGAAGAAGGGAATCATGTTTCCAAGCCCAAATGCTCTGTGTGTGCAAGCATGTTCTAAATTAAGCAGAACAAAGACAGGCCAGACTGATACTACCCCACATGTCAATGGAGTGCCATCTTGCTGCTTTTCTCCCCAGGCAAATCCTCAAACCCATAAATACAGAAGCAAATCAGACCTGCATATTTGTGATTTCCTTTGAAGCTTAAATTCTTGAGATATATGCTGCCTTTGTTTACACTGTCACTTCTGATTTGTCTCAGATTTCTGTGAGCTTTCTGCTCCTGAAATGGGGCTAGATCACCCCAGAAACCATGTGTAGGTTGAATATTTGGTAAATGCTGGCATGTCCATATCTTCAGGAGCACCTGATTCTTAGCTGATGTGGGGTTCCTCATAGGTGGGGTGTTGTTGAGGGTTCAGAGACAGAGAAGACATGCCAACACTTGTGTGCCACAGGAAAAGAAGTCACTGCCATGGCAACTTTGTGTCTTCTAATTTTGTATGTTACAGCTCACATTCCCCAGAAGTTTTGTGCAGTATCTTACAGTAAACGTAAAGGGCATACAATGTGATTTTGTCATTTTCTCATGCATAGATCCATATTACACAGGCAGAGAATCCAGGTGTTTTCCAAATTGACCTTGGCTTCTGGCACCAGAAGATGCCAAAGCCTGTCATCACCAAAACTTGGAGGTGACAACATAATTTCAGTCTGGAAGGGACTCCAAGAGGTCAACAAGTTTAACCTCCTGCTCAAAGCAGGGCTACATTTCTTGAAAGCATAATAGACACTAAAGTCAGTGTTCAAATTACATTCTTCCCAGAAAATGGAGGCAGTGATTAAACCGATCAGCCCTGCATTGGAAACAGATTAAGGTGACAGAGCATGCAGTGCACCACAGATTCCCTTGGTATCAGCTGCAGTTGACAAGGAGAACCAACCATGAAGAAGTAGAGATCTAGGCTTCACCCAAGATCCCCATGCACTGCAGTGGGTGAAGTAATTTCTCACCCAGCTGTCCACCTCTTTTTCCCTTGGTCTGAAGAACAGTGATACATGATATGCTCTTTCACAGGGTAATTTCAGATCCGAAACTGATCTAAATGAGTTTAAAGCTTGATATAAAGCTATTTTGGGGATTACTCAGAAAAATGGCATGGGTGAAGGATCAAAGTAAGCTGTTGACTTGCTTCTTTTGGAAACATCTCTTTTCTCCAATAAAAACTAAATGACTTTTCATTCAGCAACCTTACATCTTATGTGATTCTTGAGCACCCAGTAAGGAAATAGTAAGTAGAGAGCGGTCAGATCTGGAATAATATAATACATGAGTTTCCAAGTATTTCTATGATATAGTAATTTCTATTTCTATCATCAGGAGATTGAATTATTATTACTGAACTCCTTCTTAGAAAGCTGAAAGGTTCTTTTCCATTGATGGAGAGAGAATATCTCCATATAAAAAGATATATCAGTATTTAATTCCAGGTGGTTATTCAGAATTTTTGGGCCTGTTTCTTTTTTTGATTTACAAGTAAAATTTTATTTACACCTCTGATTCACACAAAAGAGGTATGCAACACAATCTCTACATTTCAGTGACCAATCTCACAAAAAAAGCATTTTCCAGTAAATGCCTAGACCATTCTTCTTTCCAATAGTATAGTAACAAGAATTACAGAGGCATGTGGAAAACTGAAAAAAGGGAGGTATAAAGTTGGAGTAGTTGTAAAAGCTCATATGACAACTCGAAAGGATCGTATTCAAATTAATGTGTATGGCGGAATAATAGTAATCATTATTTCTGTGAGTAGTTTCTAAATATAATGATAAAAATACTGTAAGACCAATCTGCTAAGAGGAAAATGAAGTGTTTGTCTTTTTCCTTATTCCCCATTTCTTTCTTTGAAACTTCTGTCCTCTTGCTGTTACCTGTAAAAACTTTCCTTTGTTGTTGTTTCTAACCTCCTACTCTTTTGAAGTTCTAATTTTACATCATTCTTGTTGAAGCTTGTAGCGTGCTTTGATGATCATCAGCACATATATATAGGAGTCCATAAATGTTGGAGAGGGAAAATCTAACTGTCCAGTGCTTGGCAGGACATGGCAAGGATGTCCAGCTGATTTTAAATAGTCAGGAAGTGGCACTGCACCATCACACAGTTGTTTTCCTTCCCTTTCCAAAATCCCAGTGTTTTCCCAGCCTAACCTGGGCAGGAGAAAGTCCAGGAAAATTTTTAAAGGCAAGTCTCCAGCCTAAGGAGGCAAGTTTGGTTTGTTTGTAAGAAGTGGGTGGAGACAAGGGAAAGGGAACTGAAATTATTTTGAAGTAATGGCAACCTCAGCTGTAGTGGAGTGCAGAGATTTGTGATATACTGTGATAATTGGAGTTTAGAAGCTTCCTTTTCAGACTATAACATTTTTTCACTCCTTTAGGAAACAGTATTACATTACAGGTGTTATAACTTTTCTTCAGAATCAGACTGGCCAGGGAACTGTAAATTTAAATCATGGCTGCCCTCAGGAAACCTGCCAGCCTGTAAACACAATGAAATGAGTGAGATTAAAGTATCTGAGTGAGAAAATTAATTTTAGGCATTCCACTGAAGTCTATTTAGTTTTTACAGTCTGGCCAGGCATCTACAAGTAACAGCTGGGGAGGACATATTAATTCCCAGTGACTAATGCTGGGAAGATTACCTTAAGCTTGAAATCTTTACATAGGGGTCCAAGAGAGAAGAGAAAACTTGTTCCCTCGAATTTCTTCTATTTTTTTCCATGCTGGAAAGTCATGGTATTCTACCATAAATGTCAAGCTTTCCAACTTCTGAAGCTTATTTGTTCAAACAGATGAAGTTTCCGATTAGGAATTTATGTAGAAAAATATTTCAAAGTGCAGGCTGACCACAAGACTAACTTGTTGGTACCTTGCATGTTTTTCAGCATATTTCCTTTTTTGGCACTTTTGCTTGCGTTCAGAGCAAGCTTCTCCATTCTTAAAGAGGTCTCTCTTCTCAGAGGATTTTGCTCACAGCTCCAGCCTAGCAGGGGCAGGTGAACACAAGCCAACAATGTGGGAACAATTCAAAATGTTTTTTTCATGTTCTGCCCTCTCAGGGTTCTTTTTTGCTTTTGCTGCCCCGAGATGTGTGAAAGGTCTTATTTTCTCAGTCCACATTNTTCACTACTTAAACATTCGTGACTTTCTGATTCTCAGACAAAGCTGGTAACTTGCTCCATGGTTCATAATCAAATCCACAGGTATTCTGGGCATCATGCCAGGATTCCTGAGCCTCCTGGCTGGAGCTTAAACCACTTAGGGCAGCCGAAGGGTTGCACTGGTTTCCCACACTGCCCTCTGAAGGTGATTCCGTTTAAGAAACAAAACCTTCTCAAGACACAAAATGCTGTCATTCATCAACCTGTTTATACCCACCTCTACTCCATTATTTTTCATTTTCACACATAGTTGCTTGTCATCTGGGCACGATGAATGAAGCCAATATGCTGCAAGAACATTTCCTGTCCAGACTGTAAGAGAGTATGAGTCTCATGTTAGCTCATTCTCATAAATTCCAGAGCACTTTTCCAGATTTTGGAGAATGGAAGAGCACCCAAGGAACACCCATTGCTAGCTATGCCATTTGTAACCTGAAGTTTTCTAACATCCTTCAGATCATATTTATATCTCTGATACTAGTTTTTCTTCTTCCTACTTCTTATTCTTCATAAGACCCTCCTGGATACTTTTCAGGGACTATTTGTTTTCAGCTCTCATATAAAGCTCCCTCTGAAGAAACTCATGGGATTATGCAAATAAGGAGATACTGGGCAACTGCAAAAACAGAAGACACCACTTGTGATTCGTTACCCCCAGATACCAGAACCTTCCATTCACTGCCAACCTGCCTTTAACATTCCCAATGATATTTTTGTACATCTGCCATCATTTAAAAGGGACTCTCACTGTCCAGCAGAAATGAGACCAGAGGGTTGTCCATCAGTTCATTCTCTCTTGCACAACTGGAAGGAGCAAGCTGCTTCTTCATTTAGGACCACCAGTCTCATTTAGCCACAAAGCTGTCAAGCAGCATTAAGATCTGCTCTAGGCGTGAATGTGATGAAGAAACTCAGAACGGTCATTACTTGCCCTAGAAAACAGGCTTCCCAAACACAGGCACAAATTTTGATTTCTGGTGGGTGTTGTTTTGTGCTGGTAAATTAGAAACATGAGGCTGCAGACTTCTGTGCTGCCTTCTAGGAATATGCCTGGACAGAAGACCGTGTCTAGGCTAGGTGTAGAGATGAGCTGGCCCTGCAGTGATGGCTCAGGTTGACCACACATTGGGTACTTAAAGGCAGAGCTGTGTCCCCAGCCTCAGGCAGCAGCTCACCTGCTCTTCAATTCACAGGTCACAGAAATAGAAAGGCAGCAGTCACGTCATTACTTCTCACCTAAAATGGGCAGTCTGGATCCTTTGTGTAGAAGGTCTTCCAGAACCATTGCCTTGATTACTGCAATTCAGTGGGCCTGTTCTGAGCATCCTGGGGAGGATCCTGTGTAGGACTCTTATGACAAGGAAAAGGAAGGTATTTTCTACGGACTACAAAGGACATAGATCCTAAAATCCTGAGCCTACGATGGGCAACTTCCAAGCCTTCCCCATTTTGAAGTTGTTCTGGTCCTGACACTGGTGCAGAAATTAATCCCTCTCTCTGAACAACTGGGAATTCACTGAGTTCATATAGCCAGCTGTCTCTTGAGTAATGAACTCCTGTGTCATGGGAGATAAAAGGCTCCTACAAGGTAAAAGCTTTTCCTACAAAGTCAGCAGTTGGCAGCAAGTATAAACAATGCAAATGTCCAAAGGGTCTTTCAGTGTCCATTTCCTTTGGATGATAGTTTCAGTTTTTGAGGAGAGATAGTGGAACTCAAATTTCCCCCCCCCCCCCATCTTTCCTATAAAAATATCTATCTCCCACTCTCTTTCCTAGTATCCATGTTCTTAGAGGTGGAAATATGTTTGCTGTACAGGAAAACAAACTTGGGATGTCCAGTATTCATTGAAGTTTTGACCTTGGAGCAACAATTAATTTCAAATAAAGAATCCTAACTACATAAATAATGATGTATTCCACCAAAAGTCATAAATCTCCAAAGTTTGTGAGACAATTACTTAAAAAAATAATTGCCTATGCATACAGACTTAAAAGCACACAATATTGAAATACTTAGTGTATTCAAAAATTGATGATGTTTTAAGTGTGTATATAAACACATGCATAGGCACATTACATGCAGTAGTAACAATATTTTTTATATATAACATGCTACAGAAATAAAGGATCAGCAAAGTGTTTTATTTAGAGGTAACAGAGCAGCAAGAGCAACTCTCTCCGGCCATCCTATATGCGACTGTGTGAGAGAGGTGAATCTGATTACTTCAAAAAAAGGTATGATTTGTGATCATATTATAAATGGTTTGGTGAAACCATTAAGACATTCTGGAAAATGTATTTCAACAAATTACTGCCTATAACTTAGCATTTACTTTCATAAAAGTGTCTCTACTTCAAGAATATTTCTGTTGTTAATGGATCTAAAATAGCTTTTGAAAATGTTTAAGAAGGTTTTTAAACACTTCTCCATCTACATAGGTATATTACAGGTGAAAACTTTGGAATTCTGAATCATGTTTTGCAAATTTCTAACTAATACTTACTTTTTGTGGTTTAGACCCAAATCCTCAGCTTTATTTCAGCACATACCGCCTACACGACACCAAGAGAAACTTCGTGAACAATTTCACAGCCTGAGCTTGTTTCCATCCCAGCAGTACAGTTCAGACAAAATACACTGTATTTTCCACATCAAATAGTGCCTGGGTATAGTAATGAAAACCAAGCACTGAGATTATACAGAGGCAGGGACAAGCCATCTCTATCTCCCAGTTGCTTTGAAATGTCTTTGCTTCATACCATTTTATGTCCATATAACAGCCTATAAGACAAGTTTGCTAAAGTAATCTGCAGAAAAAAACCTAATAAAAGAAAACTAATAACGTGTTCAGTTAGTATCTATAGCAAATACTGGCTTTTATAGACAAAGAAGAGGGAGAAGTTACCCACAGTTTAAGTTAAACATTCACTTCCTAGCACAAGGATTCTTAAACTCATTGAAGAATTAAGCCAGAATGATGAAGTCACTATTGCAAAGCCCAAGCTCAACATTTATGTCTGTTCCCTAGGACAAATACTTCACATGTAAAAAAGAACATGTTTCAAATCAGCTCACTGCATGGTTCTAGGAAATATTCTGTAAAACTGTGTTCTGTATTCATTTGGACTTGTGTGTCACTTGGGGCTCTCTCATAGATAAAAGGCTCTTTTCCCTGTTCTTTGTTGCGTGTCTCTGATTTCTAGATAATTGAAACAAGAGAAGCGGAGTGTACTTAGAAGTGATACTTTCTAAGCTGTTCTTGGCTTGCATCCCTAATGCAAGGCTTGCCATTATGATTTTTTTACAGAAACATGTGACAAGCAGTTGGACTGAAAACAAAAAAGCTGAGTGGAAANGAGGAGAGGAGAGGAGAGGAGAGGAAAAACGAAGTCTATGTGAAATGGAGTAATATTCTGGTTTTATTCAGAAGTACTTCACTACTTCCATGTTCTGAGAAAATAGACATAAAAGTGTCACAGTGACGTCAGATAAGCTCCAGGGTAAAGGAGCTTGCTGCCCTCTCCAGTACTTTGAAGAAAGTATGTCCTTGAAAACTGCAACTTATGCAATAACATGTAATTATCTGCAAGGGCATTTTGATGCAACTGATTTCAGGAGAATAAGGTTGCCTTCTGAGCTCCATCAGAGAGTTCCACCCTGTGTCCTTGGCCAATTACCCTCCAAGTCTTGAAGATTTCTTTCCCAGTCTGTTTAGTGGGGGGAAAAAAAATAAAATTGTAAACCTGACTTCCAGTACTTTCTAAAAATTGATTCATTGCTTTTAGTTGCTTTCTAACCGTGCCAAAGGTATAGATCAGGCTTGGATTCAGGTTCAAAAGTTGATGTGAGCTCTGTTTCTGGAGATGGCAGTCCATATTTATACAACAAACTGCAAAGTAAAGAACACCAAGCAAATCTAATAAGCTTGCCATTTTTTGAAACAGCAAATCAAAAGCACTATATCACATAGTTTTGATGGGGCATTCTAGCCTACTTCATGTGAACTTTGTGGAAGTATCAAAGAAAATTTTTTAGCCCTGTAAATTCTTGCTGTTTGCATGATACTAAAGAAAAGGAAAGTGAACATAAACCTTATGGAGCTTCAAAAAATGCCAAATTCACATACAGGGTGTATGGGCCTTTTATTTTTCTCCTGAAATTAACATGCTCTTTTCTGGCTGAGATGTCATGAATGGGTCTGGTTCACAGAAACAAGAGGGAAATGGGGACTCAGAAAGGAGGGTGTTTATGAATGTGAAAACATGTATTTTCTCATGTAAATTTTCCTTAATAAACAAGTAATTTTCCAATTACCAGAACTGATTGTACCTAGAAGATTGTTCGAAAAACTTTCTGCTCAACACCTGCTATTCTGGTCCTGGCTTTTGTAGTCACTGCAAATACAAAACATGGATCCTGAGATCCTCCCAGGTACAACAACAAGCTTTTGCAGAAACAAACCCAACTTGCAAACCCACCAAAAGTGTCTGCAGCACAGCTCCTCGCCGCCTGGTGATGTGGAACCTGTTTTGCTGAGCGCTCCGCCCGGGAGCCGCTGCTGCCGGTCGTGCCGGAGCGGACGCACGTTCCCCGACGCGGCCACAAGATGTCGCTGCGCCCCGCGCCCGGGGACGCGGGAACATCCATCGCGCCGCCCGCACGCGGGTCGTAACACCGCCAGCGTCAGGAAACTGCGTGCCAGTCTGCTCTCCTCACCCAGTCCACTAAGCTGCAGGACACCGACAAGGACTGCATGTAGAACACCTCTTTTTAAATAAATGTTAGCGTTTTCCCACTAACTTGTGTCAACACATACAAGTCCACAAGTCCACCAGCATCCTTCTTCTACCCCTGAAGTCTCTGAGGAAAAGTCCATGGATTCCTACCAAAGCTTGCAGATCATAAGTTGGAATTCATCGAGACATTCATCGAGAAAGAGGCAAAGGGACGCCCTGTAAACAAGTATCCACTTCTACATAGGAATTATCCTGTCATCCAGGAACTATCCTCCCATTCAATTAGCAAAGGAGATGGATGCACTAATTCTCCTTTCATCTCTCTAGGTATAAAGCAGGCTTAATTCTGCCAAATTCTGCCCATGCCACTGTGATTTTATGAGTACAAACTTGGTGTTAAATCAAAACTGAGCTCCACACAGTCTGTTTTGCAAGACAGTCATGAAAGGATTTTTTAAAATATTCGTGAGCTCAGGTAAAAAATAAGTGGCCTCACTTTGGGAGTGCAATCGTTGCTGAATGCCAAGAATAACAAAAAGGGTCTGAGTTTGCTGCATTTGCAATGGCTTTTCTGTTGTGTAAAGTCGTTAGTTTAACTCTGGCAGTGTGGCATCAAGAAAAATGCTTGAAAGACCACACCTTTTAGTGGAGCACTTGTGTTATTCTCTCTGTCACAGTTAGATGGATCCTCAGTTCCCACTTCCAGCTGCAAAAATGCAGCTAAAGTCAACGTAAATTACTTTAATCTTGTGACTGGAAAATAAATCTCCCAAATATTACACATATGCACTATTTTCTACCAGGATTTGAAGGTTTCTTCTACATTAAGTGTCCATCAAAGCTCTTTATCTTGTTAGTGACCAATAGTCTTTTTAATACAACAGACCTGATTTTGGAATACAGCATTATTCACTACATATATCCTGTTGCACATTATAATGATTTCTGTCCATCTTTACTGTGAAACTGTTAAAAAAGTATTCTTAAACTCCATTAATATCCTCCCCTAATGAAATAATCCCTTTGTGACCACAGAGAGTTCAGCTCAGATTGCTTCTTCAAAGCCAAATGGAGAATTTTTAAAAAAAGAAAAGAAATTTAAAGAAAGATCAGAGCCCAAACCTACTGCTTTAAGAGGTGGCAGGAGCGCTGCCCTGCAGTGGCCACAAAGCTACTTGGCTCAGGTGTGCTGAGCTTCCAGCTTTTAGACCTGGCCTGTATTTCATTGTTGCTGCTGGCACCATGCTCTACTGTGCAATGGACACACGCCCCTACTTACTTGAGGGTTTTGGTTACCTTATTTTCTAAGTGCCTCAAAAGCTTTCAAACCTATTTCTAGGAGGGTACCTTGTTGCAGCTTGTACATTGGTTGCTTTCTCTCAGTTTTGTGGAGATGAAGAAGAGGAGATACATGTGAAAATTCACACTTAGCCTGGCACACTGCCTTGGTCAGATCCAGCTAGCTCCTGCCCTGCACTGAGAAACCAGCAGATGTTCACAGATCCTGCACAAGGGTTCTCTGTATGACACATTTCCCACAATACTGAGATAAAATGTCTCAGCTGTGCCCAGACTTTCTGCATGTATGAAGACTAGACTTGTCTTTGATGGAGTTTTATATACTGTACATACTGTACATTTTTTTACTAGAAGAAATATATTTCAGGGTTTGCTTTAATGGCAGATTATGGGTATTTGTGCATATTGTCGAGACATTTCCGTTTTAAATAATTCTCTATGCAGTTGAGCCCAAAAGCATGAAATAGAATTAACACCAATATTAACTGCAGTATTTATTTCATTAGGACTAGCTTTTGAATGCTAATGTTACCTGACCTGTAAGCAGCTGTTACAAGTAAATGTAAATCAAAACCAGGAAAGCAAATTATTTTATAAAATAAGACCAAACTTTTTCTTCTTTCGGTATATAAAATATTTTTCCCTTCCTTTGAATAGTTCAGTTGTATTACTATTACACAGTTATGTACACTTCTCCTTTCATTCTTTCATTTTCCTCTTGATGGTTCTGCTTTATTACTGAGACAATCTTACTCCTGCAACTAAGTATATTTGTGTATTGATGACAATGACATAGTAAAAATGCTAAGCTGTGCTAGATGAGGCCTGTTACACCCATTTTGATTTATCTGGCTCCTTTGCTAATTTGCCAGTCTGAAATCTTTCAAATTTCAGACCATGTCTCTGGCAGCATCAGGCCTTTTTTTTGTATGTCTGTCTGTGTCACTGTAGTCGAAGGCTTTTGCTCTGTTTTCATTACAGATGATGTGGCTCAAACTTAAAGTGCCACAACATACATTCTATATCTTAAATCCCACGTTTTTTTTCCTTTTTACCCTCCCACTATAAAAAAGGGAAGCAAAGCAACCTGAGGAGAGAAGGTATTTTGTACAGGTTTCTCGAGCTGCACACATGCCTATCACACATTCCCACAGAGCTTGGAGCTAATTTGGAACACCAGCATCTGAATGCAGCAGTAGTTTATGGCTCAGGTCCTCTACTGGAACTACTTGTGCAATTGCAGTCACTCGGAGTTGTCTGTCCACTGTGGGAGCTTGGAGTTGTCTGTGCACTTTTGTCCACTTGGTAGCAATTGCTGCATGCAAAGCTAATGAAAATAATTTCCTTCTTCTGCCTTCATAAACCAGAAGAAAGATAAGCTGCATCGACCATAATGAACTTGTATTTGTATTCTTGATACAAATCTGTAATTGTATTATCCTGAGAAATTCCTTATGACATAATATTCTAAGAAATTACTCACATGACCTCTGTTCCCAATCAGGAGAAATAGACTTTTAATGAAAGTATTGTACATGATAAAATTATTTCTAGATTTGTCTTAGAAAATCCTTAAGGCATGAAAAAGTCTCACAATACAGTTGCTTTAGCATACTAAAGGAATTAAATTAGTAAGACTGCAGATAGGGCCCATGGAGAATGATCAGAGAAATCTCAGACTCCATCAAGGAAGCTCATCAGTCCAGTACTGTTTCCAAAAAGGAATTCAAAGTCCTCCTGGAGACACAGGGACTCAAAGAACACTCATAACTGGCCTGAAAAGTTCACATTCATTCTTGCTAGGCTTTGTGTGGAAAAAACAGCATTATAGTTTGTCAGTGCTCATTTACATTTTTAGGGTTATGTTTGGCAGGAAAGGATGAGAATTTTCCTTTATCAAAAACCAAAACTAAGTAATTCTTCCTTGCTGAACTGTTCTTGATCTTTGGCAAGTGCTTGATAGACCATACAAAAGCTACACCATCATGTCATTGATTTTATCACTAAACTCAATTGAAATTGCTTTTGAAAAATTATTTGCATAGACTACAGGTAATAAAGAGCCAAGGTAACACATCAAATTCAGATTCATTTATTTTGATCCTAAAAAGATTTTAAGCAATACTGTTTCTATTCCTGTGAGTGGATAATATATCTTTCAGCTGATTCTTAGGTGCATGACAACCATAGGCAAAAAAATAGTTGTTTACTGGGAGTAGATTTTTAGTGCTTTCTTTTAGTGCTGTTTTCTCCTCCTTTTTTTCTACCTTTAGTGATTATTTAGTGAAATCTGAAGATTGAACTTTCTTAATGTATTGCTTCTTTCTCATATTCACATGGGTAAGAACAAACAGACATTACCATGGTATGTTGTAGTGTCATAATGTAGGTACTACCATGAAACTTTCAATACAACTTAATTAGCATAAATTATTTGGTAACAGAATGATTAATTTTTGAGAGATTCCTGGCAGCAACTATTTGGCTCCAAATCAAACAAGTACTTAAGGACATGCTTTGTCAGGGTCACTTTCACCCTTGCAGTTAATTGAGATTACCATTTATCTTTCATTAAAGCAAAACGATTAAGAAAATAAATCTCCTTAAAGCATTTAAGAAGAGAAACAGTTTAAATGTCTTTTGACATAAATACTTCCTCAGGAAATGCGTCAGACAGGTTTATAAAAAGATCAAGACGAAAAACTAGCTCTTCAGTACAATTGCCATGTGTGCTTTATGGGAAAATAGGACCCCAAATAAAAATGCCAGATGCAAAGCTGCTTCATCAGCTCACTCAATTTCTAATTTAGAGGGTTATTGCTTCTAATTTAGAGAGTTATTGTAGAACTAGGAAAACAGTCATGGAAAGCCAAAGAAGGAAAATTTGTTTCCTAAAAATGCTATAAGAATGAGAAGGGAAGGCAGAGCCATTTGTTTTTCAGTTTACTGTGGCCTAAAGGTGGTAAGTAAGTCCCTAAGTAAGTCCCCTTCCCTGCAGGAAGAATATAATCTTCCAAAATTGGAGAAAAATACAAGAAAACATTATTGCTCTAGACATGCCAAGCTCTTCACACAAATTTTCACCCTCTAGAAGTAGGAGGTGGCAGGTCCAGAGTCCAAAGCCAAGGACATGTCAGCTCTGGTGGGTAAAGCCATGGCCACCTGAGTCCACGTTTTGTTCCAGAGGTGATGGAGGAATTTGACAGCACCCATTTCTGGTATAGCTACTGCAAGCCCTGCTGGCTACAAGAAGCTTCACTTCTTTGTGACAGTTTGCAATTCTGGAGTGGAGCAGGATTCAAAATTATTCCTTGGGTGGTTGACATTGTTAAAGGCACTGCTAGAAACAGATTCATAATATATGTATGTTACAAATACATAATTTTTTGTATTTGTATTTGTATTTGGCATGTCTGAGTTTAGGGAGGGAGGAAGTATTGGTTAGAGGTGCCTGAGGGGCAGTGCACTTACTGTTTTGTGGTACTAAGTCCAGTTGTAATTCCAGACTTCATTCTCAACACAGGCACCAGTAGTCTAAAGGAAGTCCCTCTGTACTTCATTCCTTTATGGCATTTGCCTTCATTATCACTGTGTGCCTTCTTCCAAACAGTAGCAGTCATTTGTTTAGTAGACTTACTCAATGTCTCAACTGAGACTTATTCTGTTGATTAGGCCTTTGAAGTTTTGTGGCTGAAGATAGTTTAATCCATGTCTTTGGATGGGAAGAGAACAGTAGAAGAGTCTTCATTTCAAAGACCGTGTCTACTGAAAAACTCAGTGCAAGATGAGTGGAAATGAGTAGTAGGAGAGCCTGCAGAATAGGTGACTCTTTGAAATGGTATGATTTTCTCTTCCCACTTCTAATCAGTTTTGGACTAGCCATCTAACTAAGCTCTGCTATATTGATACATGTATATTTATACAAAAATTATAAACATTACAGTTTTAAAAATATGTGTGTACATAAAAAAAAAAAGAACAAACCCTGTTTGGCAGAAGGAACAAAAGAAATGTACATTAACCCTCTGGATCCAAAGGACTTTGGAAAATGGGCTGCCTGCCCATGAAGGACAGGTGAGAGTAGCAGGGATTCAAAAGAATGTGAGGGAGAAAAGACAGGGATGCAAGGGAGAGGAAACAGGAGACCAGAAAGAGGGGACTCCAGGCTGAAAGCAGCCTTCACACTTAATTAACAGGATCTGCTTTAGGGGGAACAGAAAGACATACTCCCCCTCCCCCAGTCCTTTGCAACTGCAACATCAGAAACTCCAGTACACAGAAAGGACATAAACCAGCAAAATCTGATGTTTTAAACATTTACAAAAGAAAGGTTAAAAGACTTTCTGAAAATGACACTGTATGCAAGGTAATAGGGAGATCAGACAATGTCTGTCCAGAGCCCAGATATTTGTCTGGCATTTCTCTGTGGTACCATAGTGCAGCCAGGAATTACCTGTAATAGCAGGCTTTGAAGAAATAGGTATTTCATTCCTTGGGGGAAGCAGTCCTTAATCTGTTTGAGTCTAGCACAGCAAATAGATCTTTTTCCAGGCCTCCCAGCCACAGTCAGAATGTAGTGTATCCATCCCAAACTGAGACTTTGTTTTCTGGACAGTTTATCAGAATATACTTGGAACACAGATTTTCTAAATTTTTTTGCCTCTTTTTTGGTAATAACACCTAATCACCACATGAAGAAGGCAAGTAAAACTGTCTATTTCATACAAATCAACAACCTCTAAAGATCCGAAGACCACAAGGTATTTTTTAATTTGGGGTACTGCCTTACAAAACAAATACCAAAATGCTAATGCATCAGACATCGTTTCAGACACATCACAGCATTATCGTAGGGGCCATTGTTAGCAAATTGAAATAATATATCACTTTTCATTTTAAAAGGGGGGAGTATCAAATTAACAGCCAGAAACAAAACCTGTCAGTTTTGCCCAGAAAGCCATTGTTCTTTGCTCACTAAATAAAACTAGGTGATTACCTTTCAAAGGGATGGGCTCCCATGGTATTAAAAAATCAAATACTATCTAGTTCCTTCAATGCTGTAAAATTACTATATGGACTGAAAAGAAGAGTCTGCTATAACTTCTTTCTGTCACAAGATAATAATATGTTTTCTAACTTCAAGGACTAGGACTGTGAAGGAACTTTAGCTGTTTCTTTCTCAGGTATGTGCCTGACTGCAGATGCTTTTGCTGGATGTCTGTTTGAGTGCTTTTGTGACACCTTGCTGCTTTTATCAAGCAAGATGTTCGTGGTTCTGTGGACCACTTGTGTTCAACAACAGTTACTGCAATCAGACGGTGGAAAGGTCTATGAGCAGCATTTTGATCAGGAATAACATGTCTGTTTTTCAGGACAGAACCCGTGCAGATGGTATCTCTTACATTGTTTCATATATATCCTCCTTCAAAAACGTCTTTCTCAACATTGCTTAAAAGTAAAATTTCATATTTGTCTGTAAATTGATGTACTCTGAAAAGGCATATATATATATATATTGCATAATGCACAGCACATTAATAGACACCAACAGTGGCAAGGATCCTATAAAAAGCAACATTTTCTCCAGTAGTTTAGAAACTATAACTTCTAAAACTAGAACTGATTCTGTTGCCTAATAAAAACACATCAGGAAAACTTTTTATCAGCTCCACCACATAATTTATTTCAGGCTTGCTAAAGTTTGTAACTCAGTCATTTAATAGTTGTGCAGCACAGCTTTTGTGTATGGGAAAGAGAAGGCTTAGACTGAATTGGTAGCTAGGAAGGACTTAATGTGGAGGTGCAGAAACCTGCACTTCTTCAGGCTGTTGAAAGCCCTTTGCTTTTGTTAGCAAGTTTAAACTTGTGAGTTATTGTGATAGATGAATCAGCTGTCTTTAATCACACTCAGAAACAGTGACATATCTAGCACTTGTGACCTAACTGCAGGCACTGATTTATACAAAGTCCCACAGTCCCAGAATCAACTAGCGTGGAGACTTCTGAGATCATCAAGTCCAATCTTTGAACATAAACTACAGCAAGATACTGAGTGCTACAGCCTGTCTTTTATTAAATACCTCCAGGGACAATGACTCCACCACCTCCTTGGGCAGCCCATTCCAATGTTCACCTCTACTGTGAAGAAATTCCTCCCTATGTTCAACCTGAACCTCAGCTGGCACAGGTTGAGACTGTGTCCTCTCATCCTGTCTCTTGCAACTGAGAGAAGAGCCTGACCCCCACCTGGCTACAACCTCTTTCAGGCAGCTGCAGAAAGTCGTAGTATCTCCCTTGAGCCCTTCTCCAGGTCAAACTGCCTGCTGCTGTTCCTCATAGAACTTACCCTGTAGACTTAAACCTCTTTTTACCTTCAGCAAAGAAATGTATCTTTTGGCTCAAAAGCAAGGATACAAAATTGGAAATAAGTAAATTTTAGAATGAACAGAGACTGATTGATACAGCAGTGTCCAAATTTATTATAGTTCAGCACCAGCAGAAGACATTAAAAAAAAAAAAGGAATCTGATAACCTGCATGTTCTGTCTGTTTGCAGACCTGAGGGTGAGAAAGAAGTTGCTGCTTTTATCCCTGATTTGGGATAGGTTTACAAGTTTTACACGTATCTTCATGTTTACATTATGCTCTCAAATCTCTAGACATCTGTGATTAAAAGGGCAGTCTCGTGTACAGTCCAAAAATATTACTTCTAAGCTGAGATGGTGCATGAGGCACAGGAAAATGTTCTGTGGTTCTTGTCATTCCTGATATCAAGCCAAATGGTCTGTTGGTGCCTTTCTAGACAAAAAATACTTCTAGACAAAAAACAAAACACTTCATAGTGTTACTATGGTAATTTTAAGACCAAGGAGACAGGATACAAACTCAAAGCAACTTTTGTAAATTCTCCCAGAAAAACTAAGATGTAGTGATAATCTAAACATAACAGGTTCAGCACTAAGAGATAACAGATTAAGCACCCTCTCATTAGCTGTGATGGGTAACTCCGGCATTTACCTTTGTGAAAATTATATCCCAAAGGCTCCTGTGAAGCAAGTTAATTCAGGTACAGTTGTGCAGAGAATGCAGCTTATATTCCCATAACAGCCTCGGAAATACCATGATGTTTATAGTCACTGGAATAGTTTCCTAAATTCACTCCTGAACTATACTTCAATCTGTTTGTTTATTTGATGTCTGGACAAGGGCTTTGATATAAGTATTTGTTTTATTTAGCACCTGAACTGAAACATTAGTTATGTTGTGCTGAACTGTTCCACATGTTTCTCTTATCTCAGACTAGTTAAGCAAGAGCATTCACACATTTCCTTAATCCCAGGCATCATAAATCCTTTACAAGATTTCTGTTTCATTGTTTCTTCTCTCAGGGGCTTAGCAAAAACACTCATCATGCACAATCCTTCTTTCCCAAGAGTCCACATGGCTTACAATAAACCTCATTTTTGTCTTGTTCTGGAGGGTTTAGTAGTGTTGCAGATTATAAAGTCAGAGAGGTGTGGTAGAGAAGAGTTGAAATATTCTCCCAAATGGAGCAAGGACTGATATTGTCTCTTGCTCAAGAGCCCCTGCTGCAGTGTTATTACATACAGAATTAGCTTTCTACATTTTTGAAGATTGGAACTTCACTGCATACAGTTTTCATCAGTTGAAACTGTTGTCACAGCAAAAATTTTAATTAATTTCATACCAACAGCTAACATTAATAAAACAGCGTTTCTTTAACAAAATAAAAACTCTGGCCAAAGTTCCTAATTTCTTAACTGTGACTGTTACATTTAGAGAGTTCCACCTGCTTACCATGTCTACAATATTCCTTTAACTGGGTTTTAACAGTGGAAATACGACAATAGAAAAATGCAAGAGTGAAAGTGACTAGTCAGCAAGACTTTTATTCGGTGGCTTACTTCTATGTGTCAGTTAATGTATTTAGAAGGAGCTCCAACAGTGAGAGGATTGTCCTGGTGTCCTCTCATTTACTGACTGATAAAGCAGCTTTTTAGTGTTCCACTCTGCCATAAATTCCTGTAATAACTTTTAGGTATTTTTGTTCATTGATATTCTTGTAAATTTTTAAGGCTGAGACACATAAATACGTCCAGTAAAAAAATAACCTAGATTTTCTCACTAAGATTTGCTTGTTAGGGCACTCATACATTACTAGAAGGCATGGGCTGTTCTTCAAGGTTTTCCAAAAGTTGCTACCACTTTTTCCCTTTTGACCAGGCAAAATCTTTAACCCAAAAATCTGCTGATAAAATGTGAGCTTTGGTGAAGTCAGTGAGATTTTACGTAGTAATTTCAGTCATAGTAATTACAGTCAAGCACTTGATTTACTGGTCTAGGCAGCCACTCAGCCATGTTCAGACTCATACAGGCTGGTCATATCCATCATTTTATGACTCAAATAGTTTTACCTTTGTAAACTACATTAGTACAAGAACTCATACTGCTTAAAGACACTCCACTTTCAGAAAATGCTTGTGTGAAGGTGTTGAAAAGGCAAAAGCTCAGCTTCCTTCAAGAGCTGTGACCTCTTACTGCACACTGTACTTACTAGTCATGCCTTGCTCTATGCCTGTGTCTGCCTGAGCATTTAGAAATCCAGCTTACTTCATGTTTAAAGTTTTGATGAAGTATCTTATATGGGTCATCTTATAACAGCAGGGGTTTTTTTGCTTAGTGCAGCAAATAAACTAGCTCCAAACCATACCTGCTTCCAAATCAGTGATGCCAACACTTAGCAGTAAAATAAGGTAGCTGTTTAATTTCTAAAGCACACACTGATGCTGTCTTTGGCTAAGTGGAAAGGAAAATTTCTTAATTCCTTGAATAGTTCTACTAAATACAGAAACTTTAATAGTTAAAACCAACAGTTTTGCAGATATTCTGTGGCAGTGGCCAATATAAAACATCTTCATAAAAGTATCAGAAAAATGCAGGTGTGTCCTGTTATTCTCCTTGTCTTATGAGCAGCAATAGTTGCCTTAAAGTGAGCCTTTTGAGGTTAACTAGAGCAATCAAAGATATAGCATCAGTGCAGACCTGTAGTGATACTCAAGCAACAGTTGTTCTGGTATTTTACAATGGGATGGGGAAAAGGGTCTGATCCATGCACACAGATTCCATAGAAATAATACAGCACAACATACAATTTAAAGCAAATAATTTTACACAATAATTATTTTTGTGCCAATTTCCACCTAACCCATCCCATTATATAAGCTTTCCTGCTATGCAAAGATTTACAGAGTGTCCATTTATGCCACCTGATTCTTTTGACTATGACTTCACCCAAGGCTGGTGCAAGATGACTCAGAGAAAAGTGGAGAAATTTTGAGTCTTCTCCAAAACACTTGAATTTCCTCTCCTGTTCTAAACTTTTGAGGCAAGGAAATTCAACAGCTAGGACTTCCTAATTAAGGCTTAAGTTAACCTGCTTGTTATTCTTTCTCTATGAGTGGATTGGTCTATTGAGAGTTGACTTCTCTCATCTTTGTGCTGTCATTGTTGGGAAAGCATCTACAGTTGCAAAGAATACAGGGTTAATCTCCTATCCTGTCTTTCTTTTTAATTTTTTAGTTTGACATTGGCAGCGGGGAGCTGACAGATAATGCAGAACAGTAACTCAAAGTAGATCGTCAGATAACAGCAGAAGGGTGGAGGCTGGGACACACCCTTCATTTTTCCCCCTTCATTGTATATTGTTAGAAATAACCAATTTGCAATGCAGACTGGGAGTTTAAAAGGTATTTGTCATAATAAACACAGATGTGGCAGGGTTTTTTACCCTTATGCTCTGCCTGCAGGAACTTGCATGGGATTTGCAAGGGATGGTGGTTTTTTTCCTTCCTTTAATCTTCAAAACAGAGGCAAATACCCATGTGTCACTTGGCCTATTTAACTATTTCAGAGCTCACTGCATGCTGAGGGTATGGAATAGACATTTCTGCTGTATGTGGTCTTAGGCAAAACCTGAGTTTAGGAAGTGGAGAGCATGTTTGCCAGTAAATCACAGGCAACCAGGAAGGTAGAAAATTTTTGGTCCATGAGCTTGCTGTTCAGTTTCGGCACCTTTAAAAGCATAATCTTGTTATTCAGTCTTGGTATTCAGACTTTGTACTCAGTCTGTGACAGCATTGCTGAAGCTTAAAGCAATCTGCCCCAGCTGAGCAGTGTAGCATATATGTACTTGCTAATTAGCACTATCTTCCAGAGGTCTTCTTTAGTACCTGTCCCATTGGATGAATCCTTTTGCCTCACTGTGTTCCTCAAGTATGGGGAATATATGAGTATTTAAGAATCAGGTGTGTTCTTCTTTAACTAGCACCTTCTGCTTCTCCTTCTGGCATATTTCCAGTGTTTTCTACAAGAATCTTGCTTTCCTGAGCTGCATGCATTATCATGATTTTGTCATGGATGTCTGATCTGCAAAATAACTTCACAGCAGTAGCCATTTTCTGATGATGGCAGAAAGAAATACAGGGAAAAAGAGAATGAGATAATGGTAACTGTTATGTGTCAGGGAGATTTCCCTTCTAGTCCTTGGGAGCAGTCTCATCTTAGAATTTTTCTCTCATGCTTACTTTTATGCTTTGTGTTATTCTGCTCATAAGTGCTGCTCTGTTATGTTCAGTAATGTTACTACACCCTACGCATCTTCATCTTGCTCTCCATTAATTTCAGAGCATGCCATCCTCTGGAACAGGGTGAGTAGAAAGTAATAGCTTTGTTTCTGCAGAACTGGGATTCTGTTGATGCATTATTTTTCAAGGCTTGGCCTCCTTCAGCTTCAGTATTTAAGACATGGCATATGCCCCTTTTGTTACCCTTTCTTCTTTATTGCTGTTATGTGGATATTCTTATTCAGTTACAGCAGCTCAGAGAACTATTAATTTAACAGCTCTAAAAAAATCTAAACATATTCTAGTCAGCTTCACATAGTTAGAGGTAATTGTTCTTAAGTGTAAAGCACTTTTAATTTGAAACTTCATAACAGTTATGAAATAATATTGTCTGTATAGAAGAGATATGGTAACAAACTAACATGGGACATTTAATATAAAAAAGAGGGGAGAAGTTAATTTCAATACAGAACACAGGAATTGAATATTCTATGAAACAGATTTTATGGCACAATATGGCTGCTAAAAATTTAAACACATTTGAAAAACAGGTGAACAAACATGCAGGAGAATCTACAAAATGATGTAAAATACAAAGGTACTACCATTGACTCAGAAATTACCTTAACAGTTCATAGGAGTGAATAATTTTTTAGGGGATGTATGGGATGTATTGCAACATGTTTGTTCTTACAATTCATTCCTTTCCCTGAATCTGGTTTTGGTCATTATAAGATGCTATGAGAGGTGGATATATTTATTTGATCAAAGATAGCTATTCCCATTTGTCCATTCAGCTGCAAATGCACAGGAGTCAGGACAGCTACAAATCTCCATGAGTCTCAACAGTATCAGTCTTCATTAGTATATGAGTATCTGTCTTCAGTATCAGCAGAATACTGTCACAGTTTCTTACTGCCATCTGATTGGAGCTTTTGCTCTCACCTGAGAGCCAGAAATATGTTTCTAAGGTAAGAATCAAATATATTTCAGGTTCATGGACTTGATGGTCTCTGTAAAATGTCTCCTATTGAACTGATGTTGCAATTCTGTAAGTCACCAAATTTCACACTTTCTCCCTCAAAAGAACAAAGAGGACTGCTGCAGTTCTGCATGATAATCCATAGGATGACTAGACCTTTCCCCACTAAAATGAGACTGTCACCAAAGAGCCACTGCTCCTTAGGTCATTAACAATTCAATGCCTGAGTGTACCTGGAATGGAGTGGACATTTCTGACCACTCATGGAAACTAGACTGGTCTACTTCTCTTTCACAAAATTTTAGTCGTTTCCAGGAAGCCACACAGCAACATCCCAGCTCTAGTTGAAGGAGAAAGGGCATAGGTGCAGAAATGGGATCCTACATTTAATTTTCAATGTTAGCCTGACAGAAATCTATCTTTCAGAGCAGGACATCATTGCTGCTGCAGAAAAATTACACTTCAGCAAAGTTCTTGCCAGATTTGACAAGAATTGTATTTCAGTTTATTCTTTGAATATGAAAGATCATAACTCCTACACTAACAGTGTGGCTTTGATTTGGTTACTTAGACATCTACAGTACAGTAGGTGCCTTTATTAAAAGAAAATATATAGAAAAACCCAAAAGGTTTCCTATAGTCTGAGAATAAAGAAAGTCTTTGCAGTCTTGGCAAAATAGACCTTTGACATTGTTCTGATCTCCTTGTAATCGTCTCAAATTTTTTGATGTTTATCAGTACACCAGAGTGCTGTGCTAAGGAAAACTGTGACTGGTTCTCCTTCACAGACGCTGAGGATGGGGTCAGAAAACATGAAGATGATCAAGTTAAAATTTTGGCTAGTTCTTTAGTTCTTGCTGATGTACTCTGCTAAAGCTGGTGCTAGCATGCCCCTTATGAGCAATTAAAGCACTGACTGTACCTGAGGTAAGAGATCTTCCTACATCAATCAGCCTGTTTGTAAAATTCTTCCCAAGTGACCCAGCTAAGCAGTCCCTGCCATGGTCTTAGCAGGCAGGAGAGAGCCCACACAACAGAGCTGGGGTCAGAATCCTACATCCCTGTACAACCAGGGTTTCACAGCACTTAGGACTGGTCTTCTGTGTGGCTGACTCTTGAATTTTCAGCTTGGATGATTTTATTTTTCTGCTTTACTTTGCTTTACTTGCCTGCAGCATTAGCACTTTTCAAGAGAACTACTACATGATATGCAACACAAACCCTTACAATGAAATGGATTTGGAAACATGTTAACATTTCATTACAGAGGTCTAAAATGTAAAGTTACTTTCATTAATAGAATCCCAATCCTATATGCTAAGCACAAGAACATGAGGAATCACAGAGCCTACATTAACGTAATTAGCACTTCTTTGTTAACAAATAGTTTTGAATATGCATAGGATTTCTTCAGATCATTTTGTTCTAAGTTAAGGTCCTAATGTTATTAGAAATGGGTTTATTAGATTCTTTTTTTAAAACTTGAATATTTTGCTATCTTGCTATAGCTTTTATTTTTATTGGCATTCATGCATTTTGGATACATTACTTAGTATACAAAGGAAATATTGTGGGAGGGTTTTAATACATGTATTATTTACTTGGGAAAAAAAGTGACATTTTGCTTACCTGGAGTGGGCTTTAGAAACTTTAAATTGTCTAGAACCAGAAGTTAGAGAATGGTAAGAATAAGGTACTGCATTTTATGCATGTCTTCACTCTGCAGGCTGTCTTGGTAGGTGGCAGAAATTAACATGAAGGAGAGGTATAGAGGACTCACAGGGCTGTTTTACTTCCATTTTATGCCAAAAGAATTGTAAGAATATCACCTGCAATGATTATTCATTTTCTCTTTCAAACAGGTGCTTGCTCTACTGTTTCCCTGATCTCTGCACTTTATCATTGAAACCATCCTGCAGGTTATGCATTTACAACATATGAAACATAATGTGCTACCTCACTCTCGTATAGGAGAAATTACTGTTATCAGATGTTGACAGCCTGCAGAACTTGACATCATAAGTAAATTTCAACAATTTTGGGGGTAAAGTTAATCTGCTTAACTTCTGAAGAGCTCTGTGGGGGAGACTTTTTTCCCCCAGAGTTTTAATCATGTGTTTGCATTACCACGTGAATGTTGCAGGACTCAAATTGGGAGACCAGGATTATCGAAAGCATACTGTGTCTGGAAATTATTCTTTCTAAGTTTCCATTGTCTACAATGGCCGTATGTTAAGCCTGATCCAGTACTTAATTTATTTTTTGGAAAAGGCTCCCCTGTGAAGTGGTTGAGTCGCCATTCCTGGAGATGGGGATCCACTGGTAGATCAGTTTGATCCCCAGCCCCAAGGAGTCAGCAGTCTTGCTGCTGTCGTCAGGAGAGGCGAGTGGGTGTGAGTGCAAAGCACCAGGAGTAGGGCTGAGATTGCCCATTTCTCATGAGCGTTCTTACGGTACTCCACATGGCCACCAGGGTCTGACGGACCTTTGCCCGAGCCCGAGCCCTGGCACCCCGGCTTCTCCAGCTCCCGCGGCAGCCAGCAGCGCAGCGCTCTGCGCCGCCTGGTGCGGGAACCCTCCAAGCCGAGCTGACACAGAAGGCCAGCTCCAGGGACAGATCTGCAGATAGCTGCAAGGGAGCAGGGGCTGCCTGAAGCCAAGGACACGTAAAAGGAAAGAAAGTTTATCCTGTCAGAAGCCGTCTCATTAATCATCTTCAAATGCCGTACGGATCAGATGCGTCACTCCCCATTAACAAGCTTATACAAGCAGGCTTGTTTGGTTGTAGCTGGCGCTGCAAGCCCCTAGGAACCCACTGTAGAGTGTTTAATTTTTTAAGTTTTCTCCTTTCCAAGGGTGTTGAAAGGTCCCATTTGCGGTAACACTGCCTGCATTGTTCACCCTCCAGAAAGCCCTGTGTCTGTCAGCCTCTGGAGAACTTGTTTTGTTCCTCCTCCCTCCATCCTGCCCTCTGTGGTCACCTGTAACAGAGGACAGCAAACAGCAGCCTAAGCACTCCTACTTTCCTTTCTTGCCTTCACAAAGTAGCTTGTCACAGCCATGAGAAAGGTTTCTATTTAAAAACAAAGAGCTGTGACCGCAGAACTGTGACTAATATTGGAATTTAGCAAGAAGTCAGCTCTTGTTTCAAGAGGCTGTGTTGCAAGTTTGGGAACATTTGCCACTAAAGCTCTTGATGAATGACTCCAGGAAGAGGCGTTAGTTTTTCTGATTTCTTCTTCTCTTTCAGTGCCTGTTTTGCACAGATGATAATGAGGAGTGTCAGGCAAGCATGTAGCAAACTGTTTTCTCTCTCTTGACAGAGAAAAGCTATCATTACATCAGTCTGACACTGAGAACCTCCTGGACTTGGACAATAAATAGATTTAGGGAGAAAAGCATAAAAAAAACCACCAAAAACAAATGACCAAGCACTATAAATCACATTGCTATTTCAAGCATGAGTTGTTCAGGACAACTCATAGTGTTTTTCATCCTACTACATTCATTTTTTTCTGCCTCCACCATTTACAGTTTAATTCATATTGAAATATATTTTTAATGAAAAGCTTTAAAGGAGTCTCTGAGATTTTTTTTTTTGCTTTGAACTTTTATATTTACCAAAACATTGGCAGTATAAAAACAACTTACAGACTCTGAATTCAGGTAGAAGTGTCTGCCCAGATGCAAATCAGGTATAGCCAAAGGGGTTTCCTCAAGTTGTCAGTATCAGCACATCTCCTTTGTTGTCTCTGATGCTACCTCTGACAAGCTGCATAGCAGTCTCTCCCATGAAATGCAACCATATTTCTTTCAGTTTTTCTGGGAAATATCTACCTTTTTTTTATTTTGGAGCTGAATATTTTTCTAGTTTCTTTTACAAGGAGCAGTGGATTTTTAACGGGTTTTTAGGTTTTTTTTCCCCCTTGCATCGTGCAATCTCCTTTTCTATCCCTTCCTGCAAACAGTGAGTACTGCACTTTACATTGAGCTGTGTAGTTTTGTCCAACAAACAGATTGTGTAATGGCCATTGTAGCTACTGAAGGAAAAAATTACAATAAACTCTCTCTTCTCTTTTTCAAGCTCTGGGCTGCTTGTATCCCAGGAGGACATAAGGATTTTTTTCCTGAGGGAAATCCTCATCCGCCCATCCTTCCCTCTGCACTGTTCCTCCCTGTTAGTCAGGGGATAATTGCTACAGGGTGGAAAGACCCTTTCAGCCTTTCATGTTTTGCTCTTCTCCACACTGTGTTAGCTGGCATGTCCTTGTTCTGTTTTGCTTACAGATGTGCTGATTCCCCAGAAATTGTGTTGAAGGCATCAAGCTACACTAGGAGATCAGCTTTCCTCTGTTTCAAAGCCTTGTGTACTCCCATCTTGTTAATGATGACAGACGCACCCTTTCAAGCAAGCCTAGTGTCCACAGTTCAGTTGCTAATCATGAAAGAGGATCTTGTACAAGAATTCACCAAATTAACACTTATTTCATCTGGCTAACAGTTCCCAGGTTGACTTTGTTGGAGTTCTGGTTTCAGCATTAAGAAAAAATCAAAAACACTCAGTCTGCAGTGCATCTCAAAATATACTTAGCAGAAAGTGCAGACGATTGCTTCAGCACTCCCACCATTCTCCTCAGTGTTTATTGGTTATTGTTGCAGCAGACTGCTCAAATACACAGCCCCTGCCGTGCTGAGATGGCCAGCATCCTGCTGCCCTCATATCAAGGGTGGGACATAATTCAGTGATAGAGAGAGGCTGGCATCATCAGTGAATACTGGGTATGCATGTTGACCTTATTGGCAAACTCACTTGTCACTATTAGCTTTTATACAAGATAAACTTTATAAACCCCAGCTCAACCATACTAACAACCCCTCCCACTTTTTTCCTTTGAAGAGAGGTAATTCCTTTAGCTGGAGGGCTATCAACTCATGCTCTGATCTGACTTTCCCTCACCTTTTCTTCTTAGCTGTGGTAGAATGACTGCTGACCGTCCTCTCTCTTACAGACATTAAGATTTCGTTTTGAAAGCATTAATTTAATACATAAGTTAGTTTTTAATGTTCTGAAAAAGCATCATTCCATCTGAGTTGCTGTGTACCTTGGATATTTATATCTGCTCAGTAAGCATGACACAATAAAGATCCAAAGTCTCTCAGAGACCAGATCTGTTGTGATAATCTCTTTAACATTCACTTGTTTGCTCTCATCAATCATGACAGAAGATGCCACCCAGTACTGCCCAGATCAAGAAGTGATTATGCAAGATTTTTAAGTGCTAAAGCTGCCTGATTTTGATACATAAACACACACCTATTTTATCAAAGAAAGAGAGGAGAATATATATATGGACCATATATATGGCTTCCTCAGAAGTCATGTCTAAGTTGAATCAACACTAATATTGGGTATATGCAAAGACTGAGGTTTGTATTTATGACCTCAAGAGATATTTAAGTTGTTGGCAGGGTGTCATCATCTTTTGACTTGGAAAACCTACAAATCAAAGGAAATTTAAATATGCTAGCACAAATTAAATGATTGGTGACTTCATAAGAGAGACTGCATGGTCTTATTACTGTGCTCATCTCCTACTCATTTGGCATATCTACACTGCCATGGATTTTGGTGGTCATGCACTTGTATAACGGTTTTAGAAACAAGGTTGTCAGCATGCACAGAAAGTTGTACCCCATGCACTCCACCTTAGGCAATGCAGACAATGAAGAAATTTTACTGCCTTCATGGGGCTTTAAATAAAGGCCTATGTTGCCAAAAATACTCTAAAAACAAAAAAACAAACAAAATATTTAAAAAAAATCCCAGGGCTTACTGAGCTAAACATTGTGTGTAAAAAATAATTTAGTATTTTTTGTTGTAACATAAATCTTATTGCTGATTCAGGTCACAATTTGAGGACATACAGCAATGTAATGTTGATGTAGTTGTTGCTGCAGGCTGTTACTTCAGGACACACAGCAATATCAAATGAGCATTTCATTTAATGCCTATGTATTCACGTATGTAGGCTTGTCACAGCTCCCTAGGAAATCTCTGTTAGTTGCCAGCATCCAAACAGTATCAGGCCACTGGTGTTAAGGTTTGCAGTATTGAATGGTCAAGTTTTAAATTCCATGGCAGTATTTAAAGTTCATGCATTTCTCTGTCACACCAAAACACTTTAACTGAGACTCCTTCTGTGTTGCTGACATGGAAGCCTTCTGCTACAGCCTGGACTTACATTTATCTTCAAAGTACAGGGTTGCTGATGTGATGCCAGCAAATCATCTTTTGACCCTGCAAATGGAACTTTTGTGGGCTTATGTCTGTACCAGATATGGTACCATTCACATCAAGGAAATTTCTCATTGGACTCCCCACTAGAAGCACTCTCAGTGCATACCCTAGCTAAACCCTCGTATCTTTCACTCCAGTGATTTACATCCACCTTCCCCCAGAGTATATAATTCTCTTTCTCCAAAATGTTCATCTTGTTAATACCAATGCAAGTCTGGATGATAATTTATTTGAGTCATAGAAATAATTCATTTAGACCTTAATGTGATTTTTCTATCAAGCCATGAAATCTTATTTTTTTTTCCTGTCACCATGTCCAACTGATTGAATGTGTTTTCTGTCTTTGTGATTTACACTGTACCTAATTGTAGCATGAACAGGTTAGTTTCTCAGAAATAGCTAACAGGTGTACAATTATGTGCACTCACATTACGCCCATCTGGGTGATTTCACACTCCATATCCAAGTCCAGCAGCTTANTAAGAAAATGGAAGACTTCTGTTCATTTTCACTCCTAGCAAAATCAGCTTCCTAAATTGAAGCAATTTTTCCAAATAGTTCATTCTTGAAGTCCTCTTTCTAGCTGCCTGTATTTGCTGAGCTGTAGGATAGGCCACTGTGTGCTTGAGTACCAAGTAACAGAGACAGTTTGACCTCTGAAGTGGATGGAGTGGTGATGATGAGGCCTGCAGGGACTAGAAAACTAATCATTTTAGGCAAAGGATTTGATTATGTTTTTAGTGTTTGTGACATATCTTTGGTTATCTGTTTTCTTTAATGCTACTTGACTCATCCGTATTTCTTGATGCTGAAAGCTACCTGGAGCAGCAACTAGAAGCCTTCTTGCCATCTTGTATTTTCATTAATCATGCTAATGTCATAACCCTCTGCGATGCCTTTAAGATAAAGGCATTTATTCCATGTGCATTTGCCTAGCATCAAAGACAGTTTTGTAATGTGGAAAGTCTCTTTACTCTGTTGTCCTAATCAGAAGTGTACACCATAGGTTCTGAGCATTAAACTCTCTCTTTCTCCAGTTGTGTCCCTGATTTTTCTTCTGGAAAAGCTGGAAAGCTAGCTCCATAAATTCCATTCCCTGATATGTATTGAAATGAGAAACATAAAATTACTGTAAGATAAAACTGTTCCTGAAACATTTTACCAAAAGGTACCTGGTGGCCAGTACAACTTCAGAAGCTGTTAGGATTCATATAATTTGTATTTTTTATTAAACAGATTTCCAAGTGACTTTAACTGAGAGAAAGGAGCTATCAGAGGTATATGATGCAAATTGAGGGCAGTTGAGAATCTACAGGAGATACATGCAATTGTGTCTTCATTTTGTCCACTGTGGGACCAATCAGCATTTGCAGCACACTGGCTGCATATGAGATGGGCAAGAAGGCCAAAACAGAACAAAATGCACAAATGAGATGATTTTATAAAGTCAGAGAAACTGAGGGCAAAGACCTCTTTCCAAAACCAAGAACTTGTAGCATTCTTTATAAAGCCTACTATTCCTGTATATAATGAATAATTCTGCACACTTCATTCTTCCAGGCTTCATAGAGAATGAAGAGGAGCCAAAATACTGTGAGACCTTCAAGAACAAGCTCAAATTGTGTGGCTGCCCTCCAGAGGATGGTTTTTCCCTGGTTTTGTTCTGCAATAATTGATAATAATAAGCCTTGCAAAAAGGCTAAGTGCATGATGCATCTGTTCAATATTTTGCACACCATTCAGGAAGGACTTTCAAAACAAGATGTTCTAGTATGTTCCTTGGAATGGGTTTCCCCCTTTGAATGCTTCAGGTCTCCTTTAGAGGACAAATCCCTTCAAACTGCTGATCTGTTTACGCATTCCCGGAGGGAGTGTGGGCTGGGCAGTGCTCCACCCAGGGCTGATTTAAACAATCTGGCCAGGTGGGCTGCACTGGAGCAGCCATACTTGAAAGGAGGCATTACAAGGCAGCTGGTTAGTTACCACAAAGAAAAAAACTTATGTTTTTTTCGGGTGAGGAATATGGTAATCTACTCTCTCCATGAAACTCCTTGTTTTCTTCAAGACAGTTGGAGACCTTTCTGTGCACCAGCAAGTGCAGAATTCCTTTCCCCTTTCTCAGATCTTCACTCAGCACTAATGCAAAGCTGAATTTTCAGTCTATGGCAGTTTGGATATCAAGGCATGGGAGGGGCTGTTTGTCCTGCTGTTATCCTGGTATTCTCTAGCGTCTGGTCAGATTTCAGACAGGGCTATGTATCTGCAGCATGGAGATGTAAATGATTTTCAGCCAGTCACAAAGAGACAAGCAATTTCATCTGTCAAAGAGGACCATGTGGAGAGCTCTAACTTTTTACTGCACCTTGAGAGACAGGTTTGTAACGGGTTATGTTATCCCAGCTCCCATATTTTACGCTGCTTTCTAACAGAACCTCCAGTACAATGGTAAAGGCATGCCTTCCAGCCTCTCTTGCAAGCTGCTGTACCAAGAGTTGAAGAGATTAAAAAATATCCACTGAAGGACTATGGAACAATAATAAATGTCATAAACAGTGTAGACAGAAATCTTCAAGGAAAATTGAAGAGGTTTGTGCAGCTGTTTGTCCTGTGTGTATGTACAATTCTGGGCTGAAAAGAGAGTAATCTCATTTTGGAGACCTGTTGGCAGGAGAACCAGAGGGTGACATGGGCATAGGGTAGTATACACATAAACAAATTCATGTAAAGACCACAATTTGGCCACTGAAAAAACAAAAGCATGGGGAAAGCTGCTCAGGTTAGAATGCAAGTTTATGAAGCTGGTCATTGCAAAAAGTCCTCAGAAAGCATCCCTAGAGCCACATTCACCCTCTCAATCTCCAACAACAACCAGTGGCAGGAGAAAGGTGCACAAATTTAAACTGAAAGAGAGTATGTTTGGGTTAGATATTAGGAAGAAGTCCTTTACTGTGAGGATGATGATGATGATGATGGGGTACTGGAACAGGTTGCCCAGAGAAGTTGTGGATGCCCCATCTCTGGCAGTGCTCAAGGCCAGGTTGCTCTGACCAACCTAGTCTAGTAGGAAGTGTCCCTGATTATGGCAAGGGTTGAAATTGTATGGGTCTCTGAGGTCCCTCCCAAATCAAGCCATTCTATGATACTATAATTCCATGAAACATCAGTGGACCGTAGTTCTTTGTAAGAAGCTAACAATTCCAGAGATCAATGAGGAGAACTCAGAAATGGCCTGATGCAGTTAAGTCTGCCTGAGGAGAAGAAGGAAGAAGAAGGCTTTTATACCTTGCAAACATGTCTTCTCTGATTGTACAAGAGCATCATTCTCCCAGCAGAATTTCTTTCTGGAGAAACATTGTAGAGAACAGACTGTCACCCTGAAATAGGATGAGCCATACATTAAGTTAGACCTGGGGACTGGTAGGCAAGCCTAAAAGCACCAGAAACACTGATATTGTTCTGAAACCAGTTATAGATTCTATAATGTAAGAGAGAAATTTTAGGCTGTTACAATGATGTGTTTTTCAGTCATGCACTGTCTGAACTGGATATGCCTGTTAACAGCAAGAAACTGTGACATTTGTTATAATACAGGAACAAAGATGCCACAGTAGGTTTTACAAGGTGTGAATTCACGGACTCTCTATGTTGGAGAAGTGGGCCCTAATAATTGAGCAGAACACAACACATCTCTCGATGGGTGCAGACCTGTGCTCTGAGATGGTCCAACTGTCACATTGTTTTCTGCCACAGGAGATTTTAGACTTTCATGCACAGAAACAACAGAAGAGAAAAGTATGCATTATACTGCTGCAGGCCTCATAGTTACATTAGAAGAACTAGAATCAGAGCAGATGAGCAAATACGTTTCCCATTACAAGACAAATGCTAAGGAAGAAGGCAAACACCAAATACTTTCAAATTTTTTTGGTCAGTCAAGCATACAACCATCAGCACTTGTTCAACCACTTACTTGGAAAATAATATTTACCCAGGCCACTGTTTGCATAACCCTCACTATCCAAAGGATTTTGATTTAACATGGATAATCTCTGTGTTGATATGAAAGGTCTGCAGAAGTGATACTTTGGTCTGATAGGAAAGAAGTGGTAAATAAAGGACAAGTGGAGGCCTCAGACTTCTTTTTTAGAAAGATATTTTGCTGCTGAACTTAGGTGGATACTGGGCATCACATAACCAAACAAGTGGGAGAGTGATCAGGGTTAAGGTGCATCACAGTCTAAGCAGTTGTTGATGTATGAGGGAGAAGCAGTACGATGTTATCAGGTATCAGAGGATTAGGGAAGCCATTCATACAAATACTTTCTCTAACCTATAAGAATAAGTGATGAAAGGGTTTAAAACTGAGAAAAACAGCATAAGTTAGCTTCTTATTCAGTGTTGCTAAGTGCTGTGTTGTCCCAGCTAGATTGTTTTCAGAACCCCAACTCTTTTTGGTTGCAGCTTACACAGATTTGCTTACAACACACAGCAGTCTGCAAGGCAAATACATCAAAAGTTTGTTTCAGTGAGCAAAAATTGTGCCTCTGGTGACAGGCCCACAGGACTTGGGTCAGGGAGTGATACTGGGCTGCTGCCAAGTGTCCAGGGCTGTGATGTATGAGTTCAGTACTTCTTCACTCTCCAGAGCTAAGCCTTCCCAAGCAGCAGCCACCACAGACTGGAAGCAAAGAGCAGGGCTGCTGTGGGACTGCCCAAACACTAATAGGTACCTACTGGGGTATTTCCCTTGAGGCTGTGGTGAAGGATCTCACAGAGGGAGGCTGTTTTTCCCTAAATCTCTCACTTGGACAGCTTTTCCTTCAAACTCCACAAATTGCTAATCCTGCCTCATTAAGGGGTCACCAAGGTAAAGTAACAACCACAAGGTACTTGTGATACTTTGGAGTTGGCCTCACATTGCTCTGTTTCCATGGCTGAGGGAGCCTTACAGACCAGGTGTATTTATCAAATTCACTCTCTCTAAATTTATTCTGGTATAGCCTTTCAACTCTTTCTACATATTAAAAAGAGATCCAAAAAAAGCACCGGTTATTATTTTTTAGGCAGAAAACGGTAAGGAAAAATGTCCTGGTTTCAGAAAAATGGGAGGCTTATGTATAAGACAGTCTGTAAAATATCCTGTCACAAGTGAGAAAGCAGACATATTAATACATTCAAGGAACTGAAACTGAGTTAAGCAGAGCTTGGCAGTAAGTATAATCACTCATCTTTTCATTCCTTGACACCCCAACAACTAAATTTTTTATGCTTTACTTTGAACTCCAACATGTTTTCTGCCATGATCTTGCTGACCATCTTTTCTCAGGAACTATCAGAAAATGTCCGTATGTGAAGGTTTTTCGTGGGTATCAAAGACTGCAGAGTGAATAAATAGTATAGAAAGGCATGGTGTCCAGCAGGAGGAAGATGAGGGGTGATGGATGGAACAGGTTCACCAAATAGTTATTTGCAAAGAAGAAGTCCTTGGTAACGCCAATATCAAGAATGACTTGCAAAGACAGCACTGCTTTACTCAGCCAGGAATGGGGCTTTGGTTCTGAAGAGAACAGAGTGCAGAACTCATGGTATAAGTCTGTTTGTATGACCCAGTGTCTGCTCAGGGAAAGAGGACTTGCTTGTGATTGAAATAGAACAGGAAAGCCAGATGTCTTTTTTTGGTCATAACTCTACCTTCCTTCACTGTCATGAAAGCTGTCGGACTTGGGGTATTGCAGAAACAAACCTGTGTCTAAGCCTACTCTAATTAGGGCCCAAGGACACCCACCACCCACCACATGAGTAAACATCCATGCTTGAACATACAAGCCCCTGCTGAGATAAGGCTTTCACCCAAACTTCACCCAAACTTGCTCATACTTCAAAGGATCTTCGTGGGAAAAATCAGTTTCTTCTCTGCCTGCAGACTGCAAGCACTACAAACAGGAGACACAAGTCTCTGCAGACCTGGGTTTCTAGAGAATCCTCCTGAGAGATTGCTGACTAATCCTTGGAAGACTTGTACCTATTCATATTCACTTCAGGAAAGAATTGCAATAGCCTGTGTCTCATGACTAGGCGTAAGGCTTCAGAAGCATAATATGGACACTCTGTGGCAGTAGTCATGAGAAGGAATTCACACAGGAAGTCTGTGGGATACAGAAGTCTGTTGATTTGATGTAGCTTATAGGCGACACTTTCTTCTTCCAGTGTGGATGTAACCCTATTTCTTAGCCTGGTTATTGGTAAAGTGAGGACACAAATTGTCTATGACATGTGGCAGTAATAAACCTCAAACAAATGATGCTTTCAAAGTGCTTTGCATTCCTTGAAAGGAATGTGTTGTACAAACACAAAATAATTCATTCAAACTTTATGTAAAGGTTGCATTTATAAATGCTGAACAAGTGGGTAACAAATGATTAACAGATGTTATAGCCATATTACAGAGATTAATGTATTTTAGATGGTTATAAACTATCTATGGAGTTGTTGGACTTTTTAATGATCAGGAGAAGTAGATTAAACATGGATTAAAATATCAATCACGTGTTAAACTCATTTATAACTTCACTTTTAGTAAAAAATGTGGATTTGCTTACCAAGAGGCTTCATTCACGGGAAAAAAAGCAATTGTGAATCAAGCCTGTCACTTCACTGTTACATGTAAGATGAGGGGAAGAATCACTCTTTACTTTTAAAAGCTTCATTTTGTTGCTACAAAAGAATTCACATAATAAAATTACACATTTTTAAGCCCCTCTTCTCTTACTCTAAGAAAGACTAACTTCCCCTGTGGCTGTGGATTAGGCTTTCCCTCTTTTCCCACATAACTACTAAAGTGAGTTTATTGTATCATTCTCCTTAAAAAGGGATACAGAGCAAAAATCATGTAGGTATAAAAAATACAAAACCTGAACCTCAAATTATTCTACTCAGCAGGGATCAAACACTAATGAAACTAGAAAATAATGTGGTAGCAAATCTGCCTTGGTGCCCAATTATTCCTTTTAATCTGACTTTTTCAGAAGTGCTGCTCCAATTCAACACTTCTTACTTAAACACTTGAACTTTATACAGCTTATAAGTAGTCCTCTTAGAACAACTACTCCAGCTTTTTAAGTTGTTCAGCATTCAGCCTTATCTTTCTGCCTTCTGTTACAAAATATTTTTTCTGACGTTTTTAAATTTCTACTTTGCAGAAGCATTTTTGAGTGCTCAGTATTATTTACTAGCCACTGCATTAGACCATGAAAGAGTCTAATGCATACAAGTTGCCTACTCTGATGCATATCCAGAATAAGTCAGTAAAGTTACAGGTGATTTGACACAACAGCATAGAAAATATCTATAGGGTTTGATTTCTAAATAACATTTTTTGCCACTGCTCTGCCTGGTCCTGTTCATGGGGGTGTGAGTTGTTTCATCATTAGTCATTATCACCATAATCAGCCTAAGGGGATATGCTCAGTCTGTGGTTTAAATCAATTTATCTGCTGTCTTGCCTGGTCTTAAGGGTTTGTGAAGGGTTCATCGTGGTACCCTTTCCAGCAAACCAACAAGTACATAATCTCTGGGCTCTCTGTTTGCTAGCCACCGACTCTCTAAGCACAGAAAGAAATCGGTTCCTGCTCTGTGAGTTGTAGGAGTAAAGTCTTGGCTGCTTGAGAAAGAAATGAAAGATTATCATGAGCACAGGCAGTGTAAAATGGGCTGCACTAACCAACAGCTATCCACACAGTTTTATTGAAAGCACCTTCCCTTCTCCTATGTATGGTGTGTCAGACACCACTAAATGACAACAGCTGGTAAATAAGGACTTGTATATAGCCTGTGGTAAACCAGTTTCATTAGCTGCATTGATCTTCTCTTCAAATTGTATTTGTAAACTGTTAATCCTCTTTATGTAGTAAACTCCAGTGCAGGTAGTAAAGCTTAACAGGGAGACCTGTAGACAATCCTCGGTGACCCACAGCTGAAGCTCCTGAGAGGGATTGGTGCACAGTCCTGCTTGGGACTGCAACAATTATAGAATGAAAAGCTTGAGTTTGTTAATGTGTTTGAATCCCTTTCCAACCGCTTTTTTTTCCAGACTTGATTTCTAAATGTTGCCTGCTCCAGGCCTATTGTTTACCTCCCATTACATATGTGTTTTATTTCATGCTTCTATTAATTGAGGTCTTCCCCCCTTCACCACTGCATACCTTGTGTTTCAGAAGTAAGAAAAGAAACTGTATCAAATCAATAAATTCCAGGCTGAGAGGCCAGCTCCATCTAAGCCCTTAGACCCACTGGGCATTAGCTTGCTGAGTCTGACCTGAAATCTTAAAACACTTTCTAGATGAACGTTAAGGTACAAATGAGGGCTGGTTTGTCTCTCAAGTCAACACATAAAATGAAAAAGCTGATGATGTTTTCATTGAGGTGGAAAGAGTGACAGACAGCCTCTTGACAGCAGATTACCAGGAGAGAGAAAACAGAGCTAAAGTTCTGTTTTCACTTTCCACTGCAGAGTGAAGGAGGGAGGTTGGGCAACTGGGGAGGAGATTGAAGTGGGGAACTGTATTTTTCCTTGTGTTTTTTTGTTAGGCTCAGTTACACATATATCACCATGGCTAAATTAAAAGGCCTGTATTCTGCTGATGGATGGGCAGTAGGTTTTGCTTGGAACCACAGGAACTCTCAGGATAACATTGGCAATACCCGTGCCAAAGGGAAACTGACAGCATAAGCTGACTGTTAAGCTTCCCTTCCAGTAACAGACTGTGGCCCAATCCATGAAAACTCTTTCCGCAGTCATCTTCCTACAGCAAAATATTTAGACATCTTTTAGGGTCCAGTTCTCAACAAAGTACTTAAAGACAGAGGAGTGAAAATTCACATGGAACTCCTATGCAAAACCTAGAAATGGGAAAAAATGAACTCATGCATCACAATAAAAAAAAGCAGAGCTAATTATGGGGTACAGATGAATGGTCTGAGCTGTACTTCACTTGCCAGTAGGAGTAATTCCAACAAGGAGCTAGTCTTCTCCAGGCAAAGGAGGCAAACACAAGCCATGACAGAAAACATTCATAATTACAGTATGCTTAAATTAAAGCAAGAGGAAGTTTTCTAGAAACTCATGTCCTTGTCATGATGGGGGCCTACTCCTCATCCCATTAGGTCCAGTCTGTCATCTTCAACTAGAAATTGTAATATCTTGTCATCTTAGTGCTGTAGCCCATGTGTCAGGATCAAGCTATCTGTCTGTCCTTCTAGATGTCTGTATTAACCTTGCTCTGACGTAGTAGGCCATAAGTGGAGGCTTCTGACCCTGGCACTTCCAGGAGGAAAAACTTTATTGTCTCTGGTGATACAAGTATTTCTGGATGCTAGGCCAATCTGTGTGGGCACAGGGGTCCTGGAGGACAAGAAAAAGCAGGTACCTCTTCAGTGATTTTCTGCCGTCTTGTTGCTAGCCTTTCCTTGCCCACATACCTGTGGACAGCAGTAGCAGGAGTGGGAAAGCTGGATGTCTGCCCAGTCAACACTTCTGTTTCCAAAGGGAAAATTTCTTGTTACTTTCTGAAAACCAAGTTCCACCTTAGATTCCTTCAGATTAGGCTCTTCCATAATTTGCTACATTTCCTGAAAAAATACCAACAAACGATCAATATAAAACTATCCCTTATGCCAGAAAAATCTTGGCCAGGTTCATCTCTACATTCTCATGGCCAGAATAAACACTGCAAAATTCCACCATGCATGTGTTCAACAATGCCTTTCCTTCACCACACACACTCTTGCATAAGTTTTTAAAATATACAATTGGAAATAAACAAAGTAAAAAATTACTTAAAAAGATCACACATGCAATGAATGTGAACCCAGATGAAAATGCTTGACATTTAATAAAATACATTTTATTTCTAAGGAAAAGAAAAGACAGAAGTAGAAGAGAGAGGCACTAGGATCAGTAAGTCTGATCCTAGACTGGAAGGATCAAAGTGTGGAAGAACTGAATGACATCCCTGCACTGCTTAGCACCAGCATATCTAGCATGTGTTGTTGCTCTTATTGAAATGGAGGCAAGATTTAGACCCTGATGCCAGTAGGTATCAAAAATTAGTTCCAGAATAGGCCTGTACCTACAGAAATACAGGTGGGACAGGAGGATTTGGGGATGGGGTATTTGAAAGAGATCAGATCTGTGGTACAATCTGAGCAGCAGGACACCACAGAGTGACCATGTGGATGGGACAGCACTGGTGAGCAAACTAAACTGCTTTTTTTAAGGAAACTACTAGTATGAGTCAGAGATGCAGTAAGTTCCAAATGCAAATTAGTGAAGGAGATTTTTTTTCTGTGGGTTAGTTGGGTTTTTTTCATTTATGTTGTTTTGTAACTAATGTAGTTGTTCAATCTGATCGTTTGAGTTTCATCATTGCTAGAGTTAACTGATTTGTTGGTTAATCTAAAATGCTGCTATGTGATCACTTGAGTATAAATTACTGCCAGGACATCCAAAATTTTATTTTTTTGTATGCAAAACTGCAACCAGCTATTAACAAAGAAGGAAGCAGACAGAAAGCGAAGGTGTAAGTTCAGTAAAAGAAAGAGTAAGAAAAATCAAAATGCAGAAATCATGTTGAATGTCAAGTGTAAGGGCATCCACATGTACTTATGCAACTTTTTTTCTGACATTATCTCTGTTACATTACATTTTTCTGGTGGAAAATGTAGAAACCTAAAGAACAGAGGAGTCCATCTTAGGCTGGTGACAGGAGGGTTGATTAAGAGCAAAAGATGTTTGGACTTACAGGCAAGTCAGAGACAGCATTTTTCTAGTTAGTAGTTGTATCATCTGAGGCCATTTCATATCTGCAAGATATGTAATTGTCATGGACAGAATATTTTCCTGAGGCTATTTGGCAGTAGTCAGAGGCATTACAATAGAGGTGTTTCTGGCCATTTTGAGATCTCTTTCCTTCCTGTTGAGGAGCAACATGAGTAGAAAAAGTATATGCAACTTCATTAAGTCAAACCAAGGCCAGGAACCTGTGACTGACAACACCTGGGAGAAAAATTAATTAATTTTGAAATGTATTATATACTGACTATGTTAACCTCTTAAAGGGAGCACTCCACACACTCATAAAGGATGACTTTGCCTGTGCAAACTGCTTGTAGTGAGATGTTTTCCCCATGGTCTGTGCTGTCAACCCTCACCTTTGATATTGCACACCATGTTACCACATCTACTGTGAAGCAAAGCTAAGCAAAGGAGCTCCTCATCAGGTGTCTTAGTACCAGGGACACTCTTCCTTTGTATCTGCCATTCTCATCACAGGCACTAGATAAGGCAATCCTTTTGATGGCTTTAATCATAAAATCAAACATTTAAGGAAGATAAAAGGCTTCTTCTAGCTCTCTTTATATCTCTCATATCTACTTTATACATTCATGGCTGGAGAAAACATACACCAGTGTCCAGGACCTATGGTATATGACCTTTGGCCTATGATCTCCAGTATCCAGTGATTATTAAACTTTGATCCCAGGTCCTGAATAAATTTTCTACATTGCTTTTCAGGAGGGCAAAGAGCCAGTCCGACCATTTCAGAGTAGAGTTTCTCAAAAATTAAGGAAGTGAAGGAAACAAAACTATCAGGAGTACAAGCAACGTTATTCCATACCTACAAAGTATTTCTAAAAGCCCTGAAGTCCAAAGTTAAATGAAATTATGGTGGAATGCTCCTTGGTTTCCCACAGAAGGGGTGTAAGGACCTTGCATCCTCCGAATGGTGTAGTGTTGTCCCTGTTTATAGGTGCACGAGGAGAAAGCAGCTTAGGAACCATATATTTGTGTTTGTTGTTCTTCTCAGGCCCCATACACATCTGTAGCAGAGGAAAGGCAAATACCAAAATGCAGATATGTGTTTGCAAAATATTCAAGGAGGAGGAGAATGGAAATCGATATGTGATGGAAATGACATGAAATGCAACTGTACAACTTCTGTGCTTGTTTGGGTACTGACAACAGAAGAGAGGAAATTAATCTTCAAAAGTCCATTATAGGACCCCTCTTCTCTCCTTTGCTTCTCTCACTGTGATCTTTCTTTAGCATAAGTGGGTGAGACACCTTCCCCTCACATACTTCAATATTTAGAGGTGTGCAGGAGCCCAAGAAGGCAGAACAGAAATAGTTGCCTATGTACTGGGGAGGACTATGCAGCAAGCTTCAAATGCAGAACCAAGTACTTAAGATGTCTTATTAATAGTAATTTCATAACAAGGAAAAAGACTTTCCAGCTGCAAGGAAAAGCTGGGTCTCTAGACAGCAGACAACAAATGCAGACTGCATTGGGACCAGAAAAAGTGGTTCAGTTTACTTTCCAACTGGTGGTTCTCCCCACTGAATGCTGAAAGATGTATATAATAATTACACCAACAAAGAAACAGCTGTAAGATTAGGTAGGCTCAGCCCATGACTGCATGAGCAGAACAATACAATTCTGTGGTCTGTCTACTCCACTTACAAGGATTCACTCTTTTTTCCACTTCCAAACTGTGTCCCTGACCACAGTGCAACTTCTACCTGGGCTGCTTCCCAGCCTAGAAGGTGGCAGAGGTACAAAGCAAGAGGAAACTGCTGTCCCTTAAAAAGAACAAATTTCTCTCAGGTCACATTATATTCTATTCTACAAGTTTAAGATAAGAATATCTGTAGTGCAGTAGGAAAAAGTAAATTTAGCTGTATTTCCTGAGTTATGGAAATCACCATTGGAGGCCTAGGGAAGACCAAAAGGAAGAAATATCAAGATACATTGATAACAACCAGCATGATCTTCCAGCTTCCAGGCATCGACAATTCACAGCCTTCAGAGCCAGCATGCTCATGTTAGACAATCCTTGATAAATCTTATTTCACTAACTTACCTAATTTTTTTCAAGCAAGCATGCATATGACACACAATCATATACTCGTACTTTCCTCTAGATTAGAAGAATCTGCTGTTTTTATGACTGATCCCTATGATTTGCTCCTAGAAAAAAAGAAATGCATTTTAATCTGGCTTAGTTTCACGAACACTGATGAAAATATTAGTATTCACAAGGACACGTATAAAAGGAAACTTCATATTTCCTTATAACTGAATATGTAAATATTTGGTAAATTGTGATGTTTATATAGTGATACTCAATTAAATATTCTATGATTAAGAGATGTCCTGAATCTTTTTATGTACAGCTATCTCAGATATTGCCCAAACCAAAATAAATTATTGTAAGTTTGGAAATACCAAAAAAAAGCTAACTCTTTGAAAGAAGAATTCATAAACATCTTTGTACCTTTTGGGAAAACAGGTACTGCATTGTAAATATTTATTATAGATGTATTATTAAGGAAGAGGTATAGCAGGAATTGTACAGCTGGAACTAAGTTGCTATGAATAATTTTGCTAAAGAACACTGTCAACAATGTTTATACAGTGTCCAAATTGCAGTAAGTTTTTATACACTATTAGGAAGATAAGATCACATACCTACTGCAGTGTTTGGGGCTCACTCAGAGCCAAGAAGTCTGGCAGAGCTCCACTGTAGTCAGTGCCTAAGCCCTTAGCAGATGGGTGTTGCACTACGTGCCCCTCTGCACAGGCACAGCATGGCTCTTCCCTGCCCCAGAACCCCAGGCAGAGCCTGAGAGATGGGATGCTGTGGAGGGAAAGTCATTAAACCCCAAATGCAGTGAGCTACTAATGAGTACTTTAAGGGCAAATTCTCATTTGATGGAGGCACAGAGGAGAGAATTTCACTCTGTTGCATGCATACAGACTTCGGTGTGTCTGTGTATGCTGGATTCTGCTCAGATACTCTGCTCTGTCTTCACTTGCTCAGGGGTAGAGAAATTTACAAGTGAGTTCATGAATGCAAATGAATGCATGAAGTATGATGCTAGCCCTCACAGCTTAAAGACAGCTATATGCAAATGTGGATGCATAGATATTTAAATTCTCACAGGATATAATTATAAAATAATACACACCAAACCAGTCCAAACTGAGATTTGTATATGCTTGCTGTTGTTTACTTTACCTAAGAACTCCTGGGCTGTCAAAATTTTTTTCTTTTTTAATGTAGGTTATTCCTTACTTTAATGCTTTCCTTTTAATATTTTTTTTTTTTTTATTTTCCTGGTGGCACCCTATGTTAAAAATTAGTTAGGGCCAAGACAATTATTTTTAATTCAAGAGAATTGTTTCCTTAGAGCATTCAGTCATGTGATTTAGTTTTAGGTAGTCCTGCAAGAAACGTGAAGTTGAACTTAATGACCCTTATGTTGTGTCCCTTCTAATTTGAGATACTCAGCAATTTAATGAAAATGGTGTAAAATTATTTTGCCCCTACAAAACATCAATTGAAATTAGATAATCCGAATTGCCATTCCAGAAAGATATAATCTGGAAAAACATTTGTTGTCTACCAATCAAGGTCTGGATGGAATCCAGATAACTGATTTTCAGGATATCTTAAAACTGTAAACACCAAATTTTAGCCCACGTTTATTTAGAAAGCCAGGTTTTTGAGACTAGAACAGTTGTCTGTTTCTGTTTGTTTGTCCTGTTTACCACTAATAATGTTTCAAACACCAGCAATTTCACTCTAACAGAGACTATGAAGTCTCCTATACCATCAAGTTTTTCGAGGTCTGGAGACCTCAGCACCCAGAAGGACAGAAAGACAGAAGAACGCCTGTGGTGATCCTTTATGGGGTGCTAGAGGGCTGAAAATGGACAGAGCCATCACAGAGGCTTCATATACCAACAGAGACCATGGAGCAGAGCTGCTGCCAGCCCTGGCATAGCCCAGCCCGCTCCAGCAGGAGGAAGGCAGGCACGGCTGCCCGCTGGCATTCCCAGGTGGGTGGCTCTGGCATTCCCAGGTGGGTGGCTCTGCAGCTCCTTTGGCCACAGAGGATCCCCAAGCAGCAGAGCTGGGGCAGTTTGGGATCTCCTCCCAGCTCTTGGCAGGAGCGCGCTGCTGCGGGTGCTGCTCGCTGCCCACAGGTGGCAGTGAACCTTCACCATTCTCCAGAGAGAAACCAAATTTACCTCTCAGCCTTCTGGTGTTTGTGGGCATCAGCCTGACGGCCCCTGCTTGAGGTGCTGGGGTCTGGCTTTCGGGGAGCTCCTCGGCAGAGTGCTGTGCTCCTCGCTCCTCTCTTCCCAATGCTGTAACATGACCTGTGTGGCTGGGAAGGGTCTGCAGGTCAGTCAGAACAACCAAGATCTGCTGAAAAATCCACTCAAATCTGTGATGTCAAATGGTGTCAATACAGTTGGAAAAGCAACACTTCAAAGCAGAATATGTTTCAGAGATGGTGATAATTTTTATCTCTATCTGTCTGAACACAGGCCTGGCATGAAACAACAGCAAGGGAGGAAAAATGGTAAGGAGCTGAGCAGATCAGAGGAGATTAGAAAACTGCTCATGCTATACAGAGTAATGAACTTTGCTGTCAACAAACACAGCTTCCCTTGGATTTTTCAAAGGATAAAACCACCACTGTTTACATTTAACTATCCTCTCTCCCATGTCCTGTATCATAACAAAGTTATTAAGGTTCCCTATGAAACAACAGTATATATTTCTGATGTTCCAAGATACATGCTGAGTACAAATTTTCAAACCTTCACAGATAAATAGATTAGATTAAAGAACAAAAACAATGGTGTTGAGTGGAAAAACAGACAGTAAGTAACATTTGGCCAACCCATAAGCTGAAGATGCATATAGTACATAAAATCTGGGCATCTGTCCTTTATTTTTTGTCCTGGAATCAATAACTACGTGCATCATGTAGGTTTGGATTTTTTGGGGTCTTCTCCTTTTTTCTTTCCAAAAATAACAGCAAGCTTCAAAGTGACAAATAACATCAGCAAACTGAAAAAAAAAAAAAAAAAACAAACAAAAAAACCCAAAGCAACAAACGTAATTTTGTCTCAAACTGCTCCCCAAATGTGAATTAACTGTGTGAGTTTTTCTCTGGTCTTGGGCAGCTGTGAACATCTGCCAAGTGACTGGAAACCCATTGCATATGGTGCCACCTGCATCTTGATACATAGCAACAAGCCAAATTTTGCCATCATGTATGTTTTTGCATCTTCACTGAATCCACTGGGGCTGCATGCATGTAACTGAGAGTTTAATGCCAGTGGAGCTCTGTTGTGTTTCCCCGTGACTAAGTTCAGTGAACTCCAGTGGAGTCAGAGGGTGTAACTGAGACCAGACACACTTTATTTATAAATACTGTTAATAGTAAATCCTTTTACCAGTCTTCTGCCCTTCTGCAAAATTTCTCCTAAAAAATGGATATTCTGACAAATAGGGAACTTGCTACTAGACATCTACAGCTTCCTGGACTGATTTTTGGACATAAATTTTTTAACATGACAGTCTTTTGCTGTTTTCTCATGAAAAAGCAGTTCTCTGAATCTTCCATTCCATGCCCCTGAGCCAATGTGGTGGCACAGGAGGACCAACTCAGGATTTACATTGAGTGGGAAAGATCTGGAGGCAGGGCCTCAGAGGCCATCTGGGTCCTGCCTCTCCAAGGCAGTGGCCAGACTGGCTTTGTAAAGAGCATTAGGTTCATCATGTTCAGCACCCAAAACAAGCTGATTTATTTCTGAAGACTCCTGGTCTGGAATGGTCCTGATCTGAATGTCTGGAGCAAGTAGGAGGCTCATCCCGGAGAGCTAGCAGCCCAGGTACAGAACGTGAATTCTGTGTTGTTTTGTCTCATGAGTCCCTGCCACAGAAAACAAGTTTTGTTCTTGGACAACCTAGAAAGACATACTAGGTAGACAATGTTTGTACTATTCAGGAAAACAGAACCACACTTAAAGAGTCCCCATATCACCTTGGGACATAATTTTAGATTCTGGTTGAGGTACTGCAAGGGAAAATATCAAAAAGAAATGTGCATTTTTTAATTTAATAAAATTAATCCTTGCAGTCTTTGTTATTTTGTATACTATGTGCATTTGTGACCCTTTTGGGCACAGTAATTTTCACATGATCTGCATATTGCAATTTTATGCAGGAATAAAATTCACATACAAAATGAAGCCAGAACTGTCTGGCACAGAGCTCCTAAGGACAGATGGTGCCACCTGCATCCTCAAGTAAGAAAAGTCCTAGCCAGGTTTGTATACAATGACCTATTTAAGTGAAAGAGGGGGAAAAAAATCGATGAAGTCTCTTCCTATTTAAGTACAGAATATTTGCAGCGATAGAAAATTTTTAAAATTAAGCATTATTGAGATCTGCGTTTTCACGGGCTCATAGCTCTCAGGATGCATGGAAGTTCTCACTGCTATTCAAATCTGTTGTTTCTTTCTTGCCACCCAGCTTCTTTTCCAAAATGTATTTGAGCCACAGATCCTGGGGCTTTATGTAGAGGCCTCCCCTATGTTCTCCTTCTTCCTCTGACCAAGGTTATTCAGCCTTGCAGTTTAGTTTAAGCCGAGGTTTTTGACAGGCTTATTGTTGAAATGAATTTGCTGTTGTGTCTTGATACTGTGTTATTTTGCCACTGAAATGAAAGGTGTCACAAATTCAGCTCTGAAGGGAGCACTGGGGATTTAAATGTCATTTGAACATGCATTTCTTTAAGAAGCAGTAAGAAAACTAACATCAAGATAAATAAAGGAAAAAAAAAAGGCTAAGCATGCAAGATTTTCTTAATATGAAAAGTATTCTATTTACAGGAAAAACATTTCTTTCATTGATTATCATTGGACTCCATTTCCTGGTAAGAAAATATTTGTGCTGTGTGTGTTTAAAATTTTATCTGTGTTTTGTGGAAGGATGTTTGAAACCAGATAGTCTTTCACTTATTTTATAATCAGTTATTCCCAAAAGTTTGTGCACTTGTGTGGGTATACAGACCCATGTCTACACACCACATTTTATGCCTAGTGAAGAATTTAAACAGTAATAAAGGCACTAGATGACATTGAGTTTGCTTCTTTTTCATCATTGTTTATTGGCAATCAGATGAAATCTAATTTGTTCCTAGAGAAGTGAAAAGATAAACAAACTTAGAGTTTTAAATCTTACTATGTCTTTCCTTTCTAGATTTCTTCTAATACTTGAAAGAAGAGTCTATTCAGACCTGCTATCTGCTTGGTGTTCTCGAAACCAGCAGAGGTCTGCTGACAGGTCAGTCTGCCGGCAGTTCACTGAGGTGAATGTCCCCTAGGTTCTGGTACCTCACATTTTGGAAATAGACTTAATGGTTTGCCTTCTACCAAGAGATAACAGAAAAGTTTAATCAGTAACATTATTCTATATCAGGCTGAGCAGAAGTGAACCAGAATATTTTTCGTGGTCTTGCCATTCAGTATAAAATTTAAAAATGCTAAAAACAATCAGGCTATACAAAAGGCTATTAAAAAATATGTCACCACATTTTTACAAACTTTAAAGAAAGTTTTTTTCCATTTAAATTTCAGGATGAAGTCTGGGTCTGCTTTTGACTTAAATGCCCATTTTTCCCCATTACAAATTAGAATTCTTTGTGGTGGAGAATGTTCAGGTGGAAAAATGAAATCTACCCCCTTCTCAATGTAGTTGGAAGCCACGGAAATGAATGTTCAAGGAAATATTTTTGTAGACCTTACAGTGCCACAAAACAACATCCAGTTTTGATTTGTTTAAGCTATATTTTTATTAATAAAATTATATGAACATTGTTTGAAGACTGACTAAAGCCAGAATGGTGGCTTTGTATGACATCTATGCAATTTAGATAGAATTCATATGAAGTAAAGTAATATGGATATTTATAGTCACTTTTATTTTCTGTTGTGCTTGAGGTTGTTAAACTTTTTTATCCTCTTTTCTTTTTAAACTAGGGACCCTGAATTACGTATTTGAAATGTATCTGTAGCATATGTGTGTTTTCATAAACTATATTTCTATTTTACTGTGTAAATACAATATCAAGAATATCCCTTTTGCCAGGAAAGCGAGGTCTGATAAACTCAGCTGAAATGGAATTTAATGAAAAGAAATGAATGAAGTCTTTACAGATTAGTTCACTGAAATGTTTTAAAGTTTCAAATTAAATGACACTTTAAAATGCCTGCTTTGCCAGCTTTTCTGGCACAAAACAGCTACAACAAAATGTAACTAAATCTCCTTTAACATTTGAGTTATAACAAAACCACAAGAGAGATTTTTTAACAAAGACCAGGCTACAGACAGGACTGAACAGTCTGAGCACTGACTTCTACACTTGTAAGCCTCAATGAAGTGTTGGTCTCACACTCGTAAGTAAACAACAAGTCTATAGAAGGAAATGGAGGCTTTAAAACAGCTTCTTTTACCTTAAATCTGGTTTCTCAGACCTCTCCAGGTAGGCTTTCAAGCAACAAAGTGTCCGGACTACTATCCCTTTAAGTGCCTTGACAAGTTATTTTCCGGCCTAGAATTACTGAAAGCTTTCTTTCTCCTAAGTACTTGATATACAAACTCCACCTTTCAGAGGATGTCATCTTTGTTTCTCAGGGGGAATATATAACCTTATTAATTTCTTGAACTTTTTTCAGATCCTGCTGTGTGATATTGAACCTGTCTCAAAGCTAATATACTGGAAAACTGTAAATAAAACAAATAAATAAATAAACAAACATTTTTTACAAAAAATATTATTTTCTAAAGTCTTCCTGAAACTCAATTAAGATAATGTTTTCTTTATAAATTTTAGATTTCCTGCCTGTCATTTTTCTTGAATTTAGTGAGCAGTGAAATTTTCTGTGAGGTATATTACTATTCACTCCTGAAAAAAAAGAGGAAAGTTGAGTTTCCTCTGGATGTAGAAGCAAAGAAGCCCAGATAGGACAAGCCTGTGTGGTCCACAGAGCATTTGAACAATGAAGGAGCAGTCAAGCTCTTGGCATGGGAGAGCAATACATCTGAAGGCAGAGTTTAAGGATGGGTGGGGTGGCTGGTAGTGCTTCCCTGGAAAGAGTCATATGGGGACTCTGCAAGGGAATTAGACAGCCTGGCTATCAAGTGTTTGCTGCATATGCAGGGACTTCTATTTATACCTCTTGGTAAGATTCTTTCATATTCCATCCAACCTCAGGAGATCAATTCATGTGTTTTTGAATATTTCCTTACCAGCAAAGAAAACGTAGTAAAATGAGAAGACTGCCCTTTGTGAGAAAGCAAACTGAAAAAGCTGTGACTGAGAATGGAAGAGTAAGGAGAGTATTACCATAATTCAGAATCAGAAAATAAGAGCTGCCTAACCCATCAGTAGGGCTGTTAAATCCCCCTGTGCCATGAGGACACTGAGAGAGCAGAAAATCTGGACCACCAGCCAAATTAATACAAGTCTCCTGCAGTTTCTGGTGCTTGATATAACTGAATAACCTCAGATCCTTTATTCACAGTGTAACAAAATATTTACTTGGTGCTGTCTTTGCTGCCTTTGAGCTAAACAGAAGTTTTCACACTGACTAGTGTGGGAATTGGGATATTCAGGAAGAGGAAGAATCTGGAGGTGTCCCTCAAAAAACAGGAAACCAGGCAGAAGATTTAAAGAAGAGACAAGGGCTAAAAAAAATTATCATCAAAAGCTGCCAGCATAACTGGTAGGAAAAGCCTATTACTTCCAAATAGATGTCTGGAGTCTTTTGCCATTTGACAATTTTGAAGGTTATTCGTTTCAGAGAGAGGTTTATAAGATTACAAAAATTAGCTTCTTTGTGTAGTCAACATCAAGTTAGGAGAAGTCCTCCAAATCATTGAGTCCAACCATTAACCCGGCACCATGGTGTTCACCACTAAACCATGCCCCAGCTGCCACATCCACAAGTCTTTTGAACACTTACAGGGATGGTGACTCCATCACTTCCCTAGGCAGCCTATTCCAGTGCCTGACCACCCCTTCAGTGAAGAAATTTTTCTCAGTATCTAATCTAGACCTCCTCTGGTGCATTCTCATCCTGTCATGGATGTTAGCTACATGGGAGAAGAGACTGGCTACACCCTCTTTTCAAGCAGTTGTAGAGAGTGATAAGATCCCCCTGAGCCTCCTTCTTTCTTCCTGAGCTCCCATAGATATTCCTTGAAGAACTTATGCTCCAGACCCTTCATGAGCTCTGTTGCTGTTCTCTGTACACACTCCAGCGTATCAGCATCATTCTTGTCCTAAAAGCCTCAAAACTGGACACAGGATTGGAGGTGTGGCCTCACCCGTGCTGAGTACAGGGGGACAATCCTTTCCCTTGGCTGACCTGTACATGCTGTATGATGGCACTCAGGATGATTTGCCCCATGATCTTTCCTAGTACCAAGGTCATGTTTAGTCCCTGTTGTCCCCTGTATCCTTCCAGCCCTTCTTATAGATGGACACTACATTTCCCAACCTTAAATCAACCAGAACCTCCTCATTTTAGCCAGGACCACTGGTAAACAATGGAGAGTGGTTCAGGGAGCACTCCCAGCACCTCCCTCAGTCAGTTTCTGATAGTCGTGTTTGTATTTTTATGATGACTATCAGTACTCCTTGAAATATCACTAAATCCTGAGGCTCAGGATACCACTCTGCCAGGTTGTAGATAGTAAGAGTCTATTGCTCAGCATGAAGTAAAATACAGCAAATGAGTAACATAAAAGAAGATACTGGACAGCAGTGGTCAGTGTGTGTACTGTCTCTGGATGGGGTTGAGTTAATTATTTTCTCATAGAAGTTCTCATGAGAGTTGTGACCAAAAGGATGTTGATGGCACAGTGGTTTAGCTGTTCTGAAGAGCATTTACACAGCATCAAAGCCTTCTCTGGATCTCACTCTGAGCCCCTAGGATAGACTGGGAAGCAAAAAAAATAAGGCAGATGATCTGAACAAGCTGAAAGCATACTCCATGTCATACATCATGCTCAGCAGTACAGAGGGAAAAGACAGGACATTAGGAGGGTTAGCCATCTTTTACTCAGAAGCTCCCAGGACATCTCTCTGCCCCTGGGAGGGGTATGATTTATTTTGCTTTATTTACTTTTTCTCTGCTTTCCCTTCTTCTTCAAAAGTTAACAAATTTTGTCTTATCTCATAAATTTTTTTGGTTTTACTCATCCTTTCTTCTATTCCCATCCCACTTTGTGATGAGTGATGGGGAGAAGTGACCAGGAGTCTGTGGAGTCCCTAACTGTCTCCTGGGGTTAGCCCACAACAGTATGAAAAGTCAGGCACAGTCTTGCAAATAAAAGTGATTTTAAGGGTAATTCTGAAAGAGTAAGACTTGCTCTTAATTTCTTAATATTGACAGGATACAACTCATTTGTGAGAGTCATTATGAGAAAGAGCACAGAGATGTTTAAAATCTAATAAGTGGGCGATAGATGTGGAGGGGAGAGCTGGTATGTAAGAGAGTGGGAGTTGAAAAACTATTCTGAAGAGACTGCGAAAGGCTCTGAAAATAAAATATTTTATATTAAACATCCTATAGGAACAGGAGGGAATAGAGGGAGATAAAAGAGGGGTGATTTAGTGAAGTCTGTTGGCTGAGAAGAGGAATTTTGCAGGAGGATACAATGTGGATATAAGTTCATTCTTCTGTTTCAGTTTCTTCTATTACTATATTTAAAACCTTGTCCAGCTACTAATAAGGAAATTTCATACTGTTACTGAACAGACATAACAATAGAAATCTCTGTGTCTATAGGACTTCTTTCACTTATCAGGTGCTGGGAGCTGATATATCCTTTTGATTCATAAAGCACAGGGTGAGCTGTATGCTTTATTCACCTCATTACTATTTCCACAGATGTCTCTAAGCACCCACTGCCTGACTCAGATGTACAACATCTTCACACTAAGGTGTAGAAACACAGAAACCAACAGAGAGATTTAGTAAGCTTTTCAGTTAACATGTGCAAACAGACAGCAACATCTGGGAAAAAGAACAATAATAAATTTTCATAGCCACTAGAGCGTTGCTTGCTATGTTTAGCCACATAGATCAACCTCACTACCATTTTGCATGGTCAGTGCACTTGAATGCAAAATGCCAAGGATAGCACAGTCCCAACCAGTTAATTAGTGTTTTTCCTCAGCAAGCTATGCACTTGTAGAAGGCTCAAACTGAATGTCCTTGTTGGTTTTGCTTGCAAAAATGTGTTGTGCAAGCTCACTGGAAAAGGTTACTGCTGACGCTGGAGAGGGGCAGCTTGCAGACTGACTAGCTGGAGATACTCTGCACACTGAATCCTTTCCCATACATGGATGGAGAGCTGTGCTGCAAGCTCTCAAACACCAGCCAAAAAGACATAGAGGTACTGTTCCATGGACAGATTATACAATTTATATTTTTTTATTCACAGTTTATGTCAAAGCACCCCCACATTTGGCTTGTGAGGCAGACTGGTCATAGTTGCCTTCTGAAGTGCGCACTCTGGGTGACATGGAATGGGCCAGAGAAGAAATTAGGCAGTTGGCTTTTTTCTGGAGTGCAAATGCAACACTATAGCTGCTGCAAACCTGGTAGTCCAGCATGGTACAAGGCAAAGTGGGACAAACACTCTCCATGGTGCAAGCAGAGGCTAGGAGATTCCCAAGAACAGACCTAGAGATGAACTTCAGAGTCAGTGGGAAGGGACAACTGTTTCTAACGGACCTGGAGGATATAGTACAGAAAATGTTATATTTCTGTTAAATGTAAGAAGTCATTAAGTACATGGGCAGAAGGAAAATATCTTGAAAAGGACCTGCCTCTGCAAGCAGACAGTAGGGGGAAAGCTGATGAATTTTAAAAGGAAGGCTGCTGTACTTTGGGTTTTAAAATGTTAGTTCCTCCTTTGGGTTCTGGGAATAATGGCTGTTTTCATGCTGGAAACAAGAAGTCTTTTGAGATTTTCCACATGCTGACTCCCAAGGCAAGGTACAGGTCTGGGTCGGGGTAGGTCAAGATCCTGCAGTGCATCTACCCTCTGTGCTTCACTAGAGAGTCCAAAAAAGATTGTTTGTAAAAAAACCAGTTCTAGTAGAATCATAATGAGTGTATGGGGGGAAGAAAATCAACTGGCCAAGGGAAGTACTCAATTCCAGATCCCCCTGGCATTAGCTTTGTTTGATTGGTTGCTGAGGAGTTTTCAAAATATACCATTGTGTTGGATATAGGTGAAATTGGACAGTGACCGGTAGTGTTGCAAATAAACTGAA
>VXBI01009588.1:0-45797 GCA_013397375.1 Toxostoma redivivum
CATCCCGGGGCTCGTCCCATACTTCAGCTCTACCAGCGGGACTTGCTGGAGTTACTGTCTCTCGGTGTTCTGAACCCCTGTCAGCCTCGGCGGGGTTTGGGATGCTGAGCACTCCCGGATCCTGACCTGACCCAGCTCTGTGTTCCCAGTTTGCTGAGCCGCTGCTGCACGAGCGCTGGAAAAAAAACAACGCGCAGCTCCGAGAGGTGATGTTGCTTTCTCTTGAGTCCCTGTTGCCTTGAATTTATTAAACCAGTTTTTAACTTGAAAGTCGTCATATCTCTACTGTTGTCACTCATCTCGCATCACAGCAACTGCCCCAAGTTCTCATAAAAAAAAAAGGCAAAGAAATGAAAGGGTTTAAGTTTAAATAAGAAGCTCTCTCAAAGCTGTATTTTTAAAAGTCAGAAATCTGTTCATACTCTGAACAAATTTTCAAGAGTTCACAATGTAAATATCTCAGGTGCATAAAATATAAATAATATAAAAAATAGAAATCTTAATATGTCAGCTGTACCTGCTGTGCTGTGGTGCTTCCTCATTCTTTATTCCACCCACATGCTGCTCCAACATCACAGTCCTGTATCTCTGTCAACGTGGTGTTTCCCATGTGACAGTGACCCTCAGCTCAGGACCTGGTGGGCACCTCGGACACTCAGATGAGCCCACCTGAGCAGAGGCAGATCCTACTGGGATTTCAGGGCCAGGTGAGCCTGGAAGATCCTGGGGGACAGAACCTCTGGCACTGATATCCCTGCTGCATCTGTTGTGTCTCCAGGCAGAGTCAGAGCTGCACAGGAAGCACGTGAGAGAGGCTTGGAGTGATCAGCTAACACAACAAAACAAGGTATGGGGGTAGCTTTGGTGATCTGGTCACTGGGAGGACTCTGAAATGCCTGTGCAGGTGCAGGGGTGACACTTGTGCCATGGGAGCTACTGCCAGGAAGGGCACTGTTAACAAAGCCATCCAGCTTGCACGAGTGTGCTCTGTGGATTTTCTGAGCCAGAAGTTGTTTCTCTGTGTCAGGCTAACCTGAAATGCTGTTTTCTTTTCTTTGGGACAGGAAAAGGTGACCAAACTCGAAGAGAAGAGTCACAAAACGGCACAAGGGGAAGCGCTGGAAAGAACGAGACAAGAGGAAGAGAAGGGTCAGCTGGAGAAGCAGCAAGCAGAGACATTGCTGCAGCAGATAGAAGAACTGAAATTGCAGGAGGCAAAGGTAATCTTAACTTTCTCCTCATTTGAGAAGGGAATTTGTTGCTTCACTTGGAAATAGGCTGACCTGACCTCTTCTCTCCATGTTTGCACTGCAGGGAAGGTTTTCCCTGCCTGCAGAGGAGCAGAACAGGGTACAAACTCTGGTCAAGCATGCTCTCTGGGGTGTTGTGGCTCTCTGATGTACTCTCTCTTGGTGCTTGTGTTTTCCTTTTTAGGCAACAAAGCTGAAAAAGGAACAAGAGAATTTATTAAAGCAGCAGTGGGAGCTGGAGAATTTGGAAGAAGAAAGGAAACAAATGGAAGAGCAGTGGAGGAAGAAAGAGCTTGGGTAGGACACCAAGTGGAGCATGTTTTGGATAGAATCTGCTCCTATGCCCACAGCAGTACTTGGGGCACAAGGAGATATTCCAGGTAGCAGTGGTAGGATATAAATATCTGGGTTTTGGTGGACTTGCCCACAGTAGCCAAAGAGCAGAGGCTCTGGTGTTGTTACTGCTTTTTGTTCCTGGTAGCAGGTTCCTCATTGTCACAGATGTACCTCCTTGAGTGCTGCTGTACAATGATATGGTGCTTTAGAGTTAGCGTGGTACTGTTTTCTTTTTTAAATTCTGCTTTTTTCCTCCTTCAGTCGCTTTTTGAAGCATCAATGTGACGTCCAGTTAAGGAGACGAGCACAGCAGATACAGGAGGAGCTGGTAAGTGATTAATTTAAACTTTATAGATGCTGTGTGGTGAAAAAACTTGTGTGTGGTTTGTTTCTGCCTCTGTTCCTACAGATCAGGAGCCCCCTTCAGCTTGTGCACAAGGCTGGAGCAGAAAGCTCTTGGGGAAGCAGCATTGGAACATCTTGCTAAGCACAACCTTGACACTTCAGCAGTAATGCCTGGAGGAGCCCTGCACACAGGCTGGAAAGCTGTTGGATAGTTGTTAATCTCGTGGTTTTTCTCCAGGAGGCAGACAGGCAAATCTTATCAGCACTCCTGGAGACAGAAGATGAGGATCAGCACGGGCAGATCGCACGGCGGGAATGGGCGGTGGCAGATGTGGCCTGGATGAAGAGGGTCATCGAGGAACAGCTCCAGCTGGAAAAAGAAAGGCAAGCAGAGCTCGAGACTATCTTCAGGTGAGTCTACCCACCTCTGAACCTCACCTGGAGTCCATGTGAGCTGAATGTTCTGGGTCGGGGGTCACTGAGAGGCACAGGTTGGATGGGGACACCAACTGGCAGGGAACAAACCTGAAGAGAAAGCCAAGTGCTGCTCTAAAGCACAGGATAGCTTGTCTGTGTCTGTGGAGTATACAGGGGGATACCCTCAGAGATAATTCTTTCTCTCTTCTTTAGGGAAGAAGCGAAAAAAATATGGGAGAAGAGGGAAGAAGAATGGGAAAGAGAGAAGGTGGCCAGGGATCGCCTGATGAGTGAGGTGATGTCTGTATTGATGATGTGTCTCCCTTGGCTCATTGAAACCATCACTGCACTTGTAACCCACCACCCTCTGGAGAGTTAGAGCCTTCCATTCCAGGGTGGAATTTTTTTGCTTGCCTGGTGTGTTTCCTGGGAGCTGTTTAACCATCTTATCCCTCCATCCCCTCCCTTTGCACAGGTCCTTGCAGGCAGACAGCGCCAGATCCAAGAGAAGATGAAGTTAAACAGACGGGCCCAAGAAGAGTCCATTAAGTATCGAGAGCAGCTGATCAGAGAACTCGAGGAGGCAAAGGAAGGGACTCGCTGGGAGAAGGAGCAGGAGGAGGAACAGCAGAGAGCCCGCAGGAGGGAGCTGCAAGCACAGGTAGGCTGAGCTCCCCAATACACACCTGGCTGCTGAGGCTGCCCCATCTCACCTGATTTCCACTGAACAGGGGACAGAGCACAGCTGGAGAGAGGAGGAGAAACAGCAGGGATGGGCCCAGCAGCACCTTGAGGAGCTGGAGCAGCAGGAGGGCGAGCAGGGCTAGCACAGCAGGGTAAGGTCACACCTGGGTCACCCCAACACAGGGGTGAAACACACCAGCCCAGCATGCAGGGTGACAGCATCATTGTCTCTGATCTGCACTTTAGTCATCACAGGGCTACAACACTGCGCTGTTCCTTCCCCTCACAGAGCTCTACAGGTCTCTCTTTTCTTTTTTGCTGATATTGGTATGTTAAGCCCTAATTTTTAAAGAATTTTTGAGGCAGATGTGTTGCTAATGCCTCAAATGTTGCTCAGTACTGAAAGGGATTTAGTGGCTGCATTAGTGCAGTTGGTACAGTGCAACTCCCCTGCTCAGTGTCTTTGTTGAGTGTCCTGCTTTGCCTGGCTTTAAAATCAAATTTAAGTAACCCTACCTAAAGCCCCTGCCCAGCCCATCAGCTCCTGTGCATGCTGAACAACATGTGTGGATTAATTTCAGAGCCCATAAACCAGTGCTGGTCTTTGTTTTGACCCCATTAGTTCTACAGTTACCCAAGAGCAGCTTGGACCTGAGGAATGAGCACGAGATGCAGCTCCAGACTACAGAAAGAAAACTCCGAGGACTCAAGAACTCCTGAAATAATGGTGCCTCTGGAATAGCCTACAGTGAGATCAAGACTTGACTCAGTAGATTTCTGACAACATTTAGTTGTGGCCAAGCTGAAGAGGAAAAAAGTTCTACTGTCTTCAGGAATGTGGAGGTGTGAGCTCCTTCAGAGAAGTGAACTGCTTCACTTTGCATTCTGGAATTGTGCTCATGTATTTTAATACATGAGAGGCTGAAGCAACCCAGCAAATAAAAGGGTCCTGTGGACCTGAGCCACAAAAGAATCTGTGTCTCCCCAGGAACAGGAACTGTGAAACACCACAGGCTGTGTCAGACTCCCACCTTGGAGATCAGGCTGTGCCTGTGTTCCCACTGGACTCTGAGGAGTTAATTCAAAATGCACATTGCAAATCAGTCATGTGTGCTGTGGCAGCAGTGCTTGTCCGGTTCCTCTCCAGAAGGTGCTGGACACTTCATTAAAAGTTGTTTTTCACTTGTTTCATAAATAATGGGTTTTTGTTTTTTTTTACATGAGCAAACTACTGCAGCAACAGGAGAGAGGACTGAGTTGATTATTGCAGTTCCTTCCCTCCTGCTACCATCCACATCAGTCCTGTCACAGTGCACAAGGAGCTGTTACAGGGCTGTGACGATGATTGGCACTTTACTCGAGAGCAGAAACCTTTTCAAAGATCTTTAGAGATCCAGCAGTCAAATAAGCTCACATTATTTCACACACTGAAAGGGTTTTAGCATTTTATAGTAATACTGTAAACAAAAGATTAAAAGTCAAAATATTGTACAGACAGAATGACACTGATAAATACAAGGTTTGGAAAAAGGCAAAAAAAGCTTTTCCTTCCCTCTGCAGCATTTTGTAAAGGAAGAGCAAGTTTGTTTACAGGGGAACAAGAGGAGATCTAGTCCTAAAAGAAAAACACACCTTTGTTACTTGAGGTGCTACAAACTCTGTGATTGCAGTGCTGTGAGTGGAGGGTTCATGAACTTGCTGCTGGAGGTTCCTGTGGGGTGTGAACCACTCTGATTTCAGCATAGCTGGAGCAGGGGCTGGCAGTTACTAAAGTGTCCCTTGGTTTTGGATCAAAGGCAGGTTTAAATAAGTGATAAATTACGCCGTAGCTCAGTGTCACCCTGCTTTGGAAAGCAGGTAAGATATGTTAAAGAACAGCACACACAGGTGTCCTGAGAGAATGAAAAATGCCATCTGCTGCTTTTCAGCCATGCCAATTTAAGGAAAAGTTCCTAGAAGATTATCAATGTATTTAATTAAATGCATGATTTTGAAGTAGGTTTCACAAAGCTCATTTGCAGTTTTAATACCAGCCTGCCTGCATTATCAGGCTAGAAGTGCTTCTGGGGTTCAGAAGGGCAGAAAGGAAATAAAACCCCACAATGAAGAACATTAATTCACTGGGCTGTCATCTCCTCTCGCCATTCCTTCCCTCCCTCAGACTCTGTGAGCCAGACAGCACCAGGAATCCAGCAGTGCTATGGCACTTGTGCTTGGATATATCCACACAAACACACCATGGCTGGCTCCTGGGCAGTGACAATGCACTTCCAAATGGGACACAGGCAGAGGCAAAAATCAGTGATTTCCTGCACCACCGAAATTCAGACTCCCAAAAATATTCTCATTCATAATTTTTGAAATTATGGACTGACACACTTTTGTGAACTGCTACAAAGAAACCTGGAACACACCTGGCCACTGGGGCCAGGCAGCCTGGCAGGGGTTACTCAGCAAGTTGTCAAATTTTGAAAGATTTGCATAAAAAACGTAGGAGATACGAGAAATGTTTTCACATTTGGATATGTTGAGGTACAGAGGTTATGTGCTGTGGCAGACACAGCTGCTTTTGCACTGGCACTCTTTAACTTCCTTTTTCTGTTAATGAGCACAGAAATCTTCAGTGAAATTGCATCTGGAGTTACTGAGAAATGCTGCTGCAAACAAGACAGTGCCTCAAAAGATGACAGGAAGATTCTGCAGGAAACTTAACAATGAATTACTAACTCAGAAACAAAGGATAGTATTTTAACCACTAATGCCCTAAAGTAACATCAAACATATATATTAATGGCATAGTGACAACTAAAAGAAATAATAACTATTAAGTTTCAAATTCCTTCCAAAACAGATAAAGTGACAAAGACCTTGTAGAGTTACACATAACAAGCTTGGATGCCCACAACTACTACTGGTTTAGCAGACAAAAAAAACATATTGCACAACAGTTGATATGGGAACAGAGAACGCTGGGCTTGTACCCCGTTACCAGGACAAACCTTCTTCCTGCTGGGAGCAGTCCTGGAGCCTGGGGAGCCTCAGCCAGCAGGATCCCAGCAGGGGAGGGATGGAGATGCTGCCCTCCCATCCGTGCAGTGGTGTCAGAGCAGTTCCACCAGCAGGATCTGAAAGCAGAACGTGGCCCCAAGGAAACATCTACGAGAGCTCGGTACAGCGCTGGGACATGAGAGTGGCTCGACAGCTACTTGCAACATGCTATTATCCATAACTACACTGGCAACAAAATAAGGCAGTGGGTTAAATTAATAATAAAATTGTTAGAAAACATGCAAAAATAATACTGAGTTTAAAAAAAAAAATTCTTGCCCCTTGAAGTTTTTTCCTCATAAAAACGCGCATAGTTCCACACCTCTACGCTGAAATCCAACCTTTAAAAAAAAACACCCAAAAAACCCCAGAGTAAAAAACCCCGAGTGCCTCAGTTGTTGTTCTCTTTGGTTGTGATGGTGACGAGCTGCTTGGCAGCCTTGGCGATGTCGTAGGCGCACTGGATGACCTGCTGTGTCACCAGCTGGATGTCGGGCGCGGGGCTGGGCTCGGCGGGCAGCGCCTTCCTGCACTCCGACTGCAGTCTGTAGGCACTGGATGTCAGCAGGCGCAGGGAAGTCCTCACCAGCTCCGACCTGGGCTTCTGGGAAGGGAAAAAAACCCCACGTTGGGCGCCAAGAAATGTTTTTGTGGATGCTTGTTGCTGTTAGTTAAGGGATTAACCCTTAGAATGGTGGTAATAAAGCACACAGCAACATGGTCATCCTTCAAGATAGGAAAGAGACAAAGTTCATTCTAATACATGCTCCTTAAATATATGAGTGTTACTCTAGGGCCAGAACACAGTCCATTGGTCACAGTGAGCAGCACTTCTTGCATGGATGTTTTTATTATGAACAACAGAGTTGTTAAAATACACACTCTGTAAACAGTGGCAAGTGCCTTTGTTTGTTCCTGGGAAAGCTCCATGTTCACACAAAACTTTCCTGTGGGCAATTCCACAGATGCTGGTGAGAGCCAGGGAACACAGCAGTTTAAGTTTCCCCAAGCTACTCAAAGTGAAACAGAAGGGAAAGAATTAATAACAAAGTTTAGCACCTAGTGTTGCAGACAGGAAGAGTGCGTGAGGAACGTGATGTTTTAGTAAAAACGTGTTTACAAGAAGTGTTGCCTTCCTTAAACCAATAAACTTATTCTATAAAAATGTCTACAAAAATGTGCCTACTCCTACAATAAATCACTTCTGCTTTCTGTGTTACTGTATTTTTTCACTGCTCTCTAACCGTACAGCAACATGCTTTGGGGTTTAGGGAAAATTTAGGAGGAAATTTTTCAATGGGTTTTTTCTAGGAAATAGATTTAAGTAGGTTTTTTTTTTAAATTGGTTTGGGGAAAGTATTTTTTTGGAGAGAAGTGGAAAAATTGTTTATTTAATAGGTAAAGTATTTTTAAATATAAAAATAACAGTAAAATTTTTTGTTGTTTTGAAGAGATGATAGGTTTAGAAGAGTTTTCATTTGTGGGTTGTAGTTTGTTTTATTTAGTTTTAGCTTTTTTGGTGTTGGGAAATGTGGTTTAGATTAGGTTTAGTGGGTTATAGGTGTGAGTTTTTGGTGATTTTTTTGGTTTTTAGTTTAGGTTTGAATAATTTTAAGAAAAAGGAAAAAAATTACAGTTTAGGGAGTTTTAGTTAATTTTTCTAACTAAAAGTAAAGGAAAATTTTTTTATTGTTTATTGTAGATAATATAGATAATGTAGAAAATATCTATAATATATAATTATAGTTGTGGGGGAATAAGCATAGTAGATTTTGATAATAATTTTTTTAAAATTNGTTTATTATTTTATATATATATATATATATATACACACACACTGCAACAGGCAGAACAACACAACTCTTTAATTAGCCTGGAGTGCTTACAAGGATTCTTTGATGTTGTGGCCAAGCCTTGCCTTCCCCTTGTGGCAGCAGAGGGAATTTCTCCTTCTGGGGAGATTCCAGGCAGCAGGCAGGGAGTATTGCTCCGTGCCCTCCCTTAGGAAGTTACTCATGCACATTTCTGGTGCCTGTTTACTGTCCCAGTCCACGCCCTGGCTGCCAGGAGGGGACAGCATGTCCAGGATGATCAGTGCAGGGTGGGACAGCAGCCCTGGCTCTGTCCTTGCAGTTTTGGAGAGGTGGGTGAGACTTTACAAGAACTCAGTCATTGGGGATTTCACTCCCTAAATTTGCTGTGAGCAAACAGATCACTTTGATGGATGGATAACAGATCTAAAAAGTAGCTGCAGGAAAGAAATCTAGGAGATGGCACTCAGATGGAAAAAGGGATGATGAGCCTGGTGAAATTCCCATATAATCACACAATTCTTCATGCCAGATCCAAATACCTCCAGTTTTGTGCAATTTTTACAAGTATTAAGTTCAAGAATACAATTAAAGGCCTGGACTCACACTTTAGCCCTTACCAGTTGCCATACTAATTAATACAAAGGTACATCATAATCCCATCATTTCTCCCTACCATTTCCATTCTGAAGGGAAAGAATTTCTGATTTTCATTCTGAAGGGGAATTACACATGAGGAGTGAGACCAAAACCATTCTGATGGTGGCAGGTACTTACTTTTGGGAACAAGGCTGCCATTTCTGTCACTGCCACATGTATTCTCTCGGAGCACGGTATATAGCTGCAGAAAGATGCCCTGGGTTATTTATTGTGTAGAGACTCCCTTCCCTCTTCCACTTCACTGCTCAGTGACTGTTATTCTAAAAACAACCATGTGACTTCAGAAAAAGCAAGAACTTAACAGTGCAAAATTATTTCTTAGATTTTCAGAGTTCTTCAGAGTTGGTCTGAAGGAATAACTGTCCGTACTTTTTATATAAAACATTGTCAGGAAAGTTTCCATTTGTGTGCAACTTCAGAACACCAAGATGCCTTCTTGGATTAATTAATATCCAGTAAACAGACAAGGCAGAGTTCTCACACACATGCATCCCCAAACTACACTCACAGTCTGTGAGTTCTGGGCTAAATCTTCACTAATTCTGATGAGTTAGTTAATAAAACAAAGGCAGATTCTGTGAATCCTCATAGATTTCACTTCTGATTTATATACCAAGTGAAAACTGGTCTGTTCAAAATGGAACTATTTACCATTAACTGCTGTGAATAGTGAAGTGTTAGTGTGCTCTCTCACAATCTCATTTCAAAAGACTCACTTTTATGCTTCAAAGACTCAAATTTAGCCTAAGTTAGTTCACATGATCCAATCTTAAGCAAGAGAATCTCAAAAAACACAAAGCATTCAAGAAAACTATTCAGCATGTGTGGGTTATGGGAGGTCAGTGCCCTTTCAAGCAAAAAGAGCCCCCAGACTCACCCCCCCAATCATTATTTATTTGATCTTGCAACACCAAAGGTGCAAAAAAAATCAGTCACTTGCAAATGCACTGAGAGTGAAGCAACACACTGGGGTCATTTTGGCAATGCAGGAAAATTGTTTTAAAAGGAGTATTTCCATCTGTGTCAAGTCACTTGAGTTCTTCCAAATAAATAAACTAAAAATGGAGAGAGGTTTTCCAAGTTCACCACAATTCCCCTTCTGCTATAGAGTTAATGATTAATCTGCTCCCTGCAGCCACAGTGACCAGCAGCCTACCTCATTAAAAAGTCAATTTACTGATTAAACCCTTCATTAACAAGGCAAAGAAAGCCCTGAGAATAACCTGAACGAGACACTCAGGTGAACAAAATGTGTTTCATTGTATGTTCTCTAGGTCAGCTGCAAAGTTGGCAGCCTGGCCTAGAGGAATGGCTTTAGTTTAATGTCTAAACACTCACTGTGAGCTTGTGAGATGCTCTGACACTGTGTTGGGTTTACACACATTCCAGTGAGACATCAGGAAGATATTCAAGTAGTGACAGCTTGGAAAAGGAATCCCTCATTAGCAGTAAATTGTGTTAATCTCTTCCTCCAATCCTGACATTTGTTGGCCGGGGTTTGAACCCGGGCAGCTCTGTTTTAAAGAGCCTCTCACGCAAATGTGACTTTTATTTTAGGCATTAACAAACAGAATTTTGGTCAGGTTGGAAGACACCATATAAACACAGATCTTTTCTCATGGATTTGGAATACAAATTATCTCATTTGACACCCAGCTGTATAAACACTTGAGGGGCCTCAGCTGTCAGGTATGAATGTTCCACCTTGGGAATGTGAAACTCCTGCTACTTTTGCAATAGTGCAAAGAAGCAGCAATCACTTGTTTTGTTCATAAAAATCACAGAATAGTTTGGGTTGGGAGGGACCTTCAAACCTCAAAGATTCCTTCCTAAAGGAAGAAATTCTTCCCTGTGAGGGTGCTGAGGCCCTGGCACAGGGTGCCCAGAGAAGCTGTGGCTGTCCCTGGATCTCTGGAAGAACTGGATGGGGCTTGGAGCAACCTGGGCTAGTGGAAGGTGCCCCTGCCCATGGAGGGGGTGGAACAAGGTGGGCTCTAAAGTCCTTTCTAACCCCAACTATTCTGTGATTCCATGAGCCAACCAAGCTGTAATTTAATTTCTCTTGACAGACAATAAAAAATGAAACAGAGACAGGAGAAAACACCAGAGCCAGCTCCAGCTCCAGGCTGTGGTTCTGTTCCCCACTGTTAACTACCGGGAGCTGGAAGAGCTGAGCCACACCCCTGCCCTGGAGGGGCTGCCTGCAGCTCCCTCATCCCCTGCAGCATTTCATGCATCACCTTTCCATGACCCCTGTGTGGCCGGAGTGGGAGGGAAAGAGGCAGCAGAGAGAAGGAGAAAGGACACTGTGCCTGGGAGGCAGGGACAGAGGCCAGAGTACCAGGAGGCAGGGCCGGGCTGCTGGCTGGTCAGAGGCTGCAGGGGCGCTCGCTCAGCCCCGGGGACCCTCGTGCCAAGGCTGTGTCTGAGCTGGGATGTGCCCCCACGCTCCAAGGGCCTGCTCAGCCCGTGGAGCACAGGAAAAGGGATGGGAGAGAGTGAGAAACAAAAGGAAGAAGGGGTTTCATTAATAGGTGATACTCTTGCATCGTGGTTTTTACTCTCCAGTTATCTATGCAGCACGTGGTTTTTCTCGACAAAGTTTCCAGCACGAGCTTGGAGGATGTGGTATTACATCCTCAAGTATCTCATTTTGGTAAGGAAGCATTCCCCTGTGTTAAGGAAAACAAAGAACAGCAGCTTCCTAGTTCAGTGTTTTGCAAGATAACACTCATCTAAGCATAGGCAAACACCCCACTCCACGTGTGGTGCAGAAAACAAAAATGCAGCATAGCAGGTTTTTTAAAAACCTGATCAATTCAATGAAAGTCAGCTATGCTGCATTGTTTCCTTCAATGACTTAGAAAAAATTCACATATTGTATAGTGTGATACACATAAAAACGACACTCATTTAATGCTTCTCTGTGTGAAACAAGCAACAAGAGGCTGCACTAGAAAAGGTTACACCAAGGGCAATGAGCTCAGCACAAACACGGCAGAAGTCGTCACTCGCTGAGAAGGAGAGGCCTGCCCTGCTAAAAATAGCAAAGTACAAGAAGGAAAAAACACAGAACAAAAGTGGCCCCATTGTTGTGCACTTCTCTGAGCAAGGCAGGAAGTGAGGGCTCAACACAAACTCCTGCTGCTGCTTCTCCCAGGCACAGAGGGCACCGAGCTGGGGCCACAGCAGAGCCAGACCTGCCAGCCTGCAGGGCCAGAGAGTTCCAGCCCCAAAATGTGCTCACACCTGGGAATACATAACTTAGATTTACAGCCTTCTAAAAGTGCTGTGTGGGGAGAACCACCTGATGATCAGCAAGGGCAGTATCACTTTTAGTCACCCACAGCTATTCTGGAAATTGTTCAGGTGGGCCAGAATTTCCCAGAGGGAGCTGAAGCTGCTGCAGCCTGATGTGCTCAGTGTTCTGCTTACTCAGCTGGATCTGTATCTAAAACCAATAGTTCAAAATACTTTTACTGGTACATAATTTGTACTAATGCCTCAGCAGGAAAGCCAAATTCTCCCTCTTTCACAATTTGCTCCTGAAGCAAGGCTTGGTGTCACTATCATATTCTGCAGGGTGTAATTACCTATGGAAGGAGGTGAAGACCCAAGAAAAACTTGCAGCGAGTTTTCTACAACACATTTGATTTGTGTTGTAGATAATACAACACTTGTTTTGCAGCAGGACTCACGGGGGCTGGTCACTCATCCCCAACTTGCCCTGTGGCACTAAGGACACACCAGGGAACACAACAGACCTACACATTTTACAGGTGTGAAATAGGGCTGTATTGCACTTTCACCTGTGCTACAGGTGAAAACATCTGAAGAATTTTCTTTGTTTGCTCACCAGCTCCAGAGCTTTTCCAGCACTCCCTCCTTACCTGTCATGTTTGTTCTCCTGCGCCGCTCGCAGCAGCTCCTGGATGTTCTTGGTGATCTGCTCAGTTTTCCGAATCACATCTTCTGTACTGGGCAAAATGGAGCTGGGGGCTGGGTCTGTGTCCTCAGGGATGGAGCCCTCCGAGCCCTGCCAGATGATGCTGCGCTGCCGGCCCTTCCTGCCCGACCTGCAGGGGAGCAAAGCAGGGCTTGGCCTGGGGACAGAGCAGCCTCCTGTCACCCCCCAGCTGTGTCACAGCACCTACCCCGCCTCCTCCAGCTCCACGGGAGTGGTGGGGTTGTCATAGTCACTCTCAGACACGCTGCTCTGCTTCTCCAGCTTCGAGGCCTGCAAGGAACAGATTTATTTCAGCCTGTACAGGGAAGAGCAGCCCTGGGCTGTGCCAGAGCCATGTCCTGTGCATGTGGATTTGCTCTGTGCACAACAGCTCCTGCTAGCCTGGAGCTTCTGTGTCCCTCTCCCCATGCCAGGCAGCTGCTCAGCTTGTACCTGGGCACTGCCAGCACAGCACAGCCCCACCAGCCCCTGAACACCCAGCATGGCAGGACAGACAGACAGACAGACAGACAGAGAACAGCATCCTTCCCTGCCACTGAAACTGCCCCAGGGGCACATTCTGAGAGGCCACCAGGAGCAGAGGCCAAGTGGAAAAGCAGCATCATGAAACAGGAGCCTGGAGAGTGAATAAGAACCACTGGAGAGGGAGAAGACCCCAGAGAAAAAGAGGCCAGACCAAGAGAGCAGAGCAGAGGCCAGAGACCACGGTGGGGAATGCAGAGTGGCAAGCAACTGGTGGGAGGTTGGCCCTTGGGAAGGCCACTGCAAAATGGGAGCCCAAAACAAGGGCTGAAGACTGTGGCAACAGGAAAGCCAAAATAAAGACAGGAGACAGAGATGGGGGAGCCCAGACTGCAGGTGGAAGACCGAGGGCATGCATGGAACTGATGAGACCTGGAGCTCATTACAATTTGGGGCCAACATGAAAGGGGTTAAAGCCCATTGCAAAGTGAAACCCAAAACAGGGTGGGAGGCCAAAGTGTGAGGAACTGAGGCTCATTGAACGCTTAATACTGGTCCAGAGCTGGAAGACCAAAGAAGTGAGAGTTGTGCTCCAGAGCACAGGCCCAACCATCAGAGCAGAGGGCACAGAAGAATGGTGTCAGAAGGAGGATAGGGGCCTGTTCCAAAGTGGAAGCTGAAATGAGAGCAGGAGGAATGCAGGGAAACAGAGGCTGGATTGAGCTCTGTAGACCCCAGAGCAAAGGCTGAATGAAGAAAGGGACAGCAAAATGAGCTTGGAGGCCAAATCCTCAGCCAGGCCCCAGGATCACTACACATCTGCTTCCTCAAGTCTTCTAAAAACTGCAAAGCTTCACCCAGGTGCCCTGCAGAGCGTGTCTGGTGTCAAATACACCACACTGGTGTCACTCTGCCCTTCACAGACCCAACAGCCAGCCCTGGGGCTCTTACAGAAACCCTGAAGTCACCATGAGGGAGTGTCCAGGGTTAAACCGTAAAGGACACCTCCAATCTGCGTGCCTGACCCAAACACTTAGGAATCTGCTTGCCAAATAATATTTCTGCCTCGAGGACAGACCAAAAATGTGATCAGGAACTGGTTTTCACTGGCTGAGATTCAGTACATTTGTTAAGCACTCATCTGATGTTAAATCCATGAATTCTTAAGTGAAGCACCTGGAGTTAGGAACCCTTTTCAATTTTAAAGTTACTCTGCACAGAAGGAAAAACCAGCATTTTTTGAACACTCCTCTCTCAGGACAGCTGGTAAAGATCAGTAGTAAAAGTGACATGTATTTTGAAGATAAGAGTCTGACCTTTCCCCTCTGCCAGGTGTACAGAGACAACAATCCTAATAATGACAAAGCTCTACCATCTGGTCAGAAATACAAACAGCAGTGATGAATTACAAGAAGAGGATACTATGGAATCACTAATATAGAATCAGTGTAGAATAAAAACAATCAACCAAACCCTCTGCAAGTTTCCAGTACTACACTGCACTGCAGCCAAACCCAGATTTCCATTTGGCCAAGCAGGATATTCCTTTGAAAGTTTTTTCTTCTATCCCTACTTGCAAATCTAATATTTTCTGGACTAATATGTCCAAACACTGTACAGTCAAAATAAAATGGGGACAGAAGGAATTAAAAAGGAGGTTCTGTGTCCTGGCAGGGAGGGACCAGAGCAAGCATTTAAACCCCCAAATTTGTTATCTTTAAGGCAAACAATCAATCAGGACCACCTGGATTGGTGCAAGCCACCCAAGGAAAGCAGCTTTGAAGCTGGGCCTCATGCAGTGCTTTTAGTCAGCAGGAGAGTTGTATATTGGCTTAGAAATATCAGTGAGAGTCTGGAAAAATCACTGTCCAAACAGCAGCCAGCTTGTTTTGGGGCTGTTGTGCAGCTGAACAAGTGACCTGGAGAACTGTGCACGGTGTTAAAGTTGAAGATGTGAAGTTAGAGAGAGGCAAGAGCCCAGAGCTCGTGGCAGCAGGAATGGAAGGGAGGAAGTTCTGCTCCATGCAGGCTGGAAGGTCAGGCAGTGAGAGGGGGAAGAGAGAGGATGTGGTTCTGGGGAGATTGGCACCTCCTCCAGGGAAAAGACCGATTGGGAAGGTACTTAACCCTTCGTGTGCTCTCATCCCTCGACCAGGAGAGCGTGGAGGGGAAGGAAGGTAGAGATGAAGAGGAGGTCACAAACGCACTCCTCCCGATCTAAAAATGGGAAAGAGAAAAACCAAAACCAAAACACAAACACACTCTTAACTGAGATTAAAGGAACATTCTTAAAACCACGGAGATGACATAAAGCAAGAATGATGTTGAGAATCTGGCTTAGGCTGAGGAGACTTAGTTCTTTCAAAATACAATTGATTTCAAGCTCATTCTAATACTGAAATTCCAGAGGTGCCAAATTCCATGGAGAATAAAAAATTCACCACATGCAAATTAACTAACTCCACAAAACAAATCAATGCTTCAGAACTGCTACTGCTATCCAAATTCCCACCCAAATGACCAAAGGACTGATACAAAGCACTGTCACATTTTGCAAACACTGTCACATACAAATGAATTCGGTCATTTCTTGCTGCCAGAACTGCCATCATATCAACATGACAATATAATTTAAAATTATTCAGATTTCATAGCTTAAATTAATTTAATTGAAGGTGGGGACTGATTCCCTTAGTGCATTCAACTGTCTTCTGTGGAATGTGCATGAAATATTTGCCCTCCTTCATGCCAAAAGTAACTTGAAAATACATTTTAAAGATCTTAATGATTTACCTGGAAGGAAATACAAGACATTGCTGCCAAGAGGGAAAGATATTGTCAAAAATCCACACATTTTAAATGTGTATCTAAAAGATACTGTCCTGTATTCCAGCCCACAGGGCAATCTGAGAAGGTGAAACAAAAAATTAACTGTGCTAATTAATTAAATGCACTTGTTAATTAAATGCAGTAGTGTGTGTTGGGTCACTTCTGTAAAGTGTGAACACCTCAGTGCAAAATCCCTTTGGCCAACAGAGAATTCCCTTTCCACATCACACAGGAAAATACTAAACCAGAAGAATCTGCTTGACTGGCAGATCTAAACCACCTCCAGCCTCCAGCTCCAAACTCAGAATAAGAAACTGGTCTGGGGAAAATTTTTCAATTTTATTTTATTTTTGCAAGGTGGTTATGAAGTTCCACAAACTGGAACCTGTGTGTTTATCTCCAGAAATACAAGAACTTTACCTACCTTCTTGGAATACTATTTCCCCTCCCTTCCTGGTTTTCAGACAATTACATATAGATATTTTATATATATATATATGTAAAAAAAACCAGCTGAGCAGAAGCCAAAAGCTCAGGTTTAGATATTCCAGAACTGCTACACCTTCTGCTTTTCAAACCATCAGGCTCCTGCAGACATGTTAATACAGCAAACATGAACAATTCTCACAGTTCTTATATTTTTTTTTCCCTCTGAGGCAGAAGCTGAGCGAACGAGCGGAGCTGGAAGAGACAGGAAAGCTGAACATGAGAGGCAGTGCAGAAGCAGCAGCAGTTTTACTCACGTGTGGAGGGAAGGGCTGCAGCCTGGTGATGTTTTCCTCTGGGTAGGTGACCTCCCCCATGGGCAGGTAGGGTTTCTGCCCCGAGCCAGTCTCGTACATGGACATGGGCCTGCTGCCCCGGGCCGACGGGCGCCGCTTTAGGGAGGAATTGCTGCTGGGGTCTGGGTATTCTGAACCACTTTGCACCTGATAGATATTGGTTGTGGCCTGTCTTCTGAGGTTGGTATTTTCACTCTGCAGCGTTTGGAGCTGAAAGAAATGTTTAGCAGTGGGATTTGGTTTCCTAAGAGCAAGTGCCAAAAGCAAAGTGACCACATGACACTCGCTTGTCAGCCGTGCTAGAAAATCCAGGTACTGCTGGCTGGGGGTTCATTTCCTTTTCAAAATCTACTTCAGTTGCTTGGTATAAGCATAGAAGCACCTTTGTTCCAGATCTGGAAATACTTAGGTGCTGATTTCCAGCAGCTGCTGGGATGTCAACTAAGTTAGATGTTAAAATTGGCTGTTGTAGTTCAAAACACACAACACATTCCCTCCAGCCTGCTCTACTGGCACAGGAATCCTGGGACAGAATGAGGCTGTGGGGGAAGGACTGCCAACACAACAGTTTTCCAAGCAAAGGGATCCACTGCAGCAGCCAATACAAGGACTTAAAAGACTTTAACATAAGGCCAGTGAAATCTGACAATGCCAGGACTGCAGCACAGACACCAGAGGCAGCACAAAGGAACTTGAGCTTGCTCTGCAAAGCAAGGAAGGAGTTTAGCTTATGAAAATTAGGCATCAGCTGCTGCTATCTAAGAAGCCAAGAAAGCATTTTAAAGCTTTTTATTATTATGGATTTATTTGATGGTAAAAATGCACCAATTCTGATGATTTTGTAGACTTGGAGTAAGTTTGCTATATTAACACATCAGAAAGAAAAGTTGCAGTGAAGAAAACCTGCAGGACAGCAAGGATCTCCCTTCTGCTACACCACATAAATATCCTAAAGCCTCATTAATCCATAGGCCCCGAAGGTTTTTTTTTTACCCTAGACTGTATCTGTTTAAAGAAACTCAATGTAAGTGAAGAGTTAATTCAATTGATGAAGGTGTTGAAAGACAAAAGAAACACCCTGAGATCTCCCAGTGTTCACCATTCCAACAGAATAGAATTGGCACTTAACAGACAAGGATATTCAAATCTGCTGAATTAGCTCAGCCTCAGGTACAAACAGCCCCACCACTCTCCAAAGTCCTGCTCTGCCCAGAACAGCAGCTCCACCCTACAGCCTGAACAACTTTCTCTACATGTGACTCTTGCAGGATTTGAATTATTTGGAAAATGGGATTTCAAATGCTAATTAAAGGGATTAATCTGAGGGTAAGCAGCCAGCCCTTTCTAGCCAGCCAGACAGGATAGTGAACTCAGATCTAAATTGTTCTTTACCCCACAAAAATATAGGTAAGTGCACACACATGAAGCGTGCTGCCACTTGATTCCTCATTGTTTAAAGCTGCTTATATTGAAGCAAGAGAGCAGAAACACCCAGGACTTGCAACAATTGTCCTGTCACTTGGAAAACTGATGTCAGAGTTTTGACATAAGTCAAATCATCCTCATGATTTGCATGGCTGGATCACCACCAGCACCAGGAAAAAACAAAATTCAAAGCATGTGTTGCATATAAATATTTGCAGTTTCATGTCTGATCCCAAAGAAGCTCCACTTTAAAATTAGTTTTCTCACTATCCTAATACTTGATTATTTCATCCTCAGTTGCAGCAGTTTTAATCTCACAACTTCAGATACCCCAAGAGCTGGAGGGAGGGGTTCCTCTGTTACCTTTTTCTGCATAATCCTCAGCTCATCACTCAGGTTGATGTTCACTTTCATTAACTGCTGAATCTTCACCTCAGAAGCCACCAAGGCATTTTTAACCTGCAGATATTCCTGGGCTGTCACTGGTCCATCTGACAAGTCTGAATCCAGGCTCTAAGAACAGGAAGAGAAAAATACACCATTAAAAAGAAGAAAACAAGATCATGAGATTTCAACAGCCTTTCATGTACTTACTTCAAAGGCATCAGAGTTCAAATGAAGTTTAAATTAGTAAGATCCATTAACCAGAATAATTTGAAATCCTCTAGAAAAACAATCTGATGTCAACCAGCTCTTAGCTCCTCTAGAAACATTTGCATCAGCATTTCAGTGATAAAACACCGTTTTATGAGGATTTAAAAAAAATATGCAATAAAGAACTGAAAAATTATAAAAGACTGGCTGCTAAATATCCAGTGTGCATATCCCAGGGAGGATTAAAATAGAACCACCAGGTTTTACTGCCCTGTGATTCTGCATTACTCCAGGAATGGCTTAACTGACTTGGACACTATTGGTCTGCTGTATTTCTTCAGTAGGAGGCAGTAAATATTTGTGAAATACCATGGAATCACTGATTCAGAGCTTTTTTGGCAGATCCAATTATTTCATCTATGCAATTAAATCTGTATCTTATCTTCAGCCACACACACTACTTTTCTAGACAGGCTTTATTTTTACAACAAAAATTTCTTAAGCAACAACTTTTCATTTTAGAAAGTTCATAGACTGAAGCATGATTACAAAATTAATTAAAATATTAATATTCTGATCATTTATGCAAATTACCATCATGAATAACACTTGGGGGTATATTTCAGTCTTACCTTCTGCCTGTTTGATTTAGCTGCATTTGTTTCCAGATCTGTATCTTCATCTGAAGCAACACTGTCATAATCAGGCTGGTCATTGTCCTGACTTTCACTGCTGTGCTGATTGCTGATTGATTTGAGAATCAGCTCCACATTTTCTGCAGATCAACACATGAAACACACACTACTAAGTCTGGAGAAGAAATGGAAGTTCATACTTTGAAAAAAAATTTATTTAGATCCACCTAGGAGGAATGAATGATTGCTGTCCAAAACTTCAAAGTTTTATGGTTTTGTCTTTTTATTTCTTCTAAGTTTAGGCAAGTTAAAATAAATGGTGAGAATTGTTTAGCAGCTTAATAAAATTCATATAAATTAAAAAAACCCAACAGACTACATTGGACAAATAGATGTCCATGCAAATGAACATATAAGGACATATTAACAGTTAGAAAAGATTTTTTGGTATTTTCTCCCCAGAGGGGAAAAAAATATGAAAACAATAGATGTCTCTTTTAATTCAGCATTGCTGAGGGGCTGACAAGAAAAGCTCACTCACCTTTGGAACCAGTGAGAGAATTCCCTTGTTGTCTTCGTTTGGCATCACTTAAAATGTCTATAACCAGAGTAGCAAACTCATGGGCATTAAATCGAGCCAGTTTCTGCCTGCCCTAAATACAGAATAATGCAGAGGAAAGAAAAGTACATCCTGTATCAGAAGAACAGCAGAGTTCCCAGGAAAAAATAAGACTACACACTTGGAGTTGACTGTTCAACTATATTTATTGCAAAAAGTGTGATTTAAAGGGGAAATGTTAATTTATTTTAACCTCTTTCCAAGTACATGCAACTCTTCCACAATAATGAAAAGCAGTAAAGCAATATTACTTAGGCCTACTTAATTACCTGGGCTATTAAATTATTTTTACAGTATCAAGATTTCATACCTGATTCCTGGTTGAGGAATATTCAGGATTTACAGGAAGAAAAGGGACCACAGTGGTCTCTGTCACGAGTGTGCTGTGGTTCTGAGTAGCAAGCCAAACTGCTCCAGAGGAAAAAAAAAAAACAAAAAAAAAAAAACAAAAAAACAAAGAAAGGGAATAACCTTCCTGTACTGCTTGACAGTATTTCTTTGTCAAATAAAAGACTGCAATTTCAAACACAAACACAATCAATTCAGAGGAAAGCTTTTCCCCAGAGGGCTCTCTACTTTGTGAAAAACAGAGAATTTTTTCAATTAACATCCCCTTCAGGCAATGCAAGACAAAGAAACTCGCCTCAGCAGTAATTGCTGAATACAGAAGCACTTGAACAGAACATGTGCTTGGATTGGCATCTTGTATGTAAAGTGACAATCCAGACTTGCTTTATTTCATTCCAGAAAGTCTCTCTCACCTGCATCTGTTTCCCTTCTGTCAACTTCATCATACACATCCATGGCAAGTTCTTCAAATAAGTGGTTGCTTAGCTAAGGGTAGAGGAGAATAATTACAGTTTGAAAAGAAATGAAACCCAGTAAGATCTCTGATAACAGAAACAATGTAAGAGCACAACTCTGCTCTTTTCCCCAGCCTCTGCAATCCACAGAGATGCTCCTTTCTCTGCCTGCACAGGCAGCAGACATGTATGACCACCCCATTTCCAGGTACAGACAAACATCCTGTTCCACACTCCTCCTTTCCTGGTCAATGGATTTTTTTTTTCTCTCCCATCTGACCACAAAAAGACTTTTTGTGTTTGGGGTGAGGCAGAGGCACTGTGGGAATGAGGCACCAAATGCCACTGGAAATATGGACTTCAATGAACAGTGAAGGCTCCCAAAATATCTGTGTGTTTCAAGCCCCAAAATATTTGTGTTTGCTGCTACAGCAGATGGGTCAAGAGATACTTGTGCTAGGGAGCCTGAGAGATGAAGTGCAGAGTTTGCCACATCTAGAAAAGGAGTTTTACTTACAGACTGAAGCTTCTTCTTGGCTGCTTTTGCCAGTTCTGATACATCCAGACTGCTAAGAAAACAAGAAGTGATCATTACATCTACAGCACTTCATGGCTTCTACATATCAAAATCCTACATTTTGGTAACTCAGTGATTAAATGTCACTTTTACCTTAAACCCTCTAATATTTCAGGTTTTTTAGCACTGCTTTTAACACATGCTATTAATATTGCTACTATAACACAATTAGCATATTATTATGCTTTCTTTCACAACAATTTTTACATTTAAAATGAAATAATACCAAAAGTTCTTTGAAATATGAATACCCTCAGGTTTTTACCCACACAATTTTTAAAGTCACTAAAGTTTTGCACAGAAATTTTGGAAGCAGGAGGTTGGACAGGGTTTACTTACAGCCGTCTTATTTCCAATTGCACAGCAATAAAAGAGGAACAGGAACTTAAAATTAGTACTTGATACTTCTTATACAAATATGATTTCATTGATCACAACCAAAAGTTAAAAGCATTACAAAAATCAGGATAATTTAAGGACCAATTGAGTATTATTTCCACAATCTATTTCCTAAGAATTCCCCATGTGTGTTCTCTTCACAGGAATGTCTCACTTTCTCCCTACATTTTAATAAATACAATCAGCTTCTATAATTTCCTGATTTTGTTGATATCCCAATATTCTTTCTATGAAAAAAAGCTTTCAAGATTAATAAAGGCACACATAGAAAAGTTTGAATGGCAACAAACTTAAGAGGTGTTTCAGAAAGGAAAGAAAATTAATTGAGTTTTTTACTCTGATGTTTTCAGACATGTGATGGAATCAGCAACTTACCTGTCTGCCATCTGAGGTATAACAAAGTGCTGCCCATTTTTGTGCTCTAGAGTTGAAAACAAATTGCACTTTACTAGGTTGGTACCGCCCTACAGTTTTCAATAACAAGCATCAGGCAACACTAAATAATTTATCTTGCATGTAATTACTCAATTTCCAACAGGCAACTAGGCAAGTTATAAAAGAAGATTCATGCCATGATTTCCAGGTGTTATCAAAGATTCCAGATAAGGCTTATTAGTTGTACTGAAATTCCATTAAAAAAGAAAATTAAGTTCTAACACAGGTACCTTTATGGTTAAAAATGTGTAAGTGTACTTGTGTTCAAAAGGCCCCCACTTAACAGAACACTTCCCTGCTGCTGCATTTCAATTAGAAGAAACTACTTAAAGGAGTTTCTACAGTATATAAAGAACATGTATTTATGGAAAAACAGGAAGGAATTTTGCTTTTCATTTATGTTTATTTAAAACCCTGCAGTTCTATCCCAACTTTAAATGCATAATTTCTATTCCGCATCTTACACTTTCTTTGGTTCTCTGTTATTTATATAACATTGGAATATTTGGAAAGTGCAGTGCACAAATATGTCACAGCACAGTCTGAACGTGCTGTACCTGACAGTGACAGGTCTGAGGGTGCAGGTGTTGTGCTCACCTGGTTTCCTGCCACAGAGGTAGAAAGCCAACCTGTCTGTGAGCTCGTACTGGATCTCCACCAGCCTCTCTGCCAGCTCGTGGTGCCCCCCTTGCCTGCTCACACACAGGGACAGGGGACAGACAGTGACACACACAAATGGTCAGAGAAGCACATTTAGTACAAGCCAACACTGCACCCATCACAAATCACAGCCTGGTTTCATCCCATGTGCTCCAACCCATCTGGGACAATCCCACAGCAATTCCTGAGCTAACCCTCACTCCTGGAGCCTGAACTTGCAGAAACTCTTCTCTAATTAATTTCCTGAGCTGCTAGATTGGTACAGCCTGTTCATCTGGCATCATAGCTGATGTCTCAGGCACCCAGAACACAGGCTGTGATCTGATGAAAATATTTATTACTCATTTTTATTCATTCATTCTTTCTGAAAAAGCATTATTAGCATTTAACAGACAAATTATTTCAGGACAGAAATGCATCTTAGTGTGACTTATGGACATCAGAGACTCCTACCTTGCATAATCAACTGGAGTTTTCCCATTTGAATCTTGTGTGCCAGGATCAGCACCATAAACTGCCAATAGCTCTGCTTGCAAAGTCTGTCCTGCCTTGGCAGCAACGTGCAGCGGGGTGTTTCCTTTCTCCTGATAGAGATTAATGAAAAATATCTACTTAACCAACAGGTCTGAGTACAAGATTGAAATATAACATGAAATGAGTATAAATAATATGAACTGGAATTGATTGTATATCAAAATAATGAAAAAAGTGTTCCTACAGGATGAAAGAAGTTGGCTTGAGCTCCTAAGGAGAGCAGTCGCAAACAGGTCTCCAGATTCCCTGTCCTCACACTGGAATGGAGTTGCTGAAAAAGAAGCAGAATTATATTTAACACAGCAGCAACAACTGTGGTTCAGCAGGTGTTTTTCAGCCATGCTTTGAGAAAGAGGAGTATGCAGAGTTCTCACTAGAGCTCTTTTGTGCAAAGGGTTTTCTCCAATGGTCACGTCAATTAATGCCTCTTAATCATCATCTCCAGTGATAACCACAAATAAGGGGCTTCAAGTTGAAGTCAAGCTTTACTTATTTATGTAATAGTGCAGAAAAGCAGAAACAGTTAAGCAAAAGCAATGAAGTGAAGTCAGTGAGATTTGCCTGTGCTGTCCCAGGAGCCACTGACCTTGCTGAGATCCTTGGCAGTGACACTGTCGTCCTCCCTGCACGGCAGGCGATGCACAAATGCTAACATTTGATATTTAGCTCTGATGAACTCTGCTTTGTTGGGACTGCAAAGAGAAATCCAGGCAACAGGAAGGAAAGGAAAGAAATATCAGTGCTTTCATAAGTAATACAGGTGCTCCAGAAACAGAAAAATTTCACAAGTGAAGACTGAATCAGAGCTTTGCGTGTTGCTGGGGGCAAAGTTAGGCATGGAAAAATATTTTCATTAAAAAACAACTCAGTGCAGATTGTCTGACCATACAGAGAAAACGTCTGTTACAACCATCAAGTATCTGCAGAGTGTAGCATGTGGTGTCTATTTCTTAAAAGAAATAGAGACTTTAAAATCGTGCCAACTTAAGATCTATACTTACTCTACACAGTTATTTACATTTTGAAATTAAGCTCCATAGTCAGGGACAAAAATATCTGGAGTTTTATTTAATTCCTCAACCGAACTCCATTTTGTTGGCAGCATTCAGTTAACTGAAGCATATGACAAAGAAAAGTCCTTTGACTAAAGTGCAAGCAAAGGTCCTCACTATTCAACAGGAAACAATAACTCAAAGGATTCAAGCACTGTATTCCTATTCCTGCAATAAATTAAAAAATAATAAAATAAAAATAAAATGGAAATAAAAAAAAATAACTACCAAACACACAGAGGCTTCTATGGATCCCTTGTTGCCCTGTCACTGCTGAATAAAATAAACCCACTTCTCTAAGGTAACAATTCTGCATTTCCCACTTACTGCACTTTATCCTGCGGGCTGGCCTTGCGCCGCCCGCTCATCACAGAGGCAGGGTCCAGCAGGGAGTGCTCCCAGATGGAATTAGCACCATTGTTGTACAGAGTTTCCACCATCTGAAAGCCAGAACACACAGACATTTTGCTGCTGGCTGCACTCATCAACTAGCTGTAATTATTTTCAAGCAGGTATCAAGCCAACAGATTCCCACTCTGTGTGCCAGCAGCTGTAACCTGCTGGGATATCATAACTGGGCTTAGGATATTATGATGTGGAATGAAGTGAGAACCCCCTTCAAATTCTCTGTTCTTCCCAAAAGCACCTCCAGTGAAAAGAAAATTCAGGTTGAAGCAGATGTACTTCAGAGTTGTGAAAGAAAGTTTGAAGTGACCTTCCAAAGCAAAGGCATCAAATTCAAAAGGCAAAGAAAATTCTGACTTTAGTGGTCCATCACAAGAGAAACAAAATGAGAATAACTTAGAAAAACAAAGCTTAAAAGGACCAGACTTCTCAAAAAAAAAGTTTAGTGACTTAAATTGCATTAAAAAATCACCATATTTTAATGGAGGAGAACAGTTTTCCTCTGTACCTGCAGCAGTGTTGGAGGCCACGGGGTGTGTTTGAGATGCCTCACTTGGGAGATGTGACGGCCCAGGCTCCTGTGCACACTGCAGCACTCATCACAGATCAGGATCCCTCTGTTTATGGATGCCCAGCAAGGATCTGCAAAAGAAGCCATCCATTATAACACAGGAAGCAACATGACCTTGGATTGCAAAAACAGAGTCTAAAATGAGCAGCTCTGCCTTTTAACCTTCCCTGCTTAGCCAGGGTGTGAGTCTGTGAATGTCACAGCCTTGCTGGGGCTCTGGATGCTGGGAAAATGGGAAACACCAGTCCTGGCACTCTTGGGGGATGTGAGATTCCAAGGACAGTGAGAAGATCTGCAGTGGAAATTTGAGAAAAAGCTTGCAGTTCTTCTTATGAAAATACTTTCCTTTCTAAACATAACAGGACATTGAATTTATCACCACCTTGAAGTGCTTTACTTGTTTTGTGGACTCCCACAAAAGTATTCCTGACAACAGTGCCTACCTGCTCTTTGTAATCCCTCTGTTTTTTTGGGTTTTTTAAGCTTGCCAAAAAATCTTTTTTAAAAACACCTAAGTTGCCACAGAACTCAGGCTTTTCCCCCTACTACTCAGTTTCAGTTCTATATTACAACAAAGTCTTTTAAATTTCCACTGTAAATAATAAAAACACACAAGAGTGTTGTAATAAAGAAGGATACATATGTGCCAAGTCAAAGGCTCAATAAAATCCAAAATTCTCAAGCAAAATAACTTCCTCTCTTACCAGATCCAAACTGAACCATCTTAAAACAGCCCAGAAAGAAAACTGATGGGAAGTGAAGTAGTAAATAATATATATGAGCCATTCAAACATCAAAAGGCATAAAATCAAGTAAGAATGGTACATTAAGTTGAAACAATAAATGCCCACAGGACACCAAACAGGTCCCTTGGCTGCTCAGAGCTCAGTCTCCAGAAGAAATTCCCATTTCTGTCAGTGACACGTGAAACTCAGCATGCCAGAACCCAGCAGGAACAGGCAACTGAGCATCCAGACAGCGCTTCAGACCTAGCACATCCCAGGAGAACAAAAAAGGAAATCAAGATCTCTTTTATTCTGGGAAAATCTTAATTTCAAGTGCAGAGATGCGTCTGAGGCTAAAAAAGTGAGTACAAGGCAAGCCTGGTATCTGATGAGAGGACTTCTGAATCCTGTCAGAACACATCTGAGCACTGGTGCATCACATGGAAAAGTCTCCTCTGACCCACACAACAAATGGACTGAATCCCTGCAAATGAGATGTGATCCCAGCTGTGGTTTCTGAGCAGAGCTGATGATCTGGGTGTGCTGCAGGCAAACCTGTCTGAGCCACAGAGCATCTCCTGACACACCAGAACCAGCACAGCCCAGAGCCAAATTAAAGCAGGTGAGGAAAAAAAAATAATCCAGTTGTTAAAAAACAAATTACAACAAGCACATAGAACTCCTTGTCAAATCATTCCATTATTTAACAACATTGTTTTCCAATAAGAAGAAGAATAGCAATGGAATGAGATGCATTCATGGCAACCTAATCACCCAAACTGAGGCAGCCTTCCAGATTAATGAACCTGGTCCCTTCTTGTTAGAGACAACCTCATCACACACAGATGGGATCCTTAGGGATCCTTCCCCTTGCCCATTTCCAGGCTGTTTGTGAGCATTGCTCTGCTTTATCAACAGTCAGCACTGAGAGTTTTCTTTACATCCACCTCAACACCCAATGCTCCTGGATATTTCAGGTTTAAACTTAATGCAATGAAGTGTCTGTCCCGGAATTTGATTAAGTTTTAAGAGAGACCTAATTATGGACTTGATCAGAATAAACAGAAATGTTTAATCCTGTACCAAAATACACAAAATCGCAGAATCACTGAGGTTGGAAAAGACCTCTGAGACCATTGAGTCCAACCTATGACTGATAGTCCCTTTGTCACCAGCCCAGAGCACTGAGTGCCACATCCAGGAATTCCTTGGACACCTCCAGGAAGGGGGAATCCAAACCTCCCTGGGCAGCTCCAAGCCCTGACCACCCTTTCCATGAGGAAATTCCTCCTGGTGTCCAACCTGAGCCTCCCCTGGCACAGTTTGATGCAGTTTCCTCTCATCCTGTCCTTTTTCCCTGGGAGCAGAGGCTGTCCCCCCTGGCTGTCCCCTCCAGTCAGGGAGTTGTGCAGAGCCAGAAGTCCCTCCTAAGCCTCCTTTTCTCCAGGCTGAGCCCCTTTCCCAGATCCCTCACTGCTCCTGGTGCTCCAGCCCCTTCCCCAGCTCCGCTCCCTTCTCTGAACACACTCCAGTCCCTCCGTGTCTGTCCTGGAGAGAGGGGCCCAGAGCTGGACAAAGCAACTGAGTGCCCTCAGTGCCCAGCACAGGGGTGGTCACAGCCTGGCCCTGCTGCCCACGCTGGTTTTTCGTACAAAAGACAACTGGGGAGAAGCTGCAGGGCCGGGCGGGCGCTTTCAGGAACCTGCAGGGTGGTTCAAAACAGGAAGCGTGAGATGAAGACAAGCCCGGCTGTGGGTTTGAGAACTGAGCTCCTGCCTCGGGATAGGAAGTACAGCACAAGAGCTCCTGTAAGATCACCCCGTGTCACAGAAAAGCCTCCACGCTCTGCCACACAGACAAAGGGGGCATTGATGAGGTTCCAGGGGAAGCACTAATTAATGCAGGTGCCGGGCACACCCGCTGTGGTGCAGAGGCTGCAGCCCCCAGGTCTCCTGGCACAGCCCCTCTGCACCTACAGACAAACCCTCTGCTTTAGCTAAAGGAAGGGGTTGATTCCTTTTATTTACAGAAAGATTAAATTAAGGTTTCTTTATACACGTGGATAAGCCAGAGGATTTCTAGTAAATAAGTAAAGACCTGGCAGTGCTCTAATGTCACGATAAAAAGCCAGGCTACAGGATTACCCTGACAGTGATTCTGATACCCCGAGGAGCTTAAGGAACACAATTCACACAGCTTTATCTCCCAGCCAGAACACCCCTGATGTGTGGGAGCACAGATAGGCTACCGTGTGTGATAGGGACAATTGCCTGCCTGAGAGATACCAGCTCCATTTATTGTAAAACCAAATTTCTACAGGGATACCAGTACAATCCCAGAATGGTTTGGGTTGGAGGGAGCTTAAAGCTCACCCAGTTCCAATCTCTACCATGGGCAGGGACAGCATCCATTATCCCAGCTTGCTCCAAGCCCTATCCAACCTGGCCTTGGGCACTTCCAAGAATGGGGCAACCTTTTCTTGGCACTCTGTGCCAGGGCCTCACTATCCTCACAGGAAAGAATTCCTTCTGTAAAAAGAATAAAGGCACTTCCTAGAACTTAATTTGGAATTTTTATAATTTTAAAAAACATAACTCAGATTTAATAAAAGTTATTATCCCCTCTGCCACATCCTATCATCCTATCTTCAGCCAATTCAAGTGTTACCTACATTACAGTGTTTTAATTCATTTCAGCACGTGCATAATTAATTATATTAGAAGAACCTGCCCATAACACAAACAGCAAAAACTAGAGACACAGAAAAGATACAGACAGCAAAAACACGAGGAGCTGATGAAATAAAACAGGACAGTTTTAGACACAAGAGCAGCAGAACTACAGATGGCCAGGAGATGCAACAGACTCTCTAAAGATCAGTTTCCATAAGCTCCCGAACTGATCTGCAGTGGATACGTGTCAGCCCAGAGCAGACGCTGCTCCCTGAGCGCGCCCGCGTCTCCAGCGCAACTTTCCTTGGAAGTTTGGGACACCTACACCCAACCCAGCCGTGGGACAACTCCCAGTTTAACTCCCCTGGACGCTGGGAATACGGGAATGGATGAACAGCTCCGAACCCAGCCCCGCTCTCGCCTTCCCAACTCCCCAAAACAGCCCCGGTCCCCTCCAGTGACACATTCCCACCCACGCCCTCCTCCCACCTTTCAGCCCCGTGACTGAAGGTGGTTTTCTGTCAGCTTTCCTCCTTCCTAACCCGGGGAGCTCCACATTTCCTTTCACGCTGTCGGAGATCCACAGGATGTTCCCCGGAGCTCTGCCCGCCCCGGGCTCGGGAGGGGCGGCGGTGCCAGCGGGACCCGGACACTCGGACACCGAGTTGTGTCCCAGCGGCTTGGAGCAACCTGGGCTCCTGGAAGGTGTCCTGCCCATGGCAAGGGGTGGGCGGGAGAAGCTTTAAGGTCCCTTCCCACGCAAACCACCCCAGCCCATCATAGGTGTAGCGACGGCCGCTCCGGGGCAGTGACACCCCCGGGCCAGCGGCGCCCCCGCGGCCCCCGGCCCGAGATGGGACTGCGGGACGAGCCCGCGCGGTGCCGAGCCTACCCTGAGCGCTGCAGTCGGCGCAGACCTCGCTGCTCCTCAGGCGCTTCGCCATCGCGGGACCGGCGGCAGCGGCGGCAGCGGGGCCGGTAACGGGCCCCGCCAGCCCCGGGCCGGCCCCGAGCATGCGCGCCGAGCCACCCTGTGCCGCTCCGCATGTCGCCCGTGCCGCCATCTTTACTCCTGGCACCGGCTCGCCTTCAACTGAGCTCTGGTTCAGCGGCGCAGCATCGAGCACTCCCGCCCGGGGCCGCGCCCGCCCCCCCGCTACGCTCTCTCGGCGGGGTGACGGGATACACAGGGATTCAGAAGGCTGGTGGAAGAGGCCGCTGTGCAGTAAGCCCTGCCCTCACCCAGCATGGCGGGCAGGCAAACGAAACCACAGCCGTGCGAAGGCGGGGTGAGAGCAGCCAGTGCTGAGCGCTCCCCCCGCGCGGAAAGCAATGGGACAGCTGCGGGCGGGACGTTCCATCTGTCCGCCCGCAGAGGGGGAGGAGGAGCAGCTTCCGCTTTCTGTGCGGTTGTTGGTGGCGGTGGAGTGCCGGGGACCACGAGGAGCCCCCCTGCTCCGGCCGCGCTGTGGTTCGTCCCAGCCATCCCTGGAGGGACAGGGAAGAGGGACGGGGACGGCCGAGGGGGCGAGAGCGGGGGGACCCCCGGGAGCGGGGCTGAGGGGGCTCCGGGAGGAGACCCTCGGGAGAGGAGGGCTGCGAGGAGCACCAGGAGTAGGGGTGGGGTTTTGCATGGGGGTCCCCTTGGAGAAGGGTGAAGAGTTCATAGGGGATTGTGGCCCAGGCTCTCACACACACACCTGGGCCAGGTGGGTGCCAGCAGAGACGAGAAGCTGAAGGGGTCAGGGCTTGAGTGACTTGGGGATCTCCAGCACTCAGAGAGGGCAGAGCGAGGGGCTCTGGCTGCCCCTCCGCAGGTGTGTGCCGGGATGAGCTCCCCTGGCGGGGCCAGCAGCGCCTTCCCCCTCCATGTCCTGGTGTGGAATAACGACTACAGGCGGCTGGACGAGGAGCTGCAGGACCAGGTAACGGGGAGCCCGGGCCCTGCGGGGGCTGCTCGGGGGGGGCTGGTGGCTCCAAATGAGCTTGTGCCACACTGCAGGGCTTGGTGGCCCTCGCTCGCTGCTGTACCAGGGAGAAGCAGCCTGGTAGTACTGCCAGGAGCGTTCGCTGGGCTTGAGGGATCCCTGCGTTTCGTTACCTGTTTATTTGTGGTGTGGGAGTGATGTACGGAGGTGTAGGAATATACTTTCGTGTCAGGTACTAAACGTTGGCTTCCCATCTGTAAAGCTTTGCTCTGAGCACTCTAGTGCAGCTGTAGAGTAGATTTTTGGAGGAGTTAGGAATCTCTCAAGGAGAGCAGCTGTTATGAACACTAATTAATTTATTAAAGGAATAAATAATGTTTATCTTAATGGGAAGTCAACGTGCAGCAAAGGTGGCTGCTGCTGCTGGACATCAAACCGGCCCCCATCTTGCTGAGTGCTATCAGTTCTCATAGATTTGTTGCTGGCCAAGATTGGGGGCAGAGTTTTTATATTGGTTGGAATGTTTTCAGCATCTCTGGTAAAAAAAAAATGGATCATTGTTCCATGCTGCAGAGTAGAAAACACAAAGCTGTCCCCTCTCTGGGACATGATGACGTAAGGAAATGGCCTGAAAGCTGCAGCAGAGCTTGAGCAGCAAAAATCCTTCTGGCTGAGCTGCTGTGGAAAAGCTCTGACAGGGGCTAGAGTAAGGTACAGTTAATGAGCAGAGCTGATTAATTAATTATACCTGACACCACAAGTACGTGAGCCCAAGACCAGCTGTGCCACCTCCTGACTGTCACCTGCAGCTCTAACGGTGCACCTGACTTACTAATTCCTGCTTAGAGCATGTTCCTGCCCTGGATTGGGAGAATCTTTGGAATGCAGTCACTTTTTATCTAGTTTGTGTCACCTTATGCGTTAACAAAATCTTTAACCTCACTGGCACGTTGCTGCTCTGTGTTTATTTCTGACACCTGTGAGAGTTTGTGGTTAAATAGGGATCACTCAGCAGCTCCCACCTGTGGAATGCTGCTTCCTCCTTCCACTCCCAGCAGCGTGTGAAGATGGACTGTGTCTCTTACTTCCTTTACCTGCTTTTAAACACTTTTTTAAAAAAGTATTCCAAAGATACATTTCCCCCTGCTTCTTTGGGATGAGCTTCCTGCTGCCAGAGGGATGCGTGAAGCGATCGAAGCCACTTCCCAGCTGCAGCTGGAGTGGCAAATGGGGTCAGGCATGTGGGGATCAGGGAACTGCAAAAAAACAGTGGGGAGGGACCCTTGGAGCCCTTTGGTGCTGCAGTGTTGGAGCTGTAGGAGCTGGGGAAGCAAATTAATTCATGTTCCACCCCAGAAGTGAAGATGCTTTAAAGCGAAGCTTTTCCACTCTGTGTGAGATATTCTGACTTGAAGCTGCCAGATAACGCTGTTAACATGCATAATAACCTTCCTTTCTCATTCTGCTATTGACTTTCCCCTTTTCCTTTAGTTATAGATGCTCTTCTGTTTCAAATCTCTAAGCTAATAGTGAAAAATGTGTAAGGTATGAGTATGTTGTGCTTGCATGTTTTGGATATTTGTGCCTGTGTAGTTTATTCTTTATTTTAGCGACTTGTAGAGAATGCCCTCACTCCTCATTGTGCTGTGTGTGCTTTGTGAAACACCATCTGCTTCTGTCCTTTCCAAAAGTGCTGTCCAAAAGCTGTGTTGTATGCCCTGTTGCCTTTTTTTCCCCCCCTTTCCCCCCCATTTTGTTGTACAGTTTAAGCCTTGGTGGGGTCTCAGCCTCTCGATGATGCACTGGGACAAGAACTCCCATCTCCTCCTGAGCCTTCTGGGGGGAGACAGAGCAGAAATAATGCCAGAAAAAGAAATGAGAGGCACCAACAAGAACTCCTGTCCTACAGTTTTTGTGTCATTTCATAGGCCCCGTTCTGCTTCTCTTTTTATTCACCTGGGGAAGCCAGACAGCCCCACAGAAGGGCGGTGCAGTAGAGTTTGGGAGCAGATCCGTGGGAATGGCAGGGAATATTGACTCCTGGATTAGCCCTCTGTTTGTGCAAGCTCTGATGAGCTGCCTTGTTTGTGTCTCGGGCACTGACAGGATGTTGACCAGCGGGATCCGCGGGGCCGGACCTTGCTGCACTTGGCTGTTTCCTTGGGTTACATAGAATCTGCCAAGGTCCTCCTGCAGCACAAGGCTGATGTGACCAAGGAGAACGCACAGGGATGGACGGGTAAGGACAGCCTGGGGTGGGATTCTTTCACTAGCAGATCTTCTTTGTTTTTATGTGGAATTTTGGTCAGCAAGCAGAGTCACACGAGGCTGTGGCTGGGTTTTTTTTTTTCAGTTTTGCATGAGGCTGTCAGCACAGGGGATCCAGAGATGGTCCAGCTGATCCTGCAGCATCGGGACTACCAGCAGACCTCCATGACCCTTGGAGGGGTTCCTGAGTTACTGCAGAAGATTAATGAGGTAATGATTCATTGAAGTGCAAACTCTCACTCCAGACTGAAATCACTGCTTGAATTCTCATTCAAGTTGTTCAGTTAAGTGAACTATTGCAATCAGCTGGGCAACTGTGTTTTGTTCCAACCTGAGTATTCCATAGTGCTCAGGGACATGGAGGTTTTTCCTTGACTTTATTTAAGTGCTTTGTCAGGTACTCCAGCACTGGGGGCTGAATCTTCAAGGCATTACTGCCTCTCCAGTAAAACAAGGAAGAACAGCTCCCCAGAAATCAGCAGGAGCAGGGCAGTGCCTGTTGTGTTTGCTACTTTCAATTTCAGTTTTAGGATTCTCTTACCATTTTTCCAGTTCTGCTGTCCTTTTGTTTTTTTTTTCCTTTATCTAAAATGTTCACAGGAAATGCTTCACTGAATGTCAAACTATTTCATGAGGTATTCATCAGGTGTTTTCCTTCTGCAGACTCCTGACTTTTATGTGGAAATGAAATGGGAGTTCACTAGCTGGGGTAAGAATCCTGCTCCTTGATACCAATTCCAAGCTGTAAAAATGAGTTACAAATGTCCCACAACACAGGCAGGGAAATATTCTGCTCCCCGGAATTCTTCTCTTCTCCATCTCAAAATGATCTCTTGTGCTTTTGTTGTACAATTATTCTTTGTTTCCTGTTTATTTGGTTGGGTGGTTTTTGGTAGTGGAGAATTTAGCTGTTGCAATTGCTGAAGACTTTTTTTGAGGGTTTTTTACCTGTCCCTGGCCATCCATGGCTGAAGTGATTGTGTGTCATGTATAGCTGTTTGGGAAACCCCTGCTTTTCCCTGAAAGGAATGAACACTAGGCCTCAGAGGTGGCTAAATATTTAAAATATCAAAGTATTGGACTACCAGGTAGGGGGTTTATGCCATTTCACACCTTTCAGTCTGAACAAATATCTTATTTTCATATTCATTTTTAAATTAGGCCGGTTTTGCCCTAAGCTGGTTGTTCGTAAAGATTGGTATCTCACCTGTCTGGAATGACATTGCCAGGAGTGAGCAATCCCTGTTCTTGAGTTCATTTCCTCTGTGCTGCACCTCTTGCACATTTTCCCTTTCCATTTCTCCCGTTTCTCCCAGTGCCCCTGGTCTCCAGGGTGTGCCCGAGCGACGTGTGCCGCATCTGGAAGAGCCGGGCCAAGCTGCGTGTCGACATCACCTTGCTGGGCTTTGAGAACATGAGCTGGGAGAGGGGCAGGAGGACTGTCATCTTCAAGGGAGAAGGTAAAATGTTCACCTGCTGCACCACTGATCCCCAAATACTGTGTGAGCACAGTGAGAAATCCTGATTTTACAGAAAAAGTCTCTTGTGTTCTATGAATGTTTTATGCTTATGTTCATGTCTCATAGAGATACTGTTTTATGATGGTTTAATTTCTTAGCTTTGAGTAAATCTGAGGCAGAAACTTGGTAATAGGGCTAAAATGTCAATATTTTACTGTTTCCCTTCTTTTTTCCTGCTCTACATATTAAAAATAATTTTAGCTCCATCTCCAAGTTTGCTCCCAGCTGAGTGCAGAAACACTCAGGTTTGATACACCCCCAGCTTTTCACCCCGGAACACTTGCTGAGTTTTTCAGCATGCAATGTGCCTTTTTCCACCAGGCACTGGTGGCTGGGCAGAGCTCATCGAGATCAACCACGATGACAAGTTTGTCACGACAGAGAGGTTTGAGATCTCCCAGCACATGAAACGTTTGACTTTGGGATCAATGACACCCAAGAGGAAAGATGTGGAGAGGCGCCTTACAACTCCAATCATCAGCACGTGCCTTGACACCAAAAACATTGCTTTTGAGAGGTAAGGCAGAGAGCTTCTCTTAGCAAATAAATTTTGGTGTTATGTTTGAAAATAGCTTTAATGACAAGCTTGCAAAAGCTTTGAAAATTAAAAATAATCAAAGCTGAAATTACTTTAACCTTCATAAATCGCTAGATAGAGAAATTTGGATTGGTCAAACTGCCACTATTGCTTGGTAAAAAGTTCCCAGTTGAAAGAAATCATTGGTAGAAAACTTCCAGTTTATCACATTAGTGGGATAGAATCATTAAGGTTGGAAAAGGCTTCTAAGATTGAGTCAGTTGCTCACTGCAAGTTTGTGTTTCACCCAAATCCATGTGCTAGAACTGATGAACAAGAACTTGGATTTGGCAACAAATAAATCAACTCTCACATGAATATTTTAAGTAAATGTGCACGGTGTGTCTTTTAACAGACACATATTTGTCTTTCTTTGTGACTACGCCTATTTATCCAGGTATCTGGGGTTAATAATCTGTCAAATGTTGTTTAAAATTAGATTTAGCAGAACTAGCTGGGGTTGTGCAGCTGTGTAGACACTTGTGGTGTTCCCTTTTTTTTCAGAACCACATCTGGATTTTGGGTATGGAGGACAGAAAAATCAGAAGGTGTCAATGGTTATGAAGCCAAGGTAAAGCCTGTTCTGTTCTTCTGACTGATATTGCAGCAAATTGAAGTCTGGCTGTGCTTTTCCTGTATTTCCTGACTATTTCAGGTCTTAAAATTCCTATTGGGACATTCATTGTGTTGCCAGCAGAATTGGGTTGGAGTGAGGCACTTCCAGGCTTGTGGGAGGGATGGAGCTCATGTGCAGGAATGTCACCGGGGGGAGGGGGGATCAGAGAGAGGAGATGAGGGACAGAAGGTTCAGCAGAGCTGCTCACAGTCCTTCCCTTCCAAAGGCTGGCACTTAACTCACACTTGAACATTGCCATTGTTTCAGTGGGTGAAAGTTGAGGGACCTGTTGATAATAACAGCATTGCAAGGAACCAGCAGCCATGAGTGGCATCATGAATTCATGAACTGGACTCTGCCCTGCACCTGAGTCACCGCTGCTTAGAGTGGTTCCACCTGACACTGCTTTTGACCTCCATTTCACCTCAGTGAAATATTTTTCAAGGTTGTTTTACAGCCTTACTGTGGTGGGAATTTAGGTTCAGAATCATAATTTCCCTGATTATGTTTACTCCAGGTTTGGGAATTGGTGCAATAAAATAAATTTTGTAATTTCATTCACCAGAACAATAAGTGCTGAGTAGCTTTTACATTTATCTATAGATTTTTCCTGGTAAGACTGCAGGGCTGTTGAGCTGGGCAGGGGGTTAATTAATGTTTCTGCAGGACTAAACTGTAAATATAAATTCTGAGGTCTTATAACTAATCTCTGATTAGAAATAGTGTTCCCTGACTTTCCTATCCATTCCCTCTTAAAATCTCTTGGAGATGCCTGTCTGGTGCTGAGGTTGGTTCAGTTGGTTTTGTGTGCATGATGTTTTTCTTTAACCTGTGATGCTGCTTGTTTTTTGTCCCTGTATTTTTTGTAAGGTCTACATGGCAAACAACGTGAATGTGATCACACGGATCAGAACAGAACATTTAACAGAAGAGGAGAAGAGGAGATATAAAGGTATCTTCCTCATAGGAGAATTTGGAATAAATAGAACCCTTTGGTTCTCTGACACCTCCTCTGTGTCAAACAAACAAGGGAATTCTCTTCTTGCTGACTTTGTCTTGCATTTCTTTGATGTTTTCTGTGTCTGAGGCAGCTCATTATCTCACTCTTAACCTACATATGAACCTGGTTTTATCCCAGCTGTATTTAGAAGAAACAGAATCCCTTCAAACCTGTTGAAAGTTTACTGACAGTTTTAAGAGGCTGCACTTTTCTGCTCTGGAATGTATTCCTGCCCTTACTTCACTTTGGCCATGGATGCAAGATTCACAGAGGCTTTGTTTGCTTGGAATTTTTGTTTTGCTTTGTAATTTCTTCTGGTACTTGAATTAGAGTAAAGGCTGACCAGCCAGGAACTTATATGGAAATTCTCCTACCCTGGGGCCACTGAGGCACTCATAAAGGTGTCTGCTAATCATAGAAACCACTGAAAATCTTTGCTCTATTCTGTGTGTTGTACCTGTTTTATACCAGCTCTAGGTCCTGGGCTTGTCTGGTAAAGCTCACAGGAGATCTGAACAACTTCCCTTTGGTTGGGAAGCCTGGCCTGAGTGCCAGTTTTACTGCTAATTAATACTAATGGCTGTTTTTGTTTTCCCTCCTGTTACCTGAAGCTGATAGGAACCCTCTGGAATCATTCCTGGGGACAGTGGAGCATGAATGTGGTGTTCAGGTGAGTGTCTGATGTCAGCACATGTCACTGTGCCAGTAGGAATTCCTGCTTGTGGAGTCACTGCTTGTTCCCTTAGTTTGGCAGCAGTTTTGATTATGAGGTTTTCATTTCCCCTGAGGATGGTTTTGTTTTTTTTTGTTTTTTTTTTTGGTTGGAAATGGGTGAACTTTAAGATCCCTTCCAGCCCAACCATTCCATAATTCCATGTGGCTTTAGAAGCTTCTAAACTGTAAAAGAGCAGTGGGTAATGGATTTGCTGGCTCTCTGTCAGGATGGCATTGCACATTTACAGGGATTTAGAGGTTTTGGGTTCAAATTCTCCATCCAGATTTTCACTTTGGTAAAGGATTTGTAGCTTAGAAATGTTGTGGCTCGTGTGTATATCTGGTTGGTTTCCAGCTTTAAAGTATCTAAGTGGATTTTTTCCTGTCTCTAAAAAGCTTGGAGATTTCTAACCTCAGTAAAACCAGTCTAATAACAGCTGGTGTTCATGGCTGTGTGTCACTGTGTCTGAAATAGGGAAGGAGTTACTTCACAAAGGGTAAATTAAAAGTTCCTTGTGGTAGCCACTGTCTGTTCAGTACTTTTTGAGTTGTTTTTTTCCTCTCTTTCCTTCTAGAGTACATCCAGAACAACAGAGTATGCTGCAACCAACAATCCCACTGCTATTTCTCTGGAGGAATACTTCAACCCAGAATTTGATTTGAAAGGCAGAGACATAGGAAGACCAAAGGAAGTCACAGTTAGAACACAGAAGTGAGAAATACCATTTTAACTATTTCTAGTTCATCTCTTCTCAGTAATCTAATTCCTGGAAACCATTTTTACGGCTATCCAGTGTGGTTTTTTTTCCCCCAGTTTTCACAATTAATCAGAAGAGAGATCTTAAAGTATTCAGCTATAATCTATTTTTAATTTCACTGAGTCAAAGCAAACATTTGGTGCTGTAACTTGTTAGTAACCTCCTGTCACTGCCCAACTGCTTGTTTTGCTTTGCATCTGTTCCTAAACTGTGAATTTAGGATGTTTTTATCCTATTTTTGTCTTTAAGATTTAAAGCAACCTTGTGGATGAGTGAAGAGTTCCCCTTGTCTCTTATGGAACAAGTCACTCCAATCATTGACCTGATGGCCAGAACCAGTGCTCATTTTGCCAGACTTAAGGATTTCATCACTCTGGAGTTTCCACCAGGATTTCCTGTCAAAATCGGTAATATTTAGCAATTTTTATTGTAACATCTTGTCCATTTTTTTCCTTTGGTTTTACAATGTATTATTTACAAAAAATCACACTGGCCTTTTACTCATCTCACTGCTACCTAAAACATTGTTTTGTACATCTGGAGTCAATTCAGAAATACCATTTTAAAGACAATGTCATTTCTGTGAGAATGAGCTGTTGTCAGGCCCTTTCCTCTTAGCTTCAGTGCCTTAAATTTCACAAATCTTATTTTAAAATAAGAGATTTAGAGAGAGATTGAGAATAACTAAAGCCACCTTGGTGAAGTGAGTTCATCTGTGCTTTGTCATTATAGGAAGCTGTAGTGGAATATATTCCATAAACCTGTAAGGGTTTGATGTGGGTGTGGAAGTGGAGTAGGAGTTCTCATTTTGACGGAAATCTTGTTCTCTTACAGAAATTCCCCTGTTTCATGTGCTGAATGCCCGAATTACTTTTGAAAATGTCAACAGCTGCAGGACAGTTGAGAGAACATCTGGAGGTGCACAGGGTGATGCAGGTGAGGGGTGGGAAGGTGCAGGGATCCCACCTTTTTACATCCCTGTCCCTGGAATGCACAGGGCAGAGAGAAGCTGAGCTGCAGGGAATGGAGCAGGGGGAGCTGCAATGTGTTATTGCAAAAACATTAATGGGATCTTTTCAGTTACAACTTGTTACAAACAGGGCACAGTGTATTTTTTATTTTTAACTTTGTTTGGCTTCTGTAGGTGCTAATTTCGAGGTTGACCAGTCGGTGTTTGAGATCCCCAAATCCTACCACATCCAGGATGATGGCAGGAACATCCATGTGCAGGATGAGGATAATGAGATCATGCAGTTTGCCATCCAGCAGAGCTTGTTGGAGTCTGGTCCAAATAAAGTAAGTGCTGGGGTCTGTGCAGTGGCAGCTTGGGCAAGAACTGTGTAGCAAGAGCTGAAGGAAACCAGTGTAGGATCAGTTTTCTAAGACCTTAGAAGATAAAAATAATGTATTTCAAAGAAGAAATGAAGGTGGGTTAAGGGTTGCTTTCAGTGAGTTACTCTGCAGATCTGATAACTGCTGTGGAATTGTCTCTTTCCCCATCTCTAGGAATTGGGAGTGCTTTCCAACGGAGCAGTTCCATATTCCTCAGACTTCAATATGCAGTATCAGAAGTAAGTACCTTTTTTCATATCAAACCATGCAGTGACAGAGCAAAAATACCCCCAGCAATAACATGAAGCAATTTGGCAATTTTTTTTTGTGTATATGAGTAGCAATAGCAGAAAACTCAGGGTTTCTTCTTGTGCTTCTTCCAACCTTTCCAAAAAACAAGAACTCCAAACTGGGCCTCCCTGATTTATTTTGTGTAGTTCTTTCCAGCTGTGGAGCCTATTTGTGCACACAGATTATTTACACAACAGAATAAGTTGAATATATAAAATAAGACCAGTTGTATACAAACCCAGTCCTTCTCTTCTGCTCTTAAAACTCTGAATTTGGTCCTCTGTGTTGAATGTTTGGTTATTAAAGGTTACACACTTCAAGGCAGCTCTTCTTTCTTTTCAAAATCCTTATGTAATCCTTAAAACATAGATTTAATGGCCACTTAAAAATTGGCTCTGGTGACTGTGGAGTCTTTCTGCAGTTAAGTGCAAAGAAACCAAGAACTGAATCTTCTGGGTTCTTCTGAAAATCCTTTAAACCAGAGGATGCTTTCAGAGGCCCATTGAAAATATAACTGTTGGTATCTGTGAAAGATTCAAAGGAATCCAGGTTTGAGATTGGGAATTTTACATTTACATTGGAACAGCTGCTCTCATATCCTCAAACTGTTTTCTCCCCTCTGGGAGAGATTTTCAGGTTTGTGAGTCTAAAGCAGTTGCCAGGAAGGATCATTGCAATGAATATGAGACAGGCTCTGTCTCCTTTTACTTCTCAAAGTTGTTCTTTTCCATCAGGGCACTGCAGGAGAGCTTTCTGACAGGGATCAGATCAGGGAACTCCCACAGCAGCAGCTCCAGTGAAACTTCCAGCTTTGAGAAAGACTTGCAGCTTGCCATGGAATTGTCTGTGCGGGAGCAGGAGGAGCAGGAGAAGCAGCGTCGGGAAAAGGAAGATGCTGAGCTTCAGCAAGTTTTACAGCTCTCTCTTGTGGAAAAATAACTCCTAAGTGACCTCCTGAAGCAAGGAAGACCAAATCTGTGTAAAACTGGAGGTTTTCAGAGCTGTCAGTCTGAATACCACTCCTGGATTGCTTAAGGAAACATTTCACTTGCCTTCTAAGTTGGCATCAGCTGCAAAAACCTGATTTATTTTTGTTTGGGGGAGTTACTAGATCACAGGACTCCACATTTGGCTCCCCAACCATGCAGTCTTAGCTTTGAAGGAAATGTTTTTATCTAAACTTATTTATTGAAGAGCAGATGGAAATTTTGCTTTGCATCAGGATGTAGGATTGCAGTAAAGCTTGAAAGCCTGATTTTATGGGGAGTTCAGGAGGGAAACTTCATTACTTACCAAAGAAATACTCATCTGCTTCATTATTTCTCAATAATTCAAAGCCATTGCCTGTTTTTTTTCCAGCTGTTTCATGGGAGAGCATCTCCCTGCCTATACACACACGGTAGTTCTTCATGCTGACAGATGTTTTTGATTAGTTTTGTTTAGATGTGGTTATCTCTCCTCTAGTTACTGAGATTTTTGGCTAAAGAGGGATAATTTTATACTTGAACAGCTCATCCAAGCTCCAGATTAAACTAGTGCTTTCTGAAAAAGGACAAAACGAGTAGCCAGTAAAATTTTAGATGCTGAAATGGGACCATCTGTCCAGTACAGCAGCAGTTTCTGCAGTGATTCCAAACCAGCTCGTTCCCCTGGTCAGAGTGCAGCAAGAAATGAAGGGATAGATACAGGTGCTTCTTTGGGATCTCTTGGTGTGCATGGCTGAGTGTGGGTGCTAAATGCAGCCAGGAAAAGAATTCAAGTGAGATTTTCATGTGTCCTTATTGGAAGAGAAGTTTGAATTCTGCAAGGGAAACGTGTGTTGCTTTTTAAAACCCCAGTGCTTGTCCTCCATGTGAATACATCTATTTTTTTACCTGAATATTTTTATTGATTTTAAACCAAGCCACTAGGCCTACACTCATCCAACTGGTCTTGTAATGATTCCTAGGTCTGTTTTAACCAGCTTTCCTCAGGTTTTTGGCCATACAGGATCTTTGTAGCTCTTTTATCTGCACTTCTCTCGGTGTTTACAGTACTCACACTGTGACTCTCAGGTGCACTCCACAGGTACACGATGAACAGCCACAGGAAAGCCTTACAGCTGTTAAATGTGAGCAATATCCCTCTGCTGTGGCTGGCAGGGCTGGAGGAACCTTTGGTACAGCTGCTCTGGGCTTGTTCCTAACACTGCTCCTGTTCCTCAGGCAGTTCTGGGTGACCAACTATTAATTAACCAATGTAAAATCACTATAAAATGGACTTGATCATAACCGGTGGGGCAGTTGGTAACTTGGAACCCTATTTTAAACAAATAATCCATTGTTTTACATAGGAAATGATCACAATTCCTTCAGGAATACACTAGGACTGGCCTCTCCACATTGGTTTTGTTCCCTGGGACAACTTGCATCCCTAAAAACAACTTCCTGGGTGCTGCAGGAATGGGGACTGTCCTGCACAGGGGCAGTGGGCTGGGATGGAATTTTTTTTCTTTGCAAAGGGGATTCCTGTGACTTGTCACAGTGGGGGAAATGGGAATAGGCCTCGTGCTGAGCTCCTGACAGGGTGGGAGGTAGGAGATGGAGCCGTGGGCATTCCTCCAGTGGGAATAAAGAGTGCTGTTGCCTTTACAAACCCGTCTGCCTGGCATTGCCTGTCTTCTGCTAAGCATTTCAAAGGTTACAAGAGGGGTAAAAATAGCATTTTTCAAGCTGACTTGTTCTGGTTTTATATTTAAACTAAAGAACATTGAGCACTTTCAGTTGAAGTTTTGTTACCCTCCTGCTTCTTAGTCAGGAACTGTAAAACAAATTGGATTTGCTTTTTTTTTTTTTTGACATTTTTATTATTGCTAAATCTAGAAGGCCCCACTTCCCTCAGCCAGGTACTGCTTCTCTTAAANTTTTTTTTTGACATTTGTATTATTGCTAAATCTAGAAGGCCCCACTTCCCTCAGCCAGGTACTGCTTCTCTTAAAGCCTGACTTAACCCTTTCAATGTAAGATGGACATGTTCTGTGTGCTGGAAGAAAAACCAAAGGTACTGCACATTACACCACACAGGTATTCTTTCTAACACTGTATTTGGAGTCTTTTTTTTCACTAATTATCTGTCTTTTTTTACATTAAAGTGACATAATCACCTATTAAATTCTCCAAGGTACTTCTGGCTTAGTGTGAATCACACATAATCCCCAGAACCACTTTTTTGGATATTTTCAGCCACGTTTTGACTCTCCCTGTCTTGTAAAAGGGGGAATCAGTACAACACAGACATTGAGGCAGTGAAAGGCAGGAAACCCTATGAATTTCTCTCTGCACCTTCTTGTAAGAGAGGAGCAGAGGGTTGAGTATGTTTAGTAACAGTATTGTTGTGTAACAATAGAGTCCAACCTCCCTGAGACAAGCTGAGGTTGATGTGGGAAAGAAGCTCAGAGTTACAAACACCTGTAGCTTCTTCTAAAACTATAACCAGCTTTAGAAGTTCTTTAAGTTGATGCTGTTAGTTCCTTAAAACAAGATTATGTGGGTTTTTTGTGCTTTTGACACATTTTCAAGGCTTTTTACAGCAGCAATTAATGATTTTCTTTATTTGGAAACCCTTCTTACACTGCTTTGGCTGAGTTTTGTTTCATAGCTGAGCTGCTGGAAACAGCACAACTGTTGTAGGATGTGCTTCCATTGTGCTTTTAAACGGCTCCTTGCTGACAAACATCCATGGAAACGTTCCCCCAGCATTGCCATCCCACTAAAAACAAGGTAGGAGCCAGGAGAGGACACAGAGGTGGGAATCAGAGCAGCCTCACCCCTTTGTGGAGCTCCAGCCCAGTTAACAACACACAGCACAGCCATGAATAAATAAGAGCCTGGATTGTTTACTGAGCGTTTTATTTGTACAAAGAGGCATAGCAGGGAGTGAGGAATGAGAGCAAACAGGAATTCTGCTGCTGGGAATGCAGAGCTGGGGCTGGGAGCTTCACCATCCACCCCCACGAGCAGCACGGGCTGCAGGCCAGGCTTCACAGCGATGAAGGACCAAGAAAAATCAGCAACATAGGAATCAGTGAGCAAAAGGAGGAGCAGAAAGCAATAGAACAGTGCTGCCTTGCTGCCTCACTCTTGGATTAACAACTCCATCTGTTCGAGGCCAGGCTGTCATTTCACAAAAAAGAAAGAAAATCCCTGTTCAATGCCAGTGCTCGGTGTCCTTCAAACAGAATGGAAAACACCTCGGATGCAGCACAAGGGCTTGAGAACAGGTCAACAACAATTATTCTGGAAGTTAACATTTTTAAACTCTAAATAAATTACTAAGCAAAACACCCCTATGTTAAATATCAAAGTAACAATTAGTAAAATCCAGTTACTACTTGTAGCAGTGCAAAACAAAATAGCAGCATTCGTATGGAAATGGGATTCAGTGTAAACACTTGTTACTGAAACTGCATAAAATGGGTCTGGCTGGAGCTCCACCACTTCCAGAGTATCTGCCTGGCTTCTGACCTTTGGAGGCTCCTGTTTCCAGGAGGACAGTGACCAGCACATGCTGGAATCCCTCACCTGCACCCCAGTTCCCAACAGGTTCAGGGCTGGTTTGATGGGAGGCTTTTGGGGCTTTTTAGCCAGGAGTTAAAGCAAATAACGTTGGGAAGGAGAAGCCTGGCCCAGGAAAACTACACCAGGATTGGGTCATGCATCAGTGTTTCTGCTCGGAGGCAGGAATGGACCAGACCCCCCACCCACCGCTGGGTGGGTCACTTTGGAATATTTTTTAATGGAACCTTAAAGCTCATCCTGTTCTACCCCCTGCCCTGCCAGAGACACCCCCCACTACCCCAGGTAGCTCCAAGCCCCGTCCAACCCCCAGGACTCAGCGTTCAAACAAGGACCCGGATTAATCAGAAAGCAAAAAGTAGTGGCGGTGTGACTGAGCACGTGGAGCCGCTCCTCGGACAATGTCCCCACATCTCGCCCTGTTCTTGTGACAACCCAGGCCCCGGGTGCCTGCACTTCCCGAGGATGCTCTGGAGCACACGGTGTCGGATCAGCCTCGCCAAAACTCCGGGATTTGGGAGGCAGGCGCGTTGCTCCAGCCCCTGCTCCGAGCCAGACGGGTTTGGTGCGGACACACCTCCAGCAGCTCCAGGAGTCTGTTTGCTGAGGGAGGGAGCGATTTCCAGCACCCGGCACGACCATTGCTGGGAGCCACATCACGATGGAGCCATGTGATACAGCACGGGCAGAGATGGGGGGGAAGCCACGCTCGCATCCTCAGGGCATCCCCAGCAGCTGACGGGAGCGGCGAAAGGACCGTGGGGACCGGAGGGGAGAACCGGGCGGGACCGGAGCAGTGCCGGGATGGTGGGTACCAGATGGGAGAACCAGGAGAACCGGAGCAGTGCTGGGATGGTGGGTACCAGATGGAGGAACCAGCAGAACCGGAGCAGTGCCAGGATGCTGGGTACCAGACGGAAGAACCAGGAGAACCGGAGCAGTGCTGGGATGGTGGGTACCAGACGGAAGAACCGGCAGGACTGAAGCGGTGCTGGGATGGTGGGTACCAGGTGGCAGAACCAGATGGGATGCAGCATTCTCCCGATGCCCCGGCGGGTCCCGCTCCGCTCCCGCCGCCGCACGGGCCGGTAGACACAGATGGCCATGAGGATGATGGTGAGCAGCAGAGCGCTGAGGATGCTGCCCAGCAGCACTGCGGCGGGAAGAGAAAGAACATTCATTAAACACTCCCTGACCAACTCCCGAGCCCCCGGCCGGGTCGTGGCTGGGCTGTACCCGCTGTTCCCCGCTCCTCACCCAGGTTCTGGTGCTGCAGCACAGCGTAGGGCCGGCTGCGCTCCGCCGGGCCCGGGGACAGCGGGGACAGCGCCCAGCCCCGCGCCGCCGCCAGCCCCATCACGCCCGACACTGCACGGACCCCGCCGGGCTTTGTGCGCCGGGCCCGGCCCTGCCCCTTCCTGCCGCCCGCCCCGCCCCGGGACCGGCCTTCCGGGGGAGCGGGGCCCGGGAAAGGCACCGGGAGCGGCACCGGGAGCGGCACCGGGAGCGGCTCCAGGAAAGGCACCAGGAGCGACACCGGGAG
>VXBI01009588.1:58337-89768 GCA_013397375.1 Toxostoma redivivum
TTAGGAGCCCCCCAAAAACCAGCCCCGAGCCCACCCGGGCGCGGTTGCGGGTCCCGGGGGGTGGAGGAGCATCCCTGCAGCGCCAGTGCTCGGCATCCCAGCGCTCCGCATCCTTGGAAAATCGCCTCTGGCTGGGGGCAGAGCACACCACAACTTAGGATTTTCCGCAGGGAAAAAGGGGCGACTCCCGGTGCTGCATCCTTCCCTTGGGAGCGGGGATGGGACGAACCCTCCCTCAGGGCGGGGGGCAGCGGCTGCTGGGGAGCCCGGCCAGGAAAAGGGGGGGGGCCTAAAAATGTGTGCCCAGTGCAGGGTGATGGCGTTCCGCATCTCGCTGTGCTCCCTCTTCACAGGCGTCTTTCACTCCATTAGTTTGTGCGTTGTTGTATCCGTGTTTATCCCGTGTGTTACGCCTGGTCCGTCGAGTCACGGAGCCCGGTCCTGCCCGGTGCCGAAGCGCTGGGTCACCGGGAGCTGCTGGCATGTCCTGCCCACGCTCTGTCCCTGCAGGTCACCTCCCGGGATGCCGGAGGGGGGGCTGCGTGTAATGTTTTGTTTCTGGTGTTACGAGCATCTCGCTATCCGGTTCACAGACTCTCGGGGAGTGGAAGACCCTGCTTGGAGTCGGGAGAAGCAGAGCCGTGGGTGGTGGGTTTGGGAAGGGTCACAGCGCTGCCCATCCAGACCACTTCCCACCTTTAATCCTGTGCCGAGTGTGGTGCTAAGGAATACTCCTAGTTGCCTCAGCAACAGCTATTAAACCAGGAAAAGGGTATGACATTTATTTAGCGTTGTGGATAGAGCTGCCATCTCATTATTACTGTCTGTGGCAGCTGCTGCAGCGGGGGAGCCAGGGCTGCTCCTGTGCTGGCCTTCCGTGCCCGGCTCTGCTCCCTCCCTGTGTGCTGGGGGAAAGTGGAGCTGGCGCCTCAGGGAGCAGGGCTGGGGCTGGTCCGTGCCCTTCTGCTGGATTTTGGGGGTGTAACGTGGGTTTGGTGGGTGTGAGGGAGGGAAGGGGTGCGTGGGGAGAGCCCTCCTGCCCTGTGAAGTGCCACCATGGTGCTGTGGCCTGGGTGTTTGACACGTTCCAGGCTCTCTCCAGCAGCTCCTTGGTGCTGACACAGAGCAGAGGCTTTTCCCTGCCGATCCCATTGTTCAGGATGTTGGTGTGGATGTGGGTTCCCTGCCTGTGCAGGTGGTTGCCATTCCCTTTGGGATTTGCCTTCCTCTTGCCCTTCCACTGCTGCTGGAAGTGCTGTGCTTGGACAGGGGCTGGGTGCAGCAATGGGGACACACAGGTGGGGGAATTCCATGGAGGACCTGTGCCCTCCTTTGCTCTGGCAGGAATTAAAAACCTGGGGAAACACAATCCTGTAGGTTGTGGAGGTAATTATTTAGCACCGTCCCTGAAACCAGAAGCAGGTGGGGCATTCTTGTGCCTGTTGCTCCCTGCTCATGATTTTGGTTTTTCTTTTGCTTTTTTTCTTCCTCTTCTAGGCTGACCTCAGGTTAAGTCAGGAGCTTGTGCAGACTCCAAGGAGCAGTAGAAAGGGCCAGTTGCAGAAATTTGGGAGTTTTTTTCCCCCCCACTCCCAGAATTTTAACCTTTCTCATGCCTGTATTATTCTCATTTCACAAGGCCACGCCTGGTTTTGCTCCATCCAGGGCTCTGTGTGAGCTGCCAGGGCCCTCAGGTGAGCCCAGCTGAGAACAGGGACAGGCAGGGCTGTCCCTGGGGAGCTGTGCCACGTCTGTCACCCTAGGGCCATAACTGAGTGAGGCAAACACTGGGAAGAAGGTCTGATCTGAACAGGGACAGAAACAATAAACTGGAATTACCCAGGGCACTGAACAGCCCTCAATATTTGGCTGTTGCCATGGTTAAGGCATTGGATTCTGGAGAAGTCCTGTGCTGCAGTGGATCTGCAGGTTGAGATGAGCTGTGTTATCTGTCACCATCTTCTTCCTTCACCCCATATGGTCATAATAAATCAAACCCTGGAAGCTGCAAAATTGACTGATTGTCAGCAGGCTGCAAGGGAAGGAGTGAAGTCTGACTTTGTGAGGCATCCTGTGTCCTGTTCTGCAGGATAAGCAGCAGGACCAACATTCTCTGATTTTTTTCAGAGCTTTTATCAGATGGAATGAGGCTTTTTTACAAACCCAGAGCCTGAAATACCCAGGTTTGGAGGGGTGTGGGTTTTTAATTAGAAGTATTTCCCTTACAACCTGTGCCCCTCCCCTTTTACAAGTTTTGTTCTGGGAAAAGGAGAGTCCTGAGGAGTGTTTTGAATTCCCTCCAGGCACAGAGGAAGGGAAGCAGGTGTTACCTGTGCAATCCACCTGCACACGTGTCCCTGGAATGTGAGCTGAGTGAAAAGCTGGGCGCTGTATGAAAGCAAACAGTCATCTTGGTCGTTCTTCTGCAAAAAACTTAGTTTATGTTTAACTTGCCACTCAGGAAGCAGCTCTGAGTCTACCCATCAGTAGCTGTTAAAACCTGGATTGAACATTTTGCTGCCTGTTCTTAGAATTCTTTCAAAAATTGGGGTTGACCACAGCCTGTTTGTCTTCTGCCAGATATATAGATTATTTTTCAGTAGCTGGAATGATTGTCACTGTGTAGCTGTTGACTAATTCCTTCATCATGTGTCATGGGAACAACAGTCAGTCTCTTCCTCCCACCCTTTCAGAGAAGCCCCTGCTTTGCAGCCATGTTGCCTGGTTTGTGGCTAAATAACACAAATGACTGGTAAGAGCAATGTTTTTGCAGCTTGGGTTTGTTTTTCTGTGTGCCCGCCTTTCCAAAATATCAGATTGCAGGCGTCAGTGCCAGCTATTTCATTCTGGATAGGTAGAAAATTGTAAATTAATTTAATGCTACTAGGATTTGAAAAATTAATGTTGAGAGCTTTAAGTGTTCTCGAGGCCAGTTTATTAAAAAAAAAATGAAAGGGAAAAGGCCTTTGTGTAGCTGTCAAAAGTGTTCAGGCAAGATAAGGATGAGGATGATGAGTTGCAGGTTGGTAATGAAAGCTGCTGTTGGCAGAAGGACCCTGTGATGTCTCTCAAGCACCCAGGGCAGCCTTTTTCAGATATTTCTGTACCAAGAGAGAACAGAGGGCCCTTAATGCAGCATTTCTCGATTGCCTGCATCGATCTGCTCTGAAGAGCAGCACTGATCACTGGGGACCGTTTCCTCTCCTTTTCAAGATAAAAGCAGGGCTTTGCACAAGAGCTCTCGTGCTGCAGAAACCCCTGGCTTGAGCTCTCATCCCCAGAGCAGCTTTTGTGCTGCTTTCCCTGCTTCCTCACACCTTCCCTGGGCCAGGGGATGCTCTGTCCTCTGCTGCCAAAATCTCCTGCCCTCCTCCCTCCCAGCATCCTGGCTGTTGCCATGGGAACACCTGGCTTTTCACAGATCCAGGACTTCAGGGCAGTTTGGAGCTGGAAGTTGCCCTGGGTTTCAGCATCATCCTTTGCCATATATCAGTGAATCCAAAACACTCATCAAGGGTGGCACCACTACCTGGGAAAAGCAGGAGCTTTGGGATATGGTGAGAGTAGAGCCTGGCTTCGAGGTTGGGTGTGCTGGAAACACAGAAATGACTAAAGTTTGCCTTAAATGTTTCCTTAAATGTCTGTATTGAGCATTTACAGCGAGCAGTGCCCACAGATGGCATGGAAATGTGCACAACAGGAATAGAACCAGCTACAACGTGATCTTAGGCAGCTTAAATTAGTGTTTTAAGTACGGATTTTTGGCCAAAAGTTGATTCACTGTGGAGAAAGTCTGGAGCAAAACACCAACAGCAAGTACACGTGGCTGGGATCACCCCTGTGTGCCCTGGGGTGCAATGTTGCATTATGGATCCTTCCATTAATATATTTTAAATTCATTTTCCAGCAAACTGCACAAATATTCAGAGTTCTTCTGCTGCCTTATCCCCCAGGGAGCCTCATCCCAGTCCCCAGCTGTGAACACATGTGGTTCCTAGGGAAGGGCTGGCCTGGAATTCCCTCCTGTGTGTCACGTGGAGGATCCCTCAGCTGCAGGAGCTGCCATGTTTTATTCAGCAAGTGGTCATAAATAATGAAATAAGACTTTTAGAAAAGCCAAAGGCCTCAGTGGGCTGGAGGGTGATCAATGTTTCGGAGGCAGCAAGGATAGGGAGCTGCCAAATGGCTTTCAAGGCAAGTGCCTGGTGCCACCAGAGCTGTCCCTGTGCTGTCCCCTCGTGCCAGGGGCCACCAAAATGTCTCTGGGTGTAAGTGGTGCCTGTGCCCTGCAGCTGGGGGTGTTTTAACTGGTGCAAGCACAATTAATTGGGATTTTTTTACAGTGGTCAGCCAGTGAACTCTCAGAGAAGTGGCAGAGCATGGCTGCAGCTCTCCATCTCTATTTTATGCTGTAAATCCTTTGGGTTTGGGATGGGATGCTCTCTCTCCTGCTGCTTTGGCTCCAGTGTGTGGCTGCTGTGCCACATTTTTTGCTCATCCAGATATTTTTTGGTGCTGGATATGACAACCAGGCCCATTCCTGGATCTGGTGACCAGGAGCATCCCCACAGCTGCCCTCAGCCTGTGGCAACGTGAGCAAGTTTGACCCTGGAACAGGACTGGGAAAAGGAACTCCCTGGGGACTCTGTTTGCATCTGGCTGCTGTAAACAATTTCACAGAGTTATGAGCATGGCCAAATAGACAGGAGGTGCTGTGCTTCCACAGAAATGCCTTAATAACCAGTGAAGGGCTTTGCAAGAGGCAGGAAAATAGACTGCAAACATTCCTGAATGATCCAGAGTGCAGGTTCTACAGGGAAAAATCTGACCAGGTAGAGTAGTTGTGAGTGAATATTGCCTTGGACTAATTAAACCTGGAGTTCTTGGTTTGCTCCTGGTCCCTGCACCTCAGTGGTGTCTGTGGCTGGGACAATATTCCAGCAGTGTAAATGACAGCAGGGCTGGGTGACAGCAAAGCTGGACTTTGGATGATGCATATCCCTGGGAATTCTGGAGCCTTCATCCCTCCCTGAAGCCTGGAGTTGTTGGACAGGTTAGATTTCACTTTCCAGCTGGAGCCAAGGGGGTTGTTTGTGCTGTTGTGGAATACTTGATGATGTTCCTCACAAGTTTACCTACAGCTAAATTATTAGTTTCTGTTTTAATTTCCTTTCTAATAAAAGAAGAGCAAACATCTCATTTCCCTAGGCTGGCATGAGATCCAGAGTGGGCAGCTTCATCTGTTGGGATTGTTCTGGCTTCAATCTGAGAATTAGCGTTAAAATGCTGGAATGCAGCACATTCAGAGACTGTTCAAGTCCTCTCTGTGCAGGGAGCCAAGTGTGGCTGAGCTGATGGATGTCCCCGGGGTGTCACAGACTCGTGGCAGATCCCAGCTGTGGTGGTGGTGATCCCAGCTGGCTGTGGAGGGCTGCTCCCAGTGGGAGAGTCCTTTGGGGTCTGTCAGGAGTTTTGGGGTTCTCTGGCTCTGAGCTGTCCTACAGATGCCAGCTGTGTCTGTTTGGGCAGTTGTAAGATGGTTTTGTGGGAAACTTTCTTGGTACATAGAGAAAGTTGGGATCTCTTGGCTCTATTCCCTGGAAGTGTTGATTCTGTTCCCTGGAAGTGTCCAAGGCCAGGTTGGATGGGGTTTGGAGCAACCTGGGCTAGTGGGAGGTGCCCCTGCCCATGGCATGGGGTGGGATAAAATGAACTTTAAGGTCCTTTCTACCCAAACCATTCCAGGATTCCAAGATATCCCTAATTTTGTCTGTCTGGCCTCTACCTGCTGGGGCTGCTGTTTGTGTTTGTCACACACTTCCAGTCCTTTAGACTTCCTTGATTTATTTTTAGTGTTACAACCTCAGCCAACACAGTGCAATTTTTTTTTTATTTTTACTTTTNCATTCCCTGCTTTTCTGTGCAGCACGAGGCTCCTCAGCCTGGGATTATTTATAGGCTCCTGCAACAGGGAGCTAAGGCATCCAGGCACGAAGGGCTCCTTGGTTCCTTCTGTCCTCTTAAGATGCTGCTGTCCTTTCCCTGGTTCCTGGTGTCCCCCTCCTGTTCTGTTCCTCTCACTGGAACGGTTCCTGCACTTTCCCCTGTGTTGTGGCTCTCCAGGAGCTGGGTGAGCTTATAAATAACCTCTTTCCCTGCCAAGCAGAGCGTGCTGCAAGCCTGGCTCTGGCTGCCAGAGCTGCCCTTTTCCCTGGAGAGAGCTGCCTTCCCAGCAGAGCCCTCCTGACGGAGCCCTGTGCTCAGCCAGCATAGCACAAACCCCTCTGGATGGAGCCAGTGGTCTGGCAGGGGAAGGGCAGCAGCCCCCAGGCCCCTCTGGGTGCTTCAGGGGGGAGTTTGGAGCAGACAAACACGAGCTGGCATCTGTCACATCCAGGCTGCCCTGGGAGGCTGATGGGGAGCCAGGGTTTGGTGCCCACGTCAGCCAAGGCTGCTCAGCCTGAGGGGTTTGGATGTGTCAGAGCTCTGGGCAGCTCAAAAATATCTTCAGTCTTTTGACAGGAGTCAAAGCTGCCCCCTTACCTGGGAGTAGCTGAGCAGGGCTCCTGCACCATGTCTGCTGTAGGTTATATCCTGACACAGCTGAGCTCCAGAACTCATCTGATTTTAAAATCCTGCCATTACCCCTGGATTAATAGAGCAAGGGGAAAGTTTTTCCTATGGAAGCTGCATGTTTCCCTGTAGTTTTGCCAGCAGGAGTGGTGTTTTGCATAGGTTCAGATCTGGCATTGAGAACAGATGCTGCTGACAGCTGTCTTGATGCTCTGTGCCAGAGGCCTTCCAGGAGCTGAGATTTCTCCCTGCCTGGCAGCAGCTGGGATGTGCTGCCCATGACCTGAGAGCACCAGTGCTCCCATTTGTCTGCTGGGAATTTGGAATGGTTATTTGGAAGGAATTTGGTGGCACTGGGAGCTCACTCTCTTGGGAGTTCAGCTGGGCGGGAACAGCCCTGGCTGCTCACCCCCCATGGGTCCCTGAGCTTTCAGCACCAGCCTGAGCTGGGCACTCCAAATGGGCACCCCTGGGTGCAGTCCCAGGCAGGTGGGGCTGTTTGTCACCTGCATTTCAGCCATGGAGCATGGGACAGATGAGGGAGATCGTTGGCTTTTCTGGCAAAGCCATGGGGCAGTTTGGGTTTTGTTTTATTTGTGGCTGCACATAATCCTTGGGCAGGTGGAGCCCTCTGGGCTTTGGGAGGGCTGGTGAAAGGGCTGGTTTCAAAGCCAGATGTCCCTGCAGTGGCTCTGCCTGGCTGCTGGGGATCAGCAGGGCTGGGCTGGCCCAAATCTGGTGTTGTTGTGCCAGCACAGGCTGTGTCTCACCACCCCTTGGATGCTGCTGCTCAGCATGGAGCTGTGCTCAGGAGCAGGGCAGGATAATGAGCCTCTCCCAGCCTGGGAGCTGCTGTGATGGGGATGCATGGAATGCCTTTTTCTGTGTCTCCATGGAGTTGTTCAGCTGTAGGGAAATGTTCCTTTCCAGGCAGGAGGTGAAGCAGCATGGGCTCGACTCAGCAGTGCTGGCTTCCCGGGGAGGAGGGAGCAGAACTCCTGGATCAAGGGGCTGAGGGCTGTGGGTCTGTGTGATTTTCCAGTGCTTTGATCAGGCTGTTTAATCAGTCTGTGTTTGGCACTAGACATCTATCCTGAGCCCTCCCAGGGGACTTTGGGAACAAGCTGCCTGTGCATGTGTTTGTCTTTCTGTGGAGTCATTGCTGATTCCCAGGATCCCTGCTCACCATGGCAGGACAGGGAAGGTGTCTGGGGCTGTCTGGGCACTCACTGGGGTTTGGTGAGTCCAGGACAGAGTCCAGGACATGAAGCCTTCCACAGGGGCTTGATGAGTGCCTGTGTCCCCAAGTGCCAACAGAGTCCCCAAAGCGAGATTGAGCTGCTGGCATGGCCTGTGCTTTATCTTTGTTCCTTTCAGCTTTTCAGAAAAATGCTTGTATGAACACTGAGATTTTTTGGGGAAAATTGCCCCATTTCCTGTGCTGCTTTAGAAACCCTCAGTGTGCCTGTCCTTGCTCCTGAGCTTCCCCATCCTCACTCCTCCTGTGCCCACCCCTCAGACTGGCCAAAGGGAAAACCTCAGGGAGATGCTGGTTTCTCCACAATCCACAGGAAACCCACAAGGAGAGTGTCAGCCTGTTTGCCCAGTACAGCACTTGCCCTGCCTGGAGAAGCTGTGCTGCTTGTTGTTAATTCCCATGTGGGATGGGATTGCAATTTCCTGAAGGTGGGGAAGTCTCTGCCTTCAAATGTACTGTCTGAGGAGTTTTAGGAGCTTCCATCCATGGAAGTGTTCAAGGATAGGTTGGAAGGGGCTTAGAGCAACCTGGTCTAGTAGGAGGGGTCCTGATGAGCGGATTCCTTGTAGTCCCCTCAGATCCTGGGAGGAGCTGTGAGGTCTCCACACAGCCTTCTCTTCCCCAGGCTGAACAGCCCCAGCTCTCTCAGCCTGGCTCTGAAGGGAAGGTGCTCCTGAGGTTGGCACAGCTGGGTAGAGCACGGTGATAATAAAGCCAAGATTGCACGGTGCTAATAACTGTGTGTCCACTGATGGACCAATCACTCAGAGAGCTGGGCTCGATGGTCCCTGTGGGTCCTTCCAGCTGGGAATATCCTGCCCCTGGGGCCTGCTCTCTCTGCAGCTGCCGTGGAATGCTGTGTGCTGTTCGGGCTGAAGCGCAGGGCGGCCGGCTTCCTGCGCAGCAACAAGATCGCAGCGCTCTTCATGAAGGTGGGCAAGAGCTTCCCCCTGGCAGAGGAGCTCTGCAGGAAGGTGCAGGACCTGGAGCAGCTCATTGAGAACGCGTAAGGCACCAGCCTGGCTGCCAGGCCTCTCTGCTCACTCGGATTTTGGGGTGGGAGGTGTGCTTTGGGTCCAGCTTGAGCCTCCCTCACTCTTCTCCTGGGTGTTTTATATCTTGACCAAACTGGTTGCTGTTCTATGGTGCAAGCAAGGGTGGACAAGTTCTGACTCTGGTGCTTCAGGGACAGCTGAGCACGCTGCTCCTGAGCTGCCACAGTTTATGGACCAGCTCACCAAGCCAGCTGGAACCACGTTTGGCCTGCCTCAGTGTGCAGGGCTTGAACCTGCAGTAATTCAGCTGCTGTTTGGGAGAGGATTACTCATCCTTGGACAATTAGTGGGGAGATGGATGGAGCAGCTACCTGCAGGCAGGAATTTTAAGCTATCCTAAGATGAGCTGTGAGCTCAGCCATGGAAAGATGTGTGGGCTGGAGGACTCTGCTGAGGGAGAGGGGGAATTTTACAGTGGGGAACTGATTTAGTGGCCTCTGGTTTCAAATGCAGCTGTGGCCCCTCTGGAGCAGGGGATAGGGACAGGAAGCACCTCCAGAGCTCTGTCCCAGGAAATTCCTGATCCCAAACCCCTGGTGGCAGGAGTGCCCTGGGCTCCCTCAGAGTTCAGGGATGAGCCTGTGGTGTTGCTGTCTCTTGTCTTGTACCTCTAAAGGCGGAACCAAGCCCAGGGGGTCCCGGAGAACGTGCGCAAGGTGCCCAAGATGCCCAACCTGTCTCCTCAGGCCATCAAACACCTCTGGATCCGCACAGCCCTCTTCGAAAAGGTGCTGGATAAAATCGTGCACTACCTGGTGGAGAACAGCAGGTGAGCACAGGGACACCCATGTCCCTGTCCATGGCACTGGGAGTGAGCAACACCAGGGAGGTCCCTGCATGGCACAGGCCAGGTGTGTCACTCAGTGCCCATCGTGGGGATCTGAGGGATGCCCTGCTGCTGGTGACCACTGTGCACTCCCTAAAGTACAGCCCACACTGGCCCTGGTGATGGCTGGGTTGTCAGGGCTGCATTGTCCTTGTCTTCTGGGATCTGCATACTGGGGTGTCCTGTCCTGGGACAGGTTAGTTATGAGATGGTGATGCTTGCAATGTGCTGCAGGAGGGTTGCTGTTCCCCAGGAATTTCTCAGCTGGCTTGTTTAGGGCTTCTTGTCCTCTCCCCAACAAGGGAAGGTACAGAAAGAGAAGGGCATGACAGGGATTTAAACCACTGTCTGTAACTTTGCAGTGCTCCAGCATTCTGCTGTCCTTTATTTCTTCTAGTAAGTACTATGAGAAGGAAGCTCTCCTCATGGATCCTGTGGATGGGCCAATTCTTGCATCTTTATTGGGTAACACTTCCTTTACTTGCTTTCCCTCCTTGCTTTCCAAACCCACGCTCCCAAATCTGTGATCTCCAAATGCAGGAGGTGACCATGGCTGTGGGATCAAGGATGGCTCCCTTATGTTTGGGGTGTTGCTCTCCACAGTGGGGCCCTGTGCACTGGAATACACGAAGATGAAGACTGCTGACCACTTCTGGACAGACCCCTCTGCAGATGAACTGGTGCAGAGGCACCGGATCCACAGCTCCCACTGCCGCCAGGACTCACCCACCAAGCGCCCAGCACTCTGTGTGAGTCGGGATAAACCTCCCTCTGCTCCTCCCACACCCAGGATCTGGGCTCCCTTTGCTGGTGGAGCCCTCTGATGAGGGCAGTCTTTGAGGCAGAGGTGCTGGGAGTGTGGCCCATGAGAGCACTGGTGTGTGCCAGCCCCTCCTGGCACTGCATCCCAGGATCTGTGTGCCTGGGGACCATCATGTACAAACAGAAAGCTGAATCTGCTCTGTGCACTGCAAACAAAGCTCACCCCTGGGGCTCCTCTGAGCTTGGACAGAGCCAGGAATCCCCTTAGAGGACCCTGAGGGAAAGATTTCTGGTAGTGACTGTCATAAGTGTGTAAGTGAGTAGGGAATGAGGCCCAAGAGAAGCTTTTGGGAAGCCAGAGGATGTCTGTGCTCACCTCACATTTGTGAGTGTGTCTCTTGCAGATTCAGAAAAGACATTCCAGTGGCAGCATGGATGACAGGCCATCCCTGTCTGCCAGGGACTATGTGGAGTCCCTGCACCAGAATTCCCGAGCCACGCTCCTGTACGGCAAGAACAACGTCCTGGTGCAGCCGGTGAGTTCCTGCAGGGAAACCTGGCCTTTGGAGCACTGCCCTGCTCCTCAGCACCTTGTTCTAGCCCAAAGTACTCTTGAGTGGAGAAAAGCATGTTTTTAACCTGGGAAGACAGTCAGTGGACTGTGTTTGTGGAGGTCTTGGTGATAGAGATCCTCCCAGTGGGATGGAAGAGCTCTGCTCCAGTCTGGTAGAAACACAGGCTCCTCTCCCTGCCCATTCTTTACCACAAAACTCCTTCTGCTGTCCCATCCTGCTTCTTGTAGTCAAATAAATGAGGTGCAAACTGCTTTTAGGTAGAGCCATTATGTTTTCCATGCAGGGCAGTTGCTCTCAGCCTTTTTCCAAGGCCTTGAGGTGTCCTGGAGTCTCTGCTAAGAGGTTTTCCAGTGGGTTTCTCCCTGTGTGTGTGTCTGGGTGGGCTCAGGTGCTGGGCAGGGCTGTGTGAGGGGCCGTGACTGGGCTGCATTCACCTTCCAGCTCACTGTGTTGCTGTGTTTCTCTTCCCAAGAGAGATGACATGGAGGCAATCCCGGGATATCTGTCCCTTCACCAGACTGCTGACATCATGGCACTCAAGTGGACCCCCAACCAGCTGATGAACGGCACTGTGGGGGACCTGGACTACGAGAAGAGGTGACTGGCTCTGAGTGTGCCAGGCCAGGGGGCTAAAATGTTCCCCTGGGTCACAGTTTGGGCCTGGGATGCAAAGCCATGACTGTTTTCCCAGAGCTAAACCATCATCCTTGAGCCTGTAGTGGGAAGGAGGCAGGGAGAGGGTGGCAGGAGGGGGTGTGAAAAATGTCTCTGCTGGGAAGGAGTGGGGCTTGCTCCAAAACACACAAAGTGGTTTCATTTGTTGCCCTGGGGGATTTTCTCAGGGATTTTCCCTCCCCTCCCTCCCAGCACACTGTGTTCCTGGGTTTCTCCTGGCTCCAGGAAAGTGGGAGTGTTTAGGACACTGATGCACTGACCTAGACTAGAGATCTTCTTCAGCAAAACTTGGTCTCAGTTTTGTTCATTGCCAGTTGTAGCTTTTTGGGTTTTGTTTACCTGTGTTCTTTTCATCTCCCTTTTCTTATTGGCCCCTGGGCTGTTCAGTTGTGCCTGCTGCCCTCCCCTAAAATCTGTTTTCATCTCTACACTCCATTTCTGAGTTCTTGCCTTGGGCATCAGCCTAAACTCTAAAAATTCCCAGTGTCAAGACGTGATCAAGGAAGAGAGGAGGCAGATGGCACAGTGAGTATGACTGTACAAGGAGTGACTCTTGCACACCTTCCTGTCCTTCATGAGCTGTTTTTAATGTTATTTAAGCACTATTTTTATGAAGTGGCAGATGCTGCTGCTGCTCAAAATCTGGAAATTTGCTTTGTTGCGAAGAAGTGGGATGTGATTGAGTGCTGACACCCTTGGACAGCAGTGCTGGGCTCTCCACAGGGATGACCCCTGCCTCTCTGCTCTGTCTGGTGGCCACCAGCTCTCCAGCATATTCTGTATTTGCTCAGACACCTCGAGGTGCCTGTGCTGAGACAGTTCTTGAACAGAAGCAGCTGAGACCAAAACTATTGTGAGCTCAGAAAAAAACCCACAAACTGTGAGGGTTTATTTCCCATTTCCAGGGCAGAGCAGTAACCCAAGCTGGGGCCTCACTGCACATTTCCTTGGGGCTCCTGAGGGATTTTTGGGGTGCTCAGAGGAGAGTGCTCAGCTCTGCATGGCTCCCTTCCTGCAGTTGCCGTGATCCATGGACACATTTCCTGTGTCTGGGAACAATGTGAGGGCAGAGAAACCACCCAGGGCAGGCAGGACAGGGCTGGCTCAGGTGGCAGGGACAGCTCCTGGCTCTGGAGGGATGTTGTCACTCATCAGGCTGGCATCACTGCTCTGGGATCTCCTCCTTTCTGTGGCTTTGCCTGGTGCCAGGGGATCTGGAGCAGGATTTGGAGCTGCTGTGAGTAGCAGCAGAGCCTCTCACACCCTTGAGGCTCACAGCTGCCCTGTGCCTCTGTTGCAGTGTGTACTGGGACTATGCCATGACCATTCGCCTGGAGGAGATCGTGTACCTGCACTGTCACCAGCAAGGTAAGGCCAGAGCTGGGCTGCTGGGGCTGTCACACCCTGCCACTCCATCCCTTACCCCTGGGAGTGGTTCTGCTGTGGCTCCAGGGCAGATTCCCAGAGCTCTGGGTGGTCACAGTGATTTAAGTGCTTCCAGGAAAGTCTTTCCCCAACTCCTGGCTGGGAGTGCTCCCTGCAGAGCAAGGCTCTGATTTCCAAGGGGATGATCCCAGCAAGCCTTTTCCAGGGCCTGGCTTATCATGGACTTAGAGAAGGATCCACATAAGGAAGAAAGTCCTTATTTTCCATTTCCTGAGCTTTTCCTGCCCTCTGCCTGTGCTGTTGCCCTCCCTGATGGCTGTTTCTGCTCTCGCTGTTGCCAACAGTAGACAGTGGTGGCACGGTTGTGCTGGTGAGCCAGGATGGCATCCAGAGGCCACCTCTGCGCTTCCCCCGTGGAGGACACTTGCTGCAGTTCCTGTCCTGCCTGGAGAATGGCCTCCTGCCCCACGGGCAGCTGGATCCACCCCTCTGGTCACAGCGGGGAAAGGTGGGTGCCTGTTCCTGCTGGGGTTCCCGTGTGCCCACTCCGCCTGGCATTAGTGGCTGCTGTGTTTAAAACAGCAAAATTAATGTGGTTGGGTTGAGCTCGTGGCCTTGCCCAGATAAACTGACCCTTCTGGACAGCTGGGGGATGGTGTGGGAGGGCTGCCCATGAAGGTTGGGTTCTCTGGGCTATGTCCAGCAGGGGTTATGGATTCATCTGCCTCTGGAAACTTGTTCAGAATGTGCAGACATGCAAAGCATGAGGGGCAGGAGCTGGGGAGGGGAGTGGTCAGGCTGGGTGGCTGGTGAAGGGCATGTTCTGCTCCCCCAGGGAAAGGTGTTCCCCAAACTGAGGAAGCGAAGCCCCCAGGGCTCCTCTGAGTCTGCATCCGACAAGGAGGATGATGAAGCCACGGATTATGTCTTCAGGATCATCTACCCTGGCACACAGGCAGAGTTTGGTGGGTGCAGGCAGCCTTTGGGGGGGTTGTAGGAGCTGGGACATGGCATTGATGGGCATGGGGTAAACCAGGAGGTGGTTCCAGGGGAGGGGCTCTGGTTATGCCAGTGCTGCCTGATCTTAAATGTCACCATCCCTCCCTGGCAGGGTGGGAGAACCTGGCACAGAAGTTGTGGCTGCCCCATCCCTGGGAGGGTCCAAGGCCAGGTTGGATGGGGCTTGGAGCAACCTGGGGTCATGGAAGGTGTCCCTGCCCTTGGCAGGGCATGGAATGGAGTGATCTCTAAATTCCTTTCCAACCCATCTCGTTCCATGATTCCATGTTGGTTTTTGTTTTGTTTTTTTTTTTTTTTAATCTTCCACTTTCTAGTGAGTCCTTGCTACTGAGTTTCTGCAGCTGCACAACAGCATTAATGGTCAGAAAAAAACCCTCTTACACATAATTTCAGTCAAAAAATTCACTTTGGTCACTTGAGGGCCACCTTCTGCCATCACGAGCCCCCAGGGCTGACTCTTCTCTTGCTGCCCCCAAGGCTGCACTAAATCCAGTGATGTTCCTCCAGTGTGACTCCTGCAGCACAAAGGGGAGGTCACAGCACTCTGCTCTGGCTGCACCCCCCTGTCTTCAGTCCCTAACTCGAGGGAGGGGATGCTGCTGGATTCTCCAAACCAGAAATACCTCTTGATGTCTAGTGGTGAATGATCTGAACCTGGCTGAAATGTCTGTGCATTTGTCCTCACTCTTCTGTGAGATGCCAAGAACTGTTTTCTGACCTCTGGGGACATCATAGGTGACTTTATAAGGAGAAAGTTTGAGTTTTAGGTAGAAGACTTGTGGGGTGTTTTTTAAAAAAGCTCTGAAATCTGGTGGAAACCTTTTTCCTACATTTTGGAGGCTATGAGGGAGAAATTGCATCCGCTGTGACTCCTCCATAACGTCAGTTGAGGTTATACTTGGTTCTCCCTGCCTTCAGCTGACTAACACAACTCAGTGAGTCAGATAAAAACCTGATTGAAGCTAAAGCAGCAGACAGAGATGTGCCTTTCTGCCTTTTGATCTACCCCTTAAAATTCCATGCTGGGGGCCACATTTTCTGGGAAATGAATTGCTGCCATCTCCTCAGCTGGCATCATCACAGCCTGTGCTGTTCCTGTGCACCTCCCCAGCCAGGAGTGGAACTGCATCGTTCTCTCTTCTCCACAGATTCTTCTTTTCCTCCCTTTCATTGGTGCCTTTGTCCTCTCTCTGTGTCTCTAGTTGCCATTAATGGTGCTTTTCACCCATTCATTGCACCTGGGACTGCTGGGAGAGGGAAGATCATGAAGATTCCAGCTGGAAGCAGGATGGTGGTGATCCCTAAGTGGTGTCTGAGTCTCCCTGGCACATCCCGAGCTCTCCATGCTGCTCTGGGCACCTCTTGGCATCAGAGTAATGAGCTGTTGGTTGGATCTGGTGCTCAGCTCACCTGTGTTGTCACTTGAGAGGTCCTGCAGAGCTGTCCCTGTCACCACTGACTGCCACTGACCATCAGGGAGGGGAAGGGACTTTTGTGGGAATAATTCAATATTTTTCCTGTCGTTTATTCCTTATCACAAGCAGGGAGAGCCAGTGAGACCAAGGGAGAGCGAGGACACCTTTGCCCAGCCAGAAGATGAAATTTCTACCACAATTTAATTTCCAAGGAGGAGTAAAAAGGATTATTCCTCGTGGCCTGGGCTGTGTGTGGGTGGTACCTGAGGAGTACCCAAGGCCTTTGCAGCAGCACTTTGAGTTTAAGCAGGGATTAATAAGTGACAACATGCAGAGCTCCTGCTGTCCCTCTCAACCTTTTCATCCAAGTCTTCATCTCCTGTCTTGTGATTTGGATGCTCCCTTCTTTCCCTGAACTTTGGATGTGGGATCCTTTGAGGGATGGGCCTTTTCCCTTCCAGTAATCCACTCTTCCTGGGACAGCAGCTGATTTCAGTCCTGTTTTCTCTCTGCGTTGGGTGTTTGGGTTTCTGCCTTGGTCAGCACAAAGCAGTTTAAGATCAGCTCTCTGAATTAGCTGGTTAATTAGTGATGCTTCTCTCTCATCAGTGCTCTTGGTTCCCTTTCCTTTCTCCTGAGCTCCCCAGTGATTCCCTGTGGTGGGTCCTGCTTGGTTGCTGGAGCCTCCTTGGGAAGAGTGGGATGCTGCATTTGCCAATGAAAGCTCTGTCTCTCTTGGGCTCCTGTAGCTCCCTGACTCCAGGGCAGTGCCAGGCTGTAGCTGATGCTCCTCTCTGCCCTCCTGCAGTGCCCCAGGACCTGATGGATGCTCCAGGGGCTGTCCTGCCCCCCATGTGGCAGCCCAGCACCCGCAAATCCTCCTGCTCATCCTGCTCCCAGAGCGGCTCCTCCGACGGGGGCCCGGCCAACGGCTGCAGCCACGAGAGGTACGAGGGCACAGGGCACAGCAGAGCCAGGGCTCAGTGCCCAAGAGCCATGGCAGGGGATGTCACTGAGGTGAGGCTTGTCCCTGCATCTCCATAGCCTGGCAGCAGGAATTGCTGCTCTGAACCCGGGCAGCATCCCTGGTGAATCTCTGCAGGCAAAGCTGGATCCATGGGATCAAAGCCAGGCATTTTCTCCCCTCACATCCTGTGAGGCTAATTACAAATTCCATTTAGGTTTTAGTACCTTTTTGATGCCTCTGATGATGTTTCTTTATTCTGAAGTTTATGGATAATTTGGTCAGGGTTTTTTTCACTTCCATTAATAATTGTATTAGTTTACTTGGACCTAGGTTGCTGTGCACACTCTTTAAAGTGGTGCACAGCCTGTTAAAAACATCCTGTGTGTTTTTGTTGGCAGAGCTCCACTGAAGCTGCTGTGTGACAACATGAAGTACCAGATCCTGTCCCGGGCTTTCTATGGATGTGAGTACTTGTCACCCTGCCTTGGGATGTGTGATGGGATGAGGTCCTGGGCTGGGAGTGGTGCTGGGGCACCTGGCAGTGGCCAGGGGAGCTGGGACCGGCCTGCTGCATATGCTCAGAGTGGGGAGCAAACAGCTGGACCCTGCTCTCAGCTTTGAGCCCTGTGAGCAGCAGCACTGCAGGTACAGGACAAGGCACCTGTCCCTGTACATTCCCTTCTCCGAGGGCTGGGTGTGGCTGCAGAGGCTCTCCCCTGGGACCCAGCCTCACCAGAGCTTTCTCCTGCTCTTCACCCCCGTGGAGCTGCATAGCTGAGGGTGTGCTGTTCCTGCTGCAGGGCTGGCCTATTGCAGACACCTGTCCACGGTGAGGACTCACCTGTCAGCGCTGGTGAACCACAGCATCGTGTCCCCCGACGTGCCCTGCAGTGCCAGCGCCGGGCTCACCGTGGATGTCTGGCACAGATACCTGCAGGACAGCTCGGTAGGGCCGTGCCCTGGGGACACTGCAGGGATCAGGGAGCCCAGGGCACTGTCACTGAAGTGGGTGTAGCATGGGGAGGTGGTGGAACACCTCAAGAAGTTCCTCAAGCAGCAAAGTCAGCCAGGCTGCACAGAGCCCAAGGCTCCGAATCCTTGGCATGTGAGAGCTGAGGAGTGAACACTGCTCTTGTTAAAGAGCTTCTGCTCAGAGCCTGCCTGCAGCAGTGTCTGTCACCCAGCTACTGCTGTCCTGATGTGCTGCCAGGTCAGAGGCACAGCAGTGGCTCTTGGTGACTTTGGTGGGCCACTCTTTGGTGTGGAGAACCAAAATGTCCACCCACAGCAGCCCCTGCCTCTGCTTAAGCCCAGACAGGGTTCTGAGGGATCATCTGCAGCAGATGGGCAGCAGGGCTGGGCTTGGTTGGGGTCTGGGAGTGCTCTGGGTGCTGAAGGGTGGCACAGCCAGGCTGGGGACACCCATACATCCAATGTCCCAGCTGTGTCTGTGCCCTGACCCAGGCTCTTCCCACAGAGTTACGAGGACCAGGAGCTGCTGAGGCTGATCTACTACGGTGGCATCCAGCACGAGATCAGGAAGGCTGTGTGGCCCTTCCTGCTGGGCCATTACCAGTTTGGGATGACGGAGGCGGAGAGGAAGGAGGTTGGTGAGGGTGTGCTGCCAGCTCAGCAGCCTGCTGTGCTCACTGGTGTGCCCTGGTGCTGCCCAGAGGAAGGGTCTGTTAGTAGAGCCCACCCTGTGAGCCCTCATGTCCACTCTGGACTGGGCTGTAGGAGTGAGGTCAGCAGGAGTTGATAGGGCCAAGCTCGTCACTGGCCTGTGCAGCTCCTCATGTTCAGTGCCTTGTGCACCTTGGGAGAGCAGGGAGGAGATGGATGGGCATTTTTCCATGCAAATTTTGGCCACGTTTTGTAAGGGTGGCTGTGCCCCATGAGCCACAGTTCACACACATGTGAACAGGTTTGGGGCTGTGCAGGGCCAGCCTTTCCCAGCCTCTGTGTGTAGCTGCTAGGTTAGGCCATTAACCCTTTACATGTGATGGAGAAAAGAAACACAGCTACATGGTGATCCTTCAAGGCAGGAAGGAGACGATCTTTATTCAGAAACACCTTGTTTAAATAGCATGACTCGCAACCTCAAGGGCAGAATAAAGATGATTGGTGCAGAGAGAAGACACCCCATTCCCAGGCCCTGGTCATGTACCAAGACAGGTTTTCTATCTTTGTTGTTAATTCCTCTCTATTTTGACCAATTTATCATGCTGGGAGAAATCCTCCCTGACTAGAGCTACAACCAGCTTATCAGCCTGGGAATGATTCTGAGAAGCAGGGAGAGATCCAGGCCTGAGAAAGCATTCTCGAGCTGTAATTTTCCAGCTCTCTAAATGTGTCTGTCCACACCTGTGTCCCCTCCATGTGTGTGGCAGGCTGACGAGCAGACCCGGGCGTGCTACGAGCACACCATGGCAGAGTGGCTGGGCTGCGAGGCCATCGTCCGGCAACGCGAGAAGGAGTCCCACGCTGCAGCCCTGGCCAAGTGCTCCTCGGGGGCCAGCCTGGACTCCCACATCCAGAGGATGATGCACAGGGACTCCACCATCAGCAATGAGGTGAGGGCGTGGAGACATTGGGCGGTGTGGGGTGGAGACACAGGTCCTGCTCACCCTCCTCCCCTGGCCTGTGCCCACCTGTGTGTCTTGTTCCTCACTATTCTGTGGAAGTGAGGTATTCATTGTCTGATAAACCTGGGGCACATCAGGATTAGCTCCATGGAAGATGGTTTGAAGTGGGGGTGAGGAGGAAGAGCAGTTCCTGGCACTGAGGGGCTGTGCAGCAGGGCTCCCTGGCTCCCTTTTGCAGCAGGGAAGAAGCCTCAGCACACCCTCAGTACACTGTGTCATCCATGGAGACACCCAGCACCTTGGGACTGGCTTTTAGCAATGCAGTGAGGAATGAGATCCACAGCCCAAACCAAAGGGTGTGGAGGGAAAAGCCTGTGAAAGGAAAGACAGTCCTGGGAACAGAGTCCAGGGAGTGTTTCCATGAGAGTTTTGTCCTTGGAGGAGAAGAGCCCAGCATGGCAGAACATTCCTGACCACAGGCTGCTGCCCAGAGGTGAGGAGAGTGCTGGAGACTTGATCTGCTTCCCTTTGGGAACTTTGTGTGGGTGCTTTGGGAAAGAGATGAGCTCAGCCCCAATCCCAATCTCTGTGTGCCCAGAGAGGGAGAGAAGCAGGGAAGGCAGGTCTGAGCCAGGGCAGAGTGGAACTGGATGATGCAGCTCTCAGGGTGAGCAGAGGCTCTGCTCCATTGGCTGAAGCCCTGGGAATCATTCCCATCCCCTCAGCATCTCCACTGTGGCTCTTCCTTTGTACCCACGTGTGCCTCATCTGGGAACAGGCTGCTGGCAGAGTGAACACAGGCAAAGTTCCCCCCTTTTCCCATCTCAACCTGAAATTTCCTGTTTCAAGTGCTCCCATGGTAATGGAGGAAAACTGTCGCCCTTCCTCTCCCCACCAGAGCCCTGCCCAGCAAACACCCACAATACAAGGGTGGGGACAACTGCTGTTCTGAATGTGCTGTATTTTCTTAAAATCCTATTGTTTGTGTGTGGTGTCATGGCCATGCTCTGCACCTCTGCTCAGTTAATGGGCAGGACTTGCTCTCATTGAGGGCTGGTTGCTCAGAGGGATCCCACGGAGCTGAGCATGGAGCTGGTGCCTGCAAAGCCCAGCCCTTCCCTCTGTGCTTCAGCTGAAAGCCAGAACAGGGAGCTCGTGACTTTGAGAGGAGCTGCTTCCACTGAGTCTGGCTTAAAACATCAATATTTGTCCTTGAAGAAAAGGAAAAAAAGCACGAATATGCTTGGAGGGACTGTTTTACAGCCTGACTTCATCGTTTATGTAAACTGAGCTGGGCTGAGCTGCACTGCTGCCAAATTAGGACAGAGATTTGTAGAAATTTGCACTCCAGGGAGGCAGCGTGACCTCTGTGCAGAGGAAAGCAGCTCCTGCAGACCCAGCACTTGAACAAGTGCACTGACCTGGGGCTTTGTCTTTGTCACCTTCCCAGCAGTGTCAGGGGCTGAGGCAGGGCACAGCGCTGGGTGACACAGCAGCATTGATGTGACAGGAATGTCCTCCATGGGTCAGATATCGACTGCATGCATTTTCTGCTTGTTCTTCACCTGCAGAAGTGCCATCTCTGCTTGAGTTCCCTCACCTTGACCCTTTTTCTTTTCTTTCTTGCTACCCTTTTCCCCTCCAGTCCTCGCAGAGCTGCAGCTCCGGCCGGCAGAACCACGCCCGGCTGCAGAGTGACTCCAGCTCCAGCACCCAGGTGAGCACCTTGTTCCTCCATTCCTTGTCCCCACGGCTCTGCCTGGGCTTGGGCTGACCCCCCAGCACAACGACAATGATTTTTGGCAAACAGAACCAGTGTTGGAAGAGGTAAATAAGTCCCCAGCCTGCTTTGGAGCTGCTGATGTCAGAACTGTGCTGTGCTTGTGGTGTTCAGTGTTCACCTCCAGCTCTGCCCCGTGGCCTCACACCTGAAGGCTCATGGCTGCTCCCTCTGTTCATGCCCAGGTGTTTAACACCTGTTGAAATTTCTGCCTGGTATATAATGCCAAGCAAAGCATAGCCCTTCAGAGCAGGGATTTATGGGCTTGAAGTTCTGCAAATGACCAAGTGCTGATTCAAATCCAGGGAGAAGGAGCCAAAGGGGGATTTTCTTCCCTCTCCACTGCTGGGAACATGGGCACTATGAGTACACAGCTCTTAGGGATGTAGTACCCATGTTCCTAACTGGGCTATCTTCCCACTTTGCAGGTATTTGAATCTGTGGATGAGGTGGAACAGACTGAAGTGGATTCTCAGCTGGAAGATGGCAAACAAAGCAAGATCCCCAATGGGACAGTCCCCAATGGCACGTGTTCCCCTGATTCTGGGCACCCCTCTTCCCAAAACTTCTCCATCACATCGGGCTTCTCAGAGCGCAGCTTCAGCAATGAGGACAGTGCCCTGGAAACCACCAAATCCTCCTCCAGCTCCCAGGGAAAGGCTGCTGGCTCTGATGTGCCAGCCCCAGGGGACACAGATGGTGTCCAGCAGGAGAAGCTGCAAGGCCAGGACAGCCTGGAAGGTGAATTTCCCACTGGTGGAAGCGTGGACTTCGTCCCCATGGGTGCGGGCTCGGCGGGGCTGCTGCGTGACAGTGACACTGTGGCCCTGACTGTGGTGGAGAGCTGGGCAGACAGCCAGGCTGAGAAGCAGAGCCTGGTGGAGAGCGAGGACAACCTCTCTGAGGAGCCAGAGATGGAGAGTCTGTACCCACAGCTGGACTCTCTGACTGTCACTGATCTGACCAGCACTGAACCAGCTGCTCTCTCCTCCACGGGTGTCACCTACTCTGTAAGTACAAGGTGGGGGTTCCTTCCTGGCTGCCTCACAGAACCCCAGAACAGTTGGGGTGGGAAGGGCTCTCTGGAGATCATCCAGTCCAACCCCCTTGCCAAGGGAGGGTCACTAGGGTAGGTAACACTGGAACGTGTCCAGGTGGGTTTGGGATGTTTCCACAGAGGGTGATTCCATGGGCAGATTCCATTCTCTCCCTGGGCAGCTGTTCCAGGGCTCTGCCACCCTGCATGGGAAGAAGTTTTTCCTCATGTTGAGGTGGAAGTTGTGTTTCAGTTTATGGCCATTGCTCCTTGTCCTGGCACTCAGCACCACTGGAGTCTGGCACTCCGCTCTTGGCACACAATTTGAGATGTTTGTATGGATTGGTGAGATTTCCTCTCAGTCTTCTCTTCTCCAGACTGACCAGGCCCAGCTCCCACAGTCTCTCCTCATCACAGAGATACTTCAGACTCCAAATAATCTCTCTGGCCTCTGCTGGACCCTCTCTGGCAGCTCCTTGTCTTTCTTGAGCTGCGGAGCCCAGAATTGAGCACAACACTCCAGATGTGCCTCACTGGAGCTGAGTGGAGAGGCTGTATTTGGGCATAGAGGGGCTCCCACCTTCCACCCAAACTCTGCCCCGTTGCTCCACTGCCCTTATGACTCTCTCCCTGCTTTTTACTGGGAAACAAATCAACTCTGCTCTTGTTTTGGGCAGCCAGAGCTGCTGGACATGTACACGGTGAACCTGCACCGCATTGAGAAGGACGTGCAGCGTTGTGACCGCAACTATTGGTACTTCACCCCTGCCAACCTGGAGAAGCTCCGCAATGTCATGTGCAGGTGGGGGCTGTGAGGGGCTTCCTGGGTGAATACCTGCAGGCTGGAGCCTCAAATTGTGCTGTGGTTTTAGAGTTTTGCTCCTTGCTGTCCTCCCCTCGTGGTCCCAGCACTGGGACTGCAGCTCCAAGGATGCAGTGGTTCCCAGACCGAGGTGCCTGGATGTCCTTCCCCATCACTGCTGTGTCCTGGGGTTTTGGCCAAGGCAGAGGCTCCCAGTGCAGCCCACCTGCTTCCTGGAGCATGCCTGGAAAATGTTTTAATGAGGATCAGCCCACAGAGCTGTGGTGCTAATGAGAAAGTGCCTGAAGCACCGGAGTGGTTTGTGCCTGCCCAAAATCCCAGGAGAGAGCCAGACCTGGGTGCATTTCTGAGTCCTTGTGACTCAGAGCTTGCCTAGTGACACTCACAGACTCAGACCAGCTCCAGCTCAGCTGCTGCTTCACAGGCAGTGAAGGATAAAGTATTATTACTCATCTTGCAAACATGAGGAGAAGCTGCAGTTCCATCAGTGCTGTCACTTCACCCGACAGCCAGAGCTGGAGATCTCTGCTGAGATTAGACCTTCAGCACAGCACATTTTGGAAAACCAGTGGGCAGGATGGAAAAGATCCTTCCCTTGTGCCAGCAGCAGATCTGAGTCCTCTCTGAACACATTTTGCCTTGCTACCAAATAAGGGAAGATATCCCTGCAGGGCTGGGTGCTTCCTGGGACACTGGGAATGGGAAGGAGAGGCAGGCAGTGTCTGCAGAGAGAACCAAAAGGATGAATGGAGGGAGAAGGATGAGAATGAGAGATTAACAAATTCTGTCAGTGTCTGCCCTTTAACCAATGACCCCACTGTGTTGTGCTTTCCCATTTTGCTTTTCCCTGCTCTGATTTTCCCTGCAATGGCCATGGCACAGCCCTGGATTGACCCTGGGTGTGGCCATGGCAGAGTGTTGATCCAGGATTGTGCCATGCATGTCTTACCTGGGAGGCACCACAAGAATTTATTCATTTGCAGCACAGGAATAACAGAATGAACAGCTGTGATTTTCCCCAGCCTCCTGGGGAGGGAGACAGGGCATGGGCAAAGGAGGTGTCAGGTGGTGGCACTCAGGTCCCAGGTCACCTCTCCTGCTCTCTCACACAGCTACATCTGGCAGCACATTGAGATTGGCTACGTGCAGGGGATGTGTGACCTGCTGGCCCCTCTCCTGGTCATCCTGGATGATGGTGAGTGGGTGGCTCTGCTCTGCTTCCCCTGTCCCTGTGTGGGATCTGTGTGCCAGGTGTGTGGTGGCCCTTTGCAGTGGAATGCCTGGAGGTGTAGAGCAGGATCCTGTTTGTCTGTGATGCTGCCTGGCTCCAGGAGCCCACCCTGGGGCTAGGGTGGATTTTTGGAGGGCCATTGCTGCTGCAGGAGCAGCAGTGCCATGCAGCAGCAGTGATGTCTCTCCTCCCTGCACAGAGGCTCTGGCTTTCAGCTGCTTCACCGAGCTGATGAAGAGGATGAACCAGAACTTCCCCCACGGAGGAGCCATGGACACCCACTTTGCCAACATGAGGTCGCTGATCCAGGTGAGAATTCCTGGCACAGGGATGGCAGCTCCTCACGCTCCAGGCCCTGGAGGGGCTGGGGGGGTTCAGTGCTGGGGAGCAGGAGGGACAGCAGGGGCTCTAAGGACAGCCTGGAGCAGTGTGCCAGGGAAGGGAGGGAGGAGCTGCTGCAGCAGGAGAGCAGTGGGATGGAGGGAAGTAGGCAGAGGGGTTGTTGGTGCCATGTGTGTGCATTCCTGAGTTTCCTTTTGCTTTTCTTGACAGATTCTGGACTCTGAGCTCTTTGAGCTGATGCACCAGAATGGGGATTACACTCATTTCTACTTCTGCTATCGATGGTTTCTCCTGGACTTCAAGAGAGGTGTGTGCTGAGATCACCCAAGGGTGGGGCAGGGCCTGCTTCCAGACTTCTCAGCAGGTTTAAACTTATTTTAAATTCCTTTTCACTTTTCCCTGGTTTATGTCTGGCTGATTGTTCTGTCTAGATACAGAACCTGTTGTTCCAGAGCTGCTGCTGAGCCTCTTCATGAGTGTGTCCTGGGGCCTGTGTCACCTGCTGCCAGGCAGAATATTTCTCCCTACAGATGTCTGATGCTTGCAGCTGGAGCAGGCTCCAGTGGGAAAGAGGCACCCAGCGTGTCTCCCCAGCACTGCTGTGAGCTCTGTGAGTCAGGCTGGGGTGAGTGGAGTGGTAACTGTGGTTCTCTGCTCACAGAGCTGGTGTATGATGATGTCTTTGCTGTCTGGGAAACCATCTGGGCTGCTGCTCACGTCTCCTCTGCTCACTACGTGCTCTTCATAGCCCTGGCCCTGGTGGAGATGTACCGGGACATCATCCTGGAGAACAACATGGATTTCACAGACATCATCAAGTTTTTCAATGGTACAGCTCGTGCTCTGTTGGGCTGAGTTTGGGGCAGCTGCTCAGGCTGTGGACAGTCACATCTGGGCAAGGCTGGAGATGTTTAACACCCAGAGCTTTGAGGGATCTGGTGGGGCTGGAATCCATCCTGGATGTGTTGAAGGGAGCTGAGGTTTGGGCTGTGCTTCCTGCTGCTTTCCCCATCCCCAGGGGCTGGTTAAGGATGGCTCTGCAGAGCCACATGTCCCTGTGAGGGGAGATTGGGAATGTGGGCAGCAGAGCTGGGGGGTGGAGCTGCTCAGGTCTCACCTGGTGCCTCTGTCTGTGGGGTGGAGCTGCTCAGGTCTCACCTGGTGCCTCTGTGTTGCAGAAATGGCCGAGCGCCACAACACCAAACAGATCCTGAAGCTGGCTCGGGACCTGGTCTACAAAGTGCAGACTCTGATCGAGAACAAATGAAGGGCCCAGGGCAGATGAGGCACCCCAAGAGCCAGGACTCCCCTCTGATGCTTCCTCCCTTCTCCTGTTTCTCCAAGTGCCACACCTGTGGGACTCAGGTGGGGGGACACGTGCTGCTATGTGAGCTGGGAGTCCCCTGGGCTCAGCACAGACCTTCTGCAGTGGCTCAACCAAAGATCCCTCCAGGTGTGCTCCTGTGCCAGGAGCAGGACCAGGCAACGGCTTCCTGGCCACCAAAACTGCCCAGGCATTGCCACATCCCAGGGTGGAGCTCAGAGGCTGGGGCAGCAGAGCTTGGTGGCACAGAGGGAAAGCTGCTTCCTTGGGCAGCCCTTCCCTGTGGTGTGGGAAGGCAGCCAGCCCTGCCAGCCTGGGCAGCACAGGGATGCTGCCAGTTCTCAGCTTCTCACCAACACTACAAGGTTCTGCCAGTAATGGGGGGGACTTTGATCACAGAAATTCCTCTTTTGATCTTGTCCCTCAGTGCATTGCTTCCCCTTCAGTGTTTTCTTTTCTTAGGGCTCTGTTTTCTCCCTGGGATTTTACATTGTTCCTACAATATCTGAGCACACAAGAGCTTCGTGTCTGGATGGATTTTCAGAACAGCTCCAAATTCAGCATTGAGGTTATTTTTCAAAATCAGCCTCTGTAATGTTCTCTGAACGCTGGGAAATCTGGTCCTGACCTCCTCTGGGAACTCCAGGCTGGAGATTTTCTTACCTGCCTTACTTTAGCTGCTTGTGGTAGGAGTCTGGTCTCCTTGTTGTTCCTCTGAGCTCTTGTGAGGGAGGGGCTCCTCAGAAGGCAAGTCAGAGCTCCTGATTATCCTGACTTTCCCTCTGAAAGCTCTAGGGCTGGCTATTGAGTCCCCTAAACCCACTGAGCATCTCCAGTTAGGTCTTGGTGGGCTTCTCCCACAGGCCTGTGAGAGGAAAACAGCCCAAGGTCCCTGAGTGGTCTTTGCTTTGGGAAGATGCCCTTGTGTGGCCACTTTTCCTGCACAGCCTGGAGCCCACTGCATGAAGTGCCTCTCCAGCTGCTGTGTCCCACACAGGCTGCCCTGCAGAGGCTTCAGAGTAATTTTTCAACTCAGGTAAAAACAATACAGGAAAAGGAGAGGGGTGGGTGGATGGAGGGTGCAGCCCGGCCTGGAAGGGCAGTGCTGGGCTGGAGCTCTCTCTGAGGGTTCTTTCTCTCAAATTTTGCTGCAAACGTTTGTGTTCCCCCCTGGTGCAATGTGTGCTGTGTGTGTGCTCTCCTCTGACCCTGCTCCTGCCTTGCTGCTGGAGTGCTCCCACAGGAGGGAGAGGGGTTCTTCCTCCTCCCATGGAATATCTGTCTGTGCTGGTTTGTGTTGGCTCGTGGCTCGTGTCAGATGTTGCTGGCAGAAAAAAGGTGCTTGTCAGAGAAAACTGCTGCTCCCAGGAAGGTCTGAGCAGCACAGTGGAGTGGTTTGCTGTTTCTGAGCAAATCAGCAATTTCTGTATTCTGGGACATGGAGATCACAGCTGGGAAAGGCAGTGGCACATCCTGAACCCTTTGGGGAAGGGGCTGGGGCAGGGGGAGAGCAATGGCAACCCTTCAATCCTCATAATCCCAACAGATGTGTACAACAATCTGGGAAACTTTCTGAAGCCTAAAGGGTGCTGGGCTGCAGTAGCACAGGAAACAAAGAGCTTGAGACCTGCCAGTTCCTGTGAGAATCTTTCACCTTTCCACCAAGCAGAGTGAAAAGCTCGTGTCCTCCTTCCTTCCCAGGCTGCTCCTGTTCCCTCAGGGTTCTGGGACAGATCTGTCACCTGTCCTAGAGGGAAAGGAAAGTGCTCTGTTCTCCCTTTCCTGAGGGACAGGGGACCACCTGAAACACCACCTGACCAAGCAACATCGCTGACACTAAACCTTTCAAGCTTCTTTCCTTGGTTTTTAAAAAAAACAGCCAAGAAATTCTGCACAATATTTGCTGTCTGTATTAACTGAGAGTGTCTTTGGGCCGCTCAATAGCAGTGTTTTTTGAATAATTTCTGGGGGGGGAAAAAAAAAGTATTTATTTATTGATTGTACCTGACTGTGTGTCCTTGTGTGCTGGCGTGTGAGTGCGCGCTGTTGTGCAAATGGAGATAGAAATTTTCAATGTTATTTACGATATCTTGTAAATGTTTACCAGAGAATTGTGTCTATATATAATATATATACAGTATAGAGAGAAAATATGTGAACTAAGTGGGTTATTTTTTTGAAGGGGGGGGGGTGAGAAATCTTTTGCTTCTAAGAACTGTGTGGTTTCTATAGCACCTATTCCATGATGTGCCAATCTGTCACTGTCCCTGTGCTGGGGGAGTTGTTCTGGTGGGGCAACAGGAATCTCAGAGCAGAGCCACCATCACAACCTCAGTTTGGCTTCATCTTGGTTCTTTAAGACTGGATAAGAGGGGAAAAAATAATACTATAAAGCTTTGTTTCAGCTGTGTTGCTGGGCAAATTCTTGTTCTTGTGGGGACCCACAGTGAGACCCCACCAGGAGCCTGGGGGGCTCTCTTTGATGGTTAAAAGCTGGTAAGAAGCTGAAAAGCAAAGGTTTTGCTGTGCAGCTGTTTGTGGGTCTACTCTGGCCTCAGCCTGTCCTGCCTGGCTGTGCCCCCCTGCTGGATCCCCACGAGATAAAGCCTTGTTCTGGCATTCTGACAGGGGCAGCTGTGGCCCTTGGGATCTCTCCCAGCTGTGCAGCCAAGGATGGCCTGCTTGCCATGCAGGAGAGCCCTGTCACCAGGCTTGGCCATATACAGTAATCTTGTCTGGCCCCTTGGGGAACAGGAATGTCTCATCCCAGCAGCTCTGTGCAGCTGAAATCCTCCCCACAATGGCACTGCCAGCCCAGGGCTATTTTAACTGTTGTTGGCTCTGTGGGAACAGGGACTGGAGCTCTGTGCCTTAAACTGACAGAGGGCAGGGTTAGGTTGGATTTTAGGAAGAAATTCTTCACTATAATGCACTGGCACAGGGTGCCCAGAGAAGCTGTGGCTGCCCCTGGATCTCTGGAAGTGTCCAAGGCCAGGTTGGACAGGGCTTGGAGCATCCTGGGCTAATGGAAAGTGTCCCTGCCCATGGCAGGGCTGGAACTGGGTGATCTCTAAATTTCCTTCCAACCCAAACCATTCCATGACTTCACTTTCTGAGGAGATTGCTGCATTCTCCCCTGGGTGCAGCAAGGGTTGCATGAGCTGCCAGCCTGTGTTCTCTGCCCAGTTCCTCCAAAGCTGAGCCTGAGGAAGGATGGGCTGAGTTCAGGTCCCATCACACCTCCCTGAGCACCCCCATTGCTGTGGGGTTTGGGGTTTGTCTCATGCTCGAGCTGCTGAGCTCAGATAATCTCAGTGTGAGCATAAACCCACTGAGGGTTTGTGTCCTGGCCCTGTGCTCCCCTGAGGCAGTGACACACGGATTCTGTTCCTGCATTTGAGCTTTCTGCTCATGCAACCTTCCAAGGAGCTCCTGGTGTCTTTTGGTGTCACCTCTGCAAACCCTTTAGAAGTTGTGTTTGTTCCTAAATGTGTGATTTTCTTCAGAGTTTTTCTCTTGCTGTGTTGAATCCATGAATGGCTCTGCTGTGAAGGTTTTTTGTGAAGACTGAGAGGGTTTTTTGTGTGGAAACTTGCTGCTGTGTCCCTGTCCTGCTCTCATCCAGCCCCTGGCACGGGGAACAACTCACCCAAATGCACCTGGTGGTGCAAGGTGAGCCAGCAGTGTCAACCCTTGTCACTGACAGGTGAAAAAAAGGCTGAGAGATGGGACTATTGAAGAGGTGGGTTCTCCAAAATCCCTGGAGACACAAGCCTTGTGGCCAAGAGCAGTTTATGGGATGAAGTTCTTCTAATTCTTTGTTCTTTATTTATTTATTTATTACTTTGCCTATTTCCCCTCTCTTTCCCAGATTATCCTGAGGTTGTTCCCCTGCACTGGGAGCCACTGTAGCCAATGGGCCTCTGACCATGGATGGGACCAGTTTGAGGATTCTCATCCCCTAAGTTTGCTTTAGATATATCTTACAATATCTAAATCACTTTTCTCTAGAGGCACAGTGGGACCCTCTGAGCCTTTGATCAGTAGGACCAAAATGATGGTCGTGTCATCAAAACCTCTGTCTTACTTCTCATTCCATTTGGGAATTTCCCTGAGTACTGAGCAGTTCTGGGCTTGTCTTCAGCATTTTACCATAGTGTGAGCACAAATTGATAGAGCACAATGTAGAGATGGAGTTCCAACCCTTCCTAGCACTATGGAAGAGTTGGAACTCACCAGAACCTGTGTCAGAAATTCCTATAAAAGCTTTTTCAGACACCCTGAAGTAGATCAAATACCACTGATTGTTCCTGCTTTTCCACTCAAGGTCAGCATCTTCATCGCCCTGAATAAGCAATATTTCACTGATTAAGGCATCTAAACAATTGTGGTGCTCAGTGAGACCACATTTCTGTCCTCTGGTGGCCACATGGGCCATGGCTGAGGCCATTTGGGGCCATAGCCACACATTCACACAGCTCAGTGTGCAGATTCCTTCCCAACTTTGCCCAAATCCTGAACTTCCTGGAGCATGTATGTGGCTGGAATAGCAGTGGAAGTCTTTTAATGTGTCTAACCTAATCTAATTCCTAATTTAATTTTAGATTGGTGATAAGCATCTTCCACCTTAAATTCCTGTTCAGTGCTTTAATAGCTTCCTTTTATAGATGGATTTTGCACATGGAAGCTGAGCAGAGCTCCTGGATGGGGCTGCACGGGATGGTTCCTTTTCCATGGTGGCTCCGGAGCCATTGGCAGTGGGACATGACCAGTAACAAGGGCACTTTGATGAGGGGAAAAAGCATCATTTATCCTTTTTAAAATATTACTTTTTTTTTTTTAACAAATTAATGTTAAAAATTAAGCTATGCACAATATCTTAAATATACAGAAGTTTTAGGAATGAGTACGGCTTTGCTGCTAAGGACAATAAAGAATTGAAAATTCTGATCCTGGATACTGACAGACTAAAAATGTCATTGTTGTGACTATGTAAGATTGACTTAAATTCTCAGAAATTCATTCTCTCTGGAGAGTAATTCCCAGAAGCCAGGGAAGAAGTTGTTTTCCCAAACAGAATTAATGAAAAGCTTTGAAAATGCATTGTGGATGTAACCTCAGACCCACGATTGTCACTTCTCTTGTTCAAGGAGTGTTCTGGAGAGCTGGGCAGGGTGGCAGGGTGTGACAGCCATCGTGGGGGTGTGTGGGACAGGGAATTACCCCTCAACACAGGGATTTGAATGTATCTGGTGTCCTGGCATTAGACTTTTCTGTTGCCCTACACAGAATTGCTGCTTTTCTCTGTTGGATGCCATTTTGGTCTCTGGGAGTTGCTCGATCTGAACTTAACGAGCACTTACAGCTTTTAATCTATTTGTCAAAGTGCTGCTGATGTTCTTAGATTATCTGGATTCCACACTGTGGTATAATATCTGTTTTATATTATTTTATTCATGCTTTTGGTTTTTGGTTTTTTTTAAAAATGTAAACTGTTCCTTATTGTTGTTGAGAAAGAAGGAAAAATTAAAGCTCTATTCTCTATGGTTAATGTATTTTCAAATCAATCAGATCTCTGTGGTTCTTTCTGTCTGTGCGGTCCCTGGGAAGGAATGGGGATACCCTGAGCAGGAAGTGCTCAGGGTAGACAAATTTCCCTTAAAAATAAGCCAATATATGATAAAAAAAATAAAAAAACTAATTAAAAAATATAACAAAAAAACCCTGTTACTAAGAAAAAAAACCAATCTAATTATTCCCTCTAATTTATTGTAGTCACTGACAAAAAAAAAAAAAAA